>OU342742.1:486069110-486578697 GCA_910589775.1 Avena eriantha
CTGCAGCGGCGGACTCCAGTGAAATTCTGGTGGGTTGGTGCTCACCTTGCTCCGGGGAAAGGTGTGGGAGGCTCTATGAGGAGTGGGGAGTGAGGTGGTGTGGAGAATGGAGGCGGAGGGGGCCTCTATTTATACACTGGTGAAGGGACATGGCGGAATGGGCTCGAGCTCGTCAGTGACGATGATATAGGCGGCTAATGGCGTGGCTGAGGGTAGGGGGCGACGCAGTGCTCCCTGGTGATTGTCATGGGTGTATTGGCGCGGCATGGGGCGGTCTAGGTTGGTCGGGCGCGGGCGGTGCTCTACACGGAACTGGCGGTGTTCGAGACGGTGCACGGGGACTACGGGTCGCGCGGCAGCGAACGGGGGTGTCTGGGAGTTAGCTGGGGTTATGGAAAGTTTGTGCACGCGAGGTGAGGGCAAGGCGCAGCGTGAGCGAGCTGGTTGGCTGCGGCGCTGTGGCGCGCTCTCGGCACGGCGCAGAGAAAGTGGGTGCGGCGATGTTGGGGTGGTCCATGGCCTGGCTGTGGTCAAGGGCTGGACAGGGGTGGCGGTGGACGGTGGCGTGCCTCCTGGACATCATGGACGAGGGCGGCATGCTCTGGGGTGAGCGGTCCATGGTCGGCCGGCGTGGGATGTTTCGGGCGGCGGCGCACTGGTGCAAACGGCAAAGAGGGGTGCTGGTCTGGTGCTGCTAGACACTGGGGGAGACATGAGAAGTGCAATGAGGGCAAGTGGTCGAGTGATCACTGCTCCAAATAGTGAAGTTAGACCAGTTTTAATTAGTGTATGCAAGGTGTTTGATTAAATGGCTTCAATATTTAAATTTGAATTTTTTGAATGGGACTTGGTGAGTGTTTTGATCTGAGTGTCTATGGTTTCTTGGAAAAGTCAAGGTGAATTGATTTGAGTGGTTTTTCCAAAATGGTGATCTTACCATATGAACTTGACTCAATTTTGAACTGTCCTTTAAATAGATTTGAAAATTGTTTGTGTTGGTTTGTGAAGTGGGCTTGGGTACAATTTTACTTGGTCTAGCAAGGGGTTAAAAGAATTGGAATTTTTTCTGTTAGAAATCTTTTACTAGGAACACCCAAAGTGGCCTAGTGGTTAATTTTGGTCAAAATGACCATTTGATCATTTGCTTTATATTTGATTTCTTTTTCTTTTGATTTTCTTTGTAATTGGCCTAGATGATGTAGTATTCATCTCTAGACCATTTCTTATCATTTGTAGCAATCAAACATGGCAATTTCACTCAATTCTACACTAATGCAAATCACACATACACTCATATTTCATTTAATAATAAAAGTTTTTGTTAACCATAAACTTGGGTAATTAGAACTTGATAATCTTGATTAGTAGTTTTGGGGTGTTACAAACCTTCCCTCCTTAAACAAAATCTAGTCCCGAGATTTAAGAAAAAACTAGGAACTAAAGAGATTTGGAAACTCAGTCCTAATGTAATCTTCTCGCTCCCAAGTAGCTTCTTCTTCAGTATGGTTGCTCCACTGGATATTAAGAAACTTGATACTCCGGGTCCTGGTGGTTCTGAAGGATTCTTCCAAAATACGGATGGGTACTTCACGATACGTCAGATCTTTGTTGATATCTATGGCTCGATGATCGATGTTCTTAAAAACTTTGGTCTTCTCCGGAACTTCTAGGCATTTGCGAAGTAACGAGATATGGAACACATCATGGATGGCTGATATCTCCTCTGGCAGTTCCAGTTGATATGATACTTCTCCTCGGGGATTCAAAATCTTGAAGGGTCCAATATATCTAGGGGCTAACTTCCCTTTCATTTGAAAACGTTGCATTCCTTTCAATGGTGATACTTTGAGATACACAAAATTTCCGACATTGAAGGTCAGGTCTCGGCGTCTTTTGTCAGCATAAGTCTTCTGTCTGGATTGAGCGGTCTTGAGGTGCTCACGGACTTTGTGAATTTTTTCTTCAGCTTATCATAGAATGCTGGGTCCGAAGATCTGACTCTCTCCTACTTGCGACCAATTCAAGGGGGTACGACACTTCCTTCCATACAGAAATTCAAAGGGGGCCATTTGCAAACTAGCTTGATAACTATTGTTGTATCAGAATTCTGGGAAAGGCAAACAATCTTCCCATTTTGATCCGTACTCTAGCACACAAGATCTCAACATATCTTCTAAGATTTGGTTGACTCTTTCAGTTTGTCCATCGGTTTGCGGGTGATAAGCGGTGCTAAAGTTCAGCTTGGTCCCTAATCCTTCTTGGACTTTCTGCCAAAATCTTGAGGTAAACTGGGTTCCTCGATCCGACACTATGGTCTTATGGGTTCCATGCAAACTGACGATTCTAGCAAGGTACAGCTCTGCTAGCGTCGAACTCTGGTAGGTGGTCTTGACAGGTATAAAATGGGCTACCTTGGACAGTCTATCAACTATGACCCAAATAGAGTCATTTCCCCTACTAGATGTAGGCAAATCGGTGATAAAATCCATTACGACAGAATCCCATTTCCATTCCGGAATCTGCAATGGTTGCAAAAGTCCTGTGGGTCTCTGATGTTCTGCTTTGACTCTCTGACAGATATCACACTTGGCGGTGTAGCTTCCGATTTCTCTCTTCATCTTGTGCCACCAAAATTGCTCCTTCAAATCCTGATACATCTTCGTTCCTCCGGGATGGATAGAATAAATAGTATCATGATCTTCCTGCATGATGACTTGTTTCAAGTCAGAATCTGCTGGCACACAGATACGTCCTTTGTACCACAAAACTCCTTCTTCATCTTCGGTGAATCCGGTTACCTTCCCTATACCGATACGATGTTTGATTCTGTCAATACTTGCATTTCCGTTCTGCGCTTCCTTGATCTGACTGATCAAAGTGGGTGGAAGTTCTATGCTAGCTTAAAATCCTTTGCTAACTAGCTCCGTTCTAAGCTGCTCCAACTCCTCATGCAAACTTGGCTGGGCTTCCTTAATCATGGTGTTTAATCTACACGGCAATCTACTAAGAGCATCCGCTACCACATTGGCTTTGCCAGGGTGATAGTGAATGTCAAGGTCATAATCCTTGATTAACTCTATCCATCTCCTTTTCCTCATAGTCAACTCCTTCTGGGTGAAAATATACTTCAGACTCTTGTGATCCGAATAGATCTCACAGCGGTTACCCATAAGGTAATGACGCCATGTCTTCAATGCTAAAACTACAGCTGCTAGTTAAAGGTCATGGGTAGGGTAGTTTTGCTCATGTTGCTTCAGTTGTCAGGACAGATATGCTATAACCATGCCTTCTTGCATCAACACAGATCCGAGACCAATCTTAGATGCATCACTATACACATCAAAAGGTTTCTTGATATCCGGCATAATCAAGATTGGGGATGAAATCAATCTCCTCTTGAGCTCTTGAAAACTTGCTTCACATTTGTCTGTCCATTCAAACTTCTTATCTTTCTTCAACAATTGGGTCATCGGTCTTGCGATGCTCGAAAATCCTTCAACGAACTTGCAGTAGTATCCCGCTAATCCGAGAAATGCGCGGACTTGGGTTTGAGTGGTTGGGGCTTTCCATTCTTCAACACCTTTTATTTTGGTGGGATCGACAGCAACTTCTCCTGCCGACACAATATGTCCTAGGAATCGTACTTCCTTCAACCAGAACTCACATTTGCTAAATTTGGCATACAACTAATGTTCTCTGACTTGGAATAGATCAGAATATCGTCGATAAAAACAACGACAAACTTATCCAGTAAGTTCATAAAAATCTTATTCATGAGGTTCATGAAATAAGAGAGGGTATTGGTTAATCCAAAAGACATGACCGTGTAGTCATACAATCAATATTTGGTGGTAAAGTTGGTCTTTCGGATACCCGTTGCACGAATCTTGAGTTGATGATAACCAGTTCTAAGATCAACCTTAGAAAACACTCTGGCACCAGTCAACTGGTCAAATAGATCTTCTATCTTCGGTAATGGGTACTTGTTCTTGATGGTGACATCATTCAGCTTTCGGTAATCAGTAAGATAGGTGGGTTGGTGTTCTGGAAGTTCTTAAGTTTGGATCCATGATGATCTTGGTTTCCATGGCCTTGATTATTGTGGGCCATCTGAGCTATCTGTTGCAGAGTGGCTAAGTTGGCTTGGCGTTCGGCACTACTAGCTTCACCGTCGGAAACTAGCATTTGCAAAATCTGCAACATTGGGTCCTGAGATGAACCGCTTCCTCCGGGGTTTCCACGAGTCATCTAAAGATTGATATAGATAATGAGATAAGAGGGAAATCTCTAAGGTTCATGTTTTTGTTTCAAAAGCTTTAACTTTGAGTTTCACTCAGGTTTTGCAAACTAACAACTTCCTCTCATTCATTCATTCATTCATTCAAATCACACCATACAAACACACACCACAACACAAATAGGAAACATATGGTTTTAAAAACCATTCTGTGAAACTACGATACAGTGGGACCGGTACAATTCACTCCTACGGTAGTGCTCAAGTGCATCTAATCATCATCAATGAAGTCGGAATCATCATCATCAGTGTGGAACTCCATGGCATCATCCTCTAGGTAGTCGTTGTCATCGCTGAGGTACGAGTCAAGATCTCCCTGGATATCTTCACCTTCCTCTTCGTTCGCTTCAAGCTGGATTTCCTGTTCACGGATGGTCTTCTCGAGAGTGGCCACCTTCTTGCGAAGACGCTCGATGGTGCGATCCTTCTTCTCGTGATGACGATGAAGTGATTGGCGCTCCTTGGCGAGAATGGCAAGGGTCTGGTCCTTCTTGACTGCAATGGCATGGTTGTGATTGGCGTAGGCACGAGCGTTGTCCAGCTCCTTCTGTCTATCATGCAACATGAAGTCAAGATTGTCCACCTGGTGCTTCAACTCCGGGTGTCCTGGCATCTCCAAGGGCATTCCCATAGAATCACGCCTTGCGAAGTGAACAAAGCAAGTTCCCTAGATCTGGTTGATGTTTTGTCCACAAAGAAGGGCAAGAGCTTCATGCATAGCCCTGGCTAATCCGTCTAGCCAGTTGTTCTCCCAAAAGATGAATTGGATCTTCTCTGAAGTGGGTGCTTCCATCTTGCCTCTAAGATCTGCAACTATCAGCCATTGTAGATCTCCTCCTACGTGATCGTTGAGTTGTGCCCTGAAGAACTCCGGGTGCGGGCGCTCCAGATACTCTGACAGTGCATCTAGATCCATCTCAAATATCAGGTGGCCTCCGTTGCCCAGCTGGCAGAACTTGCAATACTGGACCTCCATCTATAAATTTTTTAGGGTGAGCAAGTTACTGAGGTGATCAAGTGTGTCAAATTTTATGTAGAATTTCAAGATTTTTTGAGGAACATGAACCTTTTTGAAAGAATCTCAAGGATAAGAGTGGGACTAGGTTTTCATAAATACTCACTTCTTTTGTTTTGAAACTAAGCTTTTCTTCGGACGTCCATTCTAACTAGGGTCTCCTATGGTCAGAATGACACTGATACCAACTTTTCAACACCCGGATTTTTAATCCCAGATGCTTGTTATGCCATACCTCGCAATCCTAGGATTACCATTTTTTGCGAGTAATAACAGAATTGGTACCACAGTACATCATCCATTACAAACCATAATAAGGTCTTACAAATAAAGGATCTCATGATCCAGTCTTAATACAAATCAAGCAGTGGAAATTAAACGTAGTAGGGGCTCCATCTTCAGGGTCACAGGCAATTCTGACGATGGGACATGATCCTAGCTGTCGTAGACCTCCTGCTGTCCATCATCCTGGTAGTCCTCCTCATAGTCTGGCCACGTAATAGCCAGGGACAAAGCCATGAGTACTCTTTAAGTACTCGCAAATTATCACTAACAAGTAAGGTAGTTCTAGTAGGAATCTTAAGCTCTAGGTTTATTTGCAAAAGGCCTGGTTTATCTCAAACTGAGTTTAGAAGTAAAGAAAACTAATTTAATGTTCTAAAGCACTTAAGTGGGAACCTAGTTTTCATGTCCACAATCCTGTTGTGGTCAAGTCAAAGTCATAGTTCAAGTCACAAATCATTTTGAAAACATCTGACGACGGAACAGTATGGCCACTCCAACTGTCCATGACCGCGGATGCGGCTATTCGAATAGTTTGACACTCTGCAGAGGTGGTACACTTTCACCACAAAATTCGATACATCCGTCACGGATAACCCTGAATCAATCATACTTAGTATGCGAATAATCAATCATAACCTTTCAATTACACACCCTAGTATAGGCACCTCCCCTATGAGCTTGGCCTCCCAGCCATGGCCATCTGCCATCCTGGGCATTGCATAGGTGGGCATTCATCATGAGGTAGCCTTACTCACCCTGTTCTGCAAGGGAAACCATACTAAGGCATATAAACTTCCGGCTAAGCCCTACCAAATTCAGGTATTGTGAGTGTACGGTAAAATTGGAATGGTATCGCATCCGAACCCAATCATCAGTTTTTATAAAAGGGCCAAGGCCCATGCCTCGACATTTTCAGCATCAATCATTGTGTTTCTCAACACATGTCAAAACATTTCAATAGAATGAATCATCATTCCAAGGTTTTCATAATCAGTTTCACCAAGTATTCCCATCTAAAGTGGTCAACTTTTATGCTTAGCACTAGCCACTAAAGTTGAGGGTATTCCCTAATGAGGGGTGCTAATCAAATGTAAATATCCAACTCTAGTGTTATGCCTTTTGATGACATATAAGTATAACTAGCTAGGCCTAGTTTTATACTCTTTATGGTATCTATACTATTGTTCCAATACTCACAAATCACTAACTAAAAGTAAAGAACTTTGGTAAAAGTAAAAGAATAAAGCTTGCAAGTAAAACTTGGGATTGGTATAATCAAAGTTGGATAACCAAGCATGCCTAATGCATCTTGCATAGGTCATCTTGAATGGTTAGCAAACTTGCAAGTGTTAGCTTGGTCAGTTTACTTGAAGTGCTAGGCTTGCATAGTGATGGCTTGTCCTGGCATCTCCAAGGGCATTCACATAGAATCACGCCTAGCGAAGTGAGCAAAGCGAGTTCCCTAGATCTGGTTGATGTTTTGTCCACAAAGACGGGCAAGAGCTTCATGCATAGCCCTGGCTAATCCGTCTAGCCAGTTGTTCTCCCGCAAGATGAATTGGATCTTCTCTGGAGTGGGTGCTTCCATGTTGCCTCTAAGATCTGCAACTATCAGCCATTGTAGATCTCCTCCTACGTGATCGTTGAGTTGTGCCCTGAAGAACTCCGGGTGCGGGCGCTCAAGATACTCTGACAGTGCATCTAGATCCATCTCAAAGATCAGGTGGCCTCCGTTGACCAGCTGGCAGAACTTGCAATACTGGACCTCCATCTATAAATTTTTTAGGGTGAGCAAGTTAGTGAGGTGATCAAGTGTGTCAAATTTTATGTAGAATTTCAAGAATTTTTGAGGAACATGAACCTTTTTGAAAGAATCTCAAGGATAAGAGTGGGAATAGGTTTTCATAAATACTCACTTCTTTTGTTTTGAAACTAAGCTTTTCTTCGGACGTCCATTCTAACTAGGGTCTCGTATGGTCAGGATGACTCTGATACCAACTTGTCAACACCCAGATTTTTAATCCCAGATGCCTATTATGCCATACCTCGCAATCCTAGGATTACCATTTTTGTGAGACATAACAGAATTGGTACCACAATACATCATCCATTACAAACCATAATAAGGTCTTACAAATAAAGGATCTCATGATCCAGTCTTAATACAAATCAAGCAGTGGAAATTAAACGTAGTAGGGGGTCCATCTTCAGGGTCACAGGCAATGCTGATGATGGGACATGATCCTAGTTGTCGTAGACCTCCTGCTGTCCATCATCCTGGTAGTCCTCCTCATAGTCTGGCCACGGAATAGCCAGGGACAAAGCCATGAGTACTCTTTAAGTACTCGCAAACTATCACTAACAAGTAATGCAGTTATAGTAGGAATCATAAGCTCTAGGTTTATTTGCAAAAAGCCAGGTTTATCTCAAACTGAGTTTAGAAGTAAAGAAAACTAATTTAATGTTCTAAAGAACTTAAGTGGGAACCTAGTTTTCATGTCCACAATCCTGTTGTGGTCAAGTCAAAGTCATAGTTCAAGTCACAAATCATTTTGAAAACATCTGACGACGGAATAGTATGGCCACTCCAACTGTCCATGACCGCGGATGCGGCTATTCGAATAGTTTGACACTCTGCGCAGGTGGTACACTTTCACCACAAAATTCGATACATCCGTTAGGGATAACTCTAAATCAATCATACTTAGTATGCGGATAATCAATCATAACCTTTCAATTACACACCCTAGTATAGGAAGCTCCCATATGAGCTTGGCCTCCTAGCTATGGCGCCCTGCAAAAACCACTACTAGAAAATCGCGTTGTTTTTGTGCATTGCATCATCGTGACCGCATGCTCATGTCATCATGCCACCTTGCATTTGAGCATCGTCATGTCATCAAGCATTTGTTTGTCTAAAACTATTTTCTAAAACTCTAGTTTTGTTTTCTAAATATTCCCCGTCTTAATTTCAAATCAAAACTCCGGTCTTTCCCGGGTCTTTTATTTGTCTAAAAATTATTTACAAAAGTGTATTTTAAATTAAAATAAAAGATTGCATTATTTTAGGAGGCAGCCCGCTAGGCCCGAAAGCCCGGCCGGCCACCTCCAAACCCTAAATCTAGTCCCACCCAAACCCTACCTACCCCACCCCACCTATCCTACCCAGAACCACCGCTGCCAGTGCACACCACACAGCAAACACAACACACACGCACGCGCCCGCTGGCCCCGGTCCCACCCACTCCGCTCACGTCGCCCGCTCCACCCCGGTCCACGTGACCAACACGCCGCACGTCGCGAGCGACACGGAATCCCGACCCGCCTGTGCTCCCGGCCCCACCCTCGTAGGAAACCGTGTCCACCCCGTGTCACCACCTACCCCACTCCCGACCCCACCATGAGCCGCGCCCCGCTCCCCTCGCGATCCCCACCTACCTCCCGCTCGATTCCCCCGCAGACCCCGCCGCCGGCGCCTCCCTCTGCAGCAAGCTCCACCCCACCGCCGTGGATCCCTCGGCCTCTCCCCTAGCAACTCCCGACCCACCTCCTCTCGTGAGCCTGCCCCTGTGCCTCTGTTCACGTGCCCTTCTCTCACCGCATCCCCGCCGCCACTTGCGCCGCCTCCCTCCCGTGTGACCATGTTTCCACGCGTCCGTCGGCCGCCAACCAGCGCTATTCGCCGCCACGTACCCTTCTCCGGCCGTCCCTGGGCACGTCGCCCTTGCCGGTGGCCGCCTCCTCCTCGGCCTTCCCCGCGCCGTCACCGTCTCTGACCCCGACGGCCGCCTCCGCAGCGCCGCCCTCGGCCCGAGCTCCACCTCGCCCTCCCGTGGCGTGTCGCGGCCCCGCGTTCGTTCTCCCTCCCTCCCCCCCCCCCCCC
Source organism: Avena eriantha (assembly GCA_910589775.1). NCBI lineage: Eukaryota > Viridiplantae > Streptophyta > Magnoliopsida > Poales > Poaceae > Avena > Avena eriantha. The sequence goes on from OU342742.1 coordinate 486,078,591, forward strand.
CCCCGCGCGCGTCCTCCCCGCCCTCCTCGTCGCCAAGCTCGGCCGTTCTCCTCCGCCTCGCCTCTGCTCCCTCCCTGCGAGCAGTAGTGCCCGCCGTCGCTCCTCACCCTTCCTGCATCCCGAGCACTCCACCGCTCTGCCGCCATGGCTGGCTCTAGGCCACCCCTGCCTGCACCGCGCGGGCCTTGGATTTGCCTGAGTCTGTCCCGCGAGCCCCTGCGAGCCTGTCTCGTGTCCCTTGCACAAGGCAGCAGCAAGACTTTTTGGTAGCCCTTCTGTTTAACAAGGCAGGAATTCCCCAATGCTGGAGGTGTTGTGTTTGTGGTCTCGAGGTCACCGCATCGATGACATGTTGTTGCCCGAAGATCATTGGCGCCTACATCAAGATCTCTGACCCTGAACCATCGACAAGTTCGCCTTGAGGAGCCGCATGAACCCGAGGAACCATCGACAAGACCTTCGACGCGAACACCGAGCTCTTCTCCCCGAGTGCGAAGACCGAACCCTGGCGCGCCAAGTTCTTCGACCCCGAGGACCGATCCACAGATGTGACAAGTACTTCTTTCCAGATCCGATGCCCGAGAACCCGGACACCAAGGTCATCGACACGGATACGCCAAGCACTTCCTCAAGGACGGCAAGTACTTCACCCCGGATGCCGAGACCCTGAACGACAAGTTCTCCTTCCCGGAAGCATTGACGCCCATGCGACAAGATCTACTTCCTGGATTCGAAGACCCCGGTACCCGATCCACTCAAGTTCGCTATCGACCACATGATCTACATCGGACAAGTACGACAACCACCGGAGCAAGTTCGACATCGAACAAGGTCGGTTCGACAAGATCGCCACCGGAACACCAAGTTCTTCTTCCCGAACGTCAAGACCGACTCGATCGCGTGGTCCCGACGAGATCTTCACGACGACAAGATCGACACCGACCAAGGCGAATCCGATGCGCCCGGACGCGAAATCAAGCCCTTCTTCCCGGCACGCCAAGATCTACTTCCGTTGTCCGAGACCGATCCCGTCGAGCCGTTTCCGCCCCCGTCGAACCCTGTCGAACCCCGAACCCCTCGGAGCCCAAGTTCGCCGAACCCTAACGTGATTCCCTATCCGAGACCCCCATTATTTTATAATATGACATTATCACTTGTTGCATATTAAATTGTTCATCTCTGTATCATATCATAATCATGCCAGATCTTCTGCCGTAGTATTAAATATTGCATCCGGTGTTTCTTCTAGTGTTTGCTTCTTCGCGGATTTGGCCGATGAGTGGATGGGAGTATCTACAAGTTCTCCGGCTATGATCCTTCGGCAGTGTTTTCCTAGGCGAGCATCTCTCCCCCTTCTACCTATTTTGCATTTATAGTCTTTATTTCCTCCTGTTGATCTATTGCTATCCATGTCGCGATGCTTTAGTTTCCATGCACCAGTTATATCCTGTGCAGCCTCTATATTGCCTTGGACACCTCCTATTACCTGCTGTTTGGTAGATAGCTGGCCTTACGAGTCGTAGTTGCTTGCTCAGGTGTGATCTCGTGTTGTCAAGTACCACAGTGGTTGGAATGCTGGCAGATGTTTGTGGTGGATATGATCATGACTTTAAATACAACTATTAAATTGCTAGATATAACTAATGTAGAGGCATCGGTGGGCAATATATGTTATTTGGTTCTTCCACGCTCACTTGTGTCCCGTAGGACCCCGAGTACTTGATAGATGTTCCTTGATTTTTCGCACTATCCACATCTGGGAGGCCTTATGGACCCCCCTGAGCCAGAGCTTGATTCATTTCTATTTCTTGGGGCCACAAAGTAGTTTGGGGCTTTATTATTATCCTGTACTTATGCCATATTACCGCTTTATTTACGATTGTGCGTGGAGTACCTGTACTGTTTAGGTTCGTGACACGTTTTCGATGTATCGACAAGCCCAGTCACACTTTCGGGTTCCCCGTCGTTTACAGCCGTCCACACAAACCCTGGGTCCGTTCCGGAGCCGGCCAACTTCGTTGCGGGTAGCTTAGTGGGGTGGCCCCCTGAAATATTGATGAATCCTGTGATCGCTTTGTCGTGAATGCCTCGTTGGGTTTTGAGTTGGTTTTTCCGAGGTTGATCGAGTGTGTGTTGCTATTTGTGCACCCCTGCAGGGTAAAACTTTCTGAAAGTCGTGTCCGCGGTTATGGACGACTTGGAGCACAGTATCTCGATCATAGACAAGCATAACTAAATTAGTGCTATAAACTTGACTTAATATGTGACTAGTAATCAGCTCAAGTATAATGGAATGGATATTAAAAATGCCAACCACTGGTGGATCTGGGTTGTTTTGTGACATGCTATACCTGCCTAGTAAGTATGGCTACTCCAATGGAATGTGATAAAAGTGTCAACAACTATTGGGTTTTGGGATTCCTCAGGACAATTATATCTGACTAGTAAATGTTCCAACTTCCACGGGATGTTAACTAAAACTGCCCACTACTTATGCTATCAGGATGACTCATGATATCTATATCTGATTAGTAAGTGCTTCAACTATAATCGAATAAATAAAACTACCAACTGTGTGAGTTCCTCGGTTTGACTTCCTCGTTTGGTCTCGAGGGGGAATACCAGGATGGGTTGTTTGGTGTTAGTTCCAGGTTGGATCCGAATAGGTCTCTCTTATCCCTCTCTGATAACCGCCGGTTGTATCAAGTCTCTATAGGTTGTTTAGTGCCGCTGCGCTGCCGCTTCAGCCCACCATACCTATGTAGGCGAGAGCCGCCGAATTCTAGCCTCGCCGTGTACTGGCCTCAGTACTGACGCTCCTCTTTTTCCTTTGCCCTTTGTCAGCACCCCTTTTGTTTTAGCAGGTTTGAGATCGACGTCGTTAGCAGGGTTACCTTTCCGGCTTGGCCTGGGCAGGGTTATGGACGCCATTGGTTATTCTTCAGGGCTCTTAGCCCCATTTGCCTCTTGTCCATAGTCGGACGCTCTATCGTTTCAAGGTGATTTGGATCTTTGTATTGTATATCTGTATTCTTGACTCGTGGAGTCGTTGATGTATATAAATATGTCTGTGGGTCCCATCGAGGACTGATGTGTAATGGTATTACTTTGTTTTCCACCCGCACGAAAGTGCCTGGTGGGCGTCCTTGAATTGTTTATATGCGGGTTTGGCGGGAATCGCTAAAACTTGCATAGTGCCGATTTGAGGGTGCTACAGAGTGGTATCAGAGCCCAGCAGTTACGATACCCCACAAGTACAGCCTGTAGGATAACCTAGCTAACAGCCGAAGTAGAGTGTCAAAACTATTTTTCCAAAATCGGTTGGATAGATCTGATTAGGTCTGCTTTTACTCCTTGCCCCTCTGTTGTTCTCCTCTTACCTCTGCGTGATTTGAATTTGCCCTCTTCTCTTTACTTCAAGTCCAGGATTTCTCGTGGTTGGGTTTCCGTCGTACCTTCAGGGTTTCGCTTCTTCCTTTGGTAACGGTGTTTCTACATCCGGCCTTCATGCTATCTGAGTGATCCTTTATCTGTGGTACCATTCTTTGTTCCTTGTTTGTGCCTTCCGGTGTTTTCCGACACGACGACATCATCGACGCCAGATCCGACGTGGAGTCCGCATCACTCCTTTGTTTTCGAACCTCGCTTGTCGAGATCTTCAGTTTGTATTACGAGAGTTGGTTGCATAATTCTCCTATTCGTGTGCAAAGTAATGCTATGAGTGCGGGATGGAGTAGCTACCATACCACTACTCTTATCATTCGCTTTGTACATTGATTCAGTGGATCCAGCAATTTTACTCCGTCCACGGAAGCTAGAGGTGGCTTTAATTGTGGATACCTCTACCTTCGTCCTCTGTTACCGGAGTGTTCTCTCGACGATCACGGACAACGACCTCTTGTTAGTGGTGTCGCAAGGATCTACACGAAGCGAGAAGATTCAGATCGCCGACCTTCTTTCCAGAACCATGAGGCGGATCTCGAGGGCGAGATCCCTTGTTAGTGGTGTCGAATTGTGGCGCCTCGCAAAAACCACTACTAGAAAATCGCGTTGTTTTTGTGCATTGCATCATCGTGACCGCATGCTCATGTCATCATGCCACCTTGCATTTGAGCATCGTCATGTCATCATGCATTTGTTTGTCTAAAACTATTTTCTAAAAGCCTAGTTTTGTTTTTTAAATATTCCCTGTCTTAATTTCAAATCAAAACTCCGGTCTTTCCGGGTTCTTTTATTTGTCTACAAATTATTTACAAAAGTGTATTTTAAATTAAAATAAAAGATTGCATTATTTTAGGAGGCAGCCCGCCAGGCCCGAAAGCCTGGCCGGCCACCTCCAAACCCTAAATCTAGTCCCACCCAAACCCTACCTACCCCACCCCACCTATCCTACCCAGCACCACCGCTGCCAGTGCACACCACACAGCAAACACAACACACACGCACGCGCCTGCTGGCCCCGGTCCCACCTACTCCGCTCACGTCGCCCGCTCCACCCCGGTCCACGTGACCAACACGCCGCACGTCGCGAGCGACACGGAATCCCGACCCGCCTGTGCTCCCGGCCCCACCCTCGTAGGAAACCGTGTCCACCCCGCGTCACCACCTGCCCCACCCCCGACCCCACCACGAGCTGCGCCCCGCTCCCCTCGCGATCCCCACCTACCTCCCGCTCGATTCCCCCGCAGACCTGCCGCCGGCGCCTCCCTCTGCAGCAAGCTCCACCCCACCGCCGCGGATCCCTCGGCCTCTCCCCTAGCAACTCCCGACCCACCTCCTCTCGTGAGCCTGCCCCTGTGCCTATGTTCCCGTGCCCTTCTCTCGCCACATCCCCGCCGCCACTTGCGCCGCCTCCCTCCCGTGCGACCACGTTTCCACGCGTCCGTCGACCGCCAACCAGCGCTGTTCGCCGCCACATACCCTTCTCCGGCCGTCCCTGGGCACGTCGCCCTTGCCGGTGGCCGCCTCCTCCTCGGCCTTCCCCGCGCCGTCACCGTCTCTGACCCCGACGGCCGCCTCTGCAGCGCCACCCTCGGCCCGAGCTCCACCTTGCCCTCCTGTGGCGTGTCGTGGCCCCGTGTCTGTTCTCCCCCCCCCCCCCCACGCGTCCTCCCCGCCCTGCTCCGGCGCCCTCCTCGTCGCCAAGCTCGGCCGTTCTCCTCCGCCTCGCCTCTGCTCCCTCCCTGCGAGCAGCAGTGCCCGCCGTCGCTCCTCACCCTTCCTGCATCCCGAGCACTCCACTGCTCTGCCGCCATGGCTGGCCCTAGGCCACCCCTGCCTGCGCCGCGCGGGCCTCGGACTTGCCTGAGTCTGTCCCGCGAGCCCCTGCGAGCCTGTCTCGTGTCCCTTGCACAAGGTAGCAGCAAGACTTTTTGGTAACCCTTCTGTTTAACAAGGCAGGAATTCCCCAATGCTGGAGGTGTTGTGTTTGTGGTCTCGAGGTCACCGCATCGATGACATGTTGTTGACCGAAGATCATTGGCGCCTACATCAAGATCTCCGACCCTGAACCATCGACAAGTTCGCCTTGAGGAGCCGCATGAACCCGAGGAACCATCGACAAGACCTTCTACGCGAACACTGAGCTCTTCTCCCCGAGTCCGAAGACCGAACCCTGGGGCGCCAAGTTCTTCGACCCCGAGGACCGATCCACATATGCGACAAATACTTCTTCCCGGATCTGATGCCCGAGAACCCGGACGCCAAGGTCGTCGACATGGATATGCCAAGCACTTCCTCGAGGACGGCAAGTACTTCACCCCGGACGTCGAGACCCTGAACGACAAGTTCTCCTTCCCGGAAGCATTGACGCCCATGCGACAAGATCTACTTCCTGGATTCGAAGACCCCGGTACCCGATCCACTCAAGTTCGCCATCGACCACAAGATCTACATCGGACAAGTACGACGACCACCGGAGCAAGTTCGACATCGAACAAGGTCGGTTCGACAAGATCGCCACCGGAACACCAAGTTCTTCTTCCCGAACGTCAAGACCGACTCGATGGCGCGGTCCCGACAAGATCTTCGTGACGACAAGATCGACACCGACCAAGGCGAATCCGATGCACCCCGACACCAAATCAAGCCCTTCTTCCTGGCACGCCAAGATCTACTTCCGTTGTCCGAGACCGATCCCGTCGAGCCGTTTCCGCCCCCGTCGAACCCTGTCGAACCCCGAACCCCTCGGAGCCCAAGTTCGCCGAACCCTAACGTGATTCCCTATCCGAGACCCCCATTATTTTATAATATGACATTATCACTTGTTGCATATTAAATTGTTCATCTCTGCATCATATCATAATCATGCCGGATCTTCTGCCGTAGTATTAAATATTGCATCCGGTGTTTCTTCTAGTGTTTGCTTCTTCGCAGATTAGGCCGATGAGTGGATGCGAGTATCGACAAGTTCTCTGGCTATGATCCTTCGGCAGTGTTTTCCCAGGCGAGCATATCTCCCCCTTCTATTTATTTTGCATTTATAGTCTTTACTTCCTCCTGTTGATCTATTGCTATCCATGTCGCGATACTTTAGTTTCCGTGCACCAGTTATATCCCGTGCAGCCTCTATATTGCCTTGGACACCTCCTATTACCTGCTGTTTGGTAGATAGCTGGCCTTGCGAGTCGTAGTTGCTTGCTCAGGTGTGATCTCGTGTTGTCAAGTACCACAGTGGTTGGAATGCTGGCAGCTGTTTGTGGTGGAGATGATCATGACTTTAAATACAACTATTAAATTGCTAGATATAACTAATGCAGAGGCATCGGTGGGCAATATATGTTATTTGGTTCTTCCACGCTCACTTGTGTCCCGTAGGACCCCGAGTACTTGATACCTGTTCCTTGATTTTTCGCACTATCCACATCCGGGAGGCCTTATGGACCCCCCTGAGCCAGAGCTTGATTCATTTCTATTTCTTGGGGCCACAAAGTAGTTTGGGGCTTTATTATTATCCTGTACTTATGCCATGTTACTGCTTTATTTACGATTGTGCGTGGAGCACATGTACTGTTTAGGTTCGTGACACGTTTTCGCTGTATCGACATGCCTAGTCACACTTTCGGGTTCCCAGTCGTTTACAGCCGTCCACACAAACCCTGGGTCCGTTCCAGAGCCGGCCAACTTCGTTGCGGGTAGCTTAGTGGGGTGGCCCCCTGAAATATTGATGAATCCTGTGATCGCTTTGTCGTCAATGCCTCGTTGGGTTTTGAGTTAGTTTTTCTGATGTTGATCGAGTGTGTGTTGCTATTTGTGCACCCCTACAGGGTAAAACTTTCTAAAAGCCGTGTCCGCGGTTATGGACGACTTGGAGCACAGTATCTCGATCATAGACAAGCATAACTAAAGTAGTGCTATAAACTTGACTTAATATGTGACTAGTAATCAGCTCAAGTATAACGGAATGGATATTAAAAATGCCAACCACTGGTGGATCTGGGTTGTTTTGTGACATGCTATACCTGCCTAGTAAGTATGGCTACTCCAGTGGAATGTGATAAAAGTGTCAACAATTGTTGGGTTTTGGGATTACTCAGGACAATTATATCTGACTAGTAAATGTTCCAACTTCCACGGGATGTTAACTAAAACTGCCCACTACTTATGCTATCAGGATGACTCATGATATCTATATCTGATTAGTAAGTGCTTCAACTATAATCAAATAAATAAAACTACCAACTGTGTGAGTTCCTCGGTTTGACTTCCTCGTTTGGTCTCGAGGGGGAATACCAGGATGGGTTGTTTGGTGTTAGTTCCAGGTTGGATCCGAATAGGTCTCTCTTATCCCTCTCTGATAACCGCCAGTTGTATCGAGCCTCTACAGGTTGTTTAGTGCCGCTGCGCTGCCGCTTCAGCCCACCATACCTATGTAGGCGAGAGCCGCTGAATTCTAGCCTCGCCGTGTACTGGCCTCAGTACTGGCACTCCTCTTTTCCTTTGCCCTTTGTCAGCACCCCTTTTGTTTTAGCACGTTTGAGATCGACGTCGTTAGCAGGGTTACCTTTCCGGCTTGGCCTGGGCAGGGTTATGGACGCTATTGGTTATTCTCCAGGGCTCTTAGCCCCATTTGCCTCTTGTCCGTAGACGGACGCTCTATCGTTTCAAGGTGACTTGGATCTTTGTATTGTATATCTGTATTCTTGACTCATGGAGTCATTGATGTATATAAATATGTCGGTGGGTCCCATCGAGGACTGATGTGTAATGGTATTACTTTGTTTTCCACCCGCACGAAAGTGCCTGGTGGGCGTCCTTGAATCGTTTCTATGCGGTTTTGGCGGGAATCACTAAAACTTGCATAGTGCCGATTTGAGGGTGCTACACTAGCCATGGCCATCTGCCATCCTGGGCACTGCACAGGTGGACATTCATCACGAGGTAGCCTCAGCTCACCCTGTTCCGCAAGGGAACCCATACTAAGGCATATAAACTTCCGGCTAAGCCCTACCCAATTCAGGTATTGTGGTTGTATGGTAAAATTGGAATGGTATCGCATCCGAGCCCAACCATCCGTTTTTTATAAAAGGGCCAAGGCTCATGCCTCGACATTTTCAGCATCAATCATTGTGTTTCTCAACACATGTGAAAACATTTCAATAGAATGAATCATCATTCCAAGGTTTTCATAATCATTTTCACCAAGTATTCCCATATAAAGTGGTCAACTTTTATGCTTAGCACTAGCCACTAAAGTTGAGGGTATTCCCTAATGAGGGGTGCTAATCAATTGTAAATATCCAACTCTAGTATTATGCCTTTTGATGACATCTAAGTATAACTAGCTAGGCCTACTTTTATACTCTTTATGGTATCTATACTATTGTTCCAATACTCACAAATCACTAACTAAAAGTAAAGAACTTTTATAAAAGTAAAAGAATAAAGCTTGCAAGTAAAACTTGGGATTGGTATAATAAAAGTTGGATAACCAAGCATGCCTAATGCATATTGCATAGGTTATCTTGCATGGTTAGGAAACTTGCAAGTGTTAGCTTCCTCAGTTTACTTGAAGTGCTAGGCTTGCATAATGATGGCTTGCCTTGAGCAGTGCAGTGGTTGAAGCTCTCCTCTTCTTCTTCTTGGTAGTAATCCTCCTCCTCGTATCCCGGGTCGGTACTATCGTCTATAAATGAATACGGGGTACACAATCACCAAACAATACTTAACTATTTCTATTTAGCAAACTAAGGTTCACACTAGATGATCTAGCATCATCACAATCATCACATGGAATAAAGATCTAGTCTTAGTTATTTTATTTTGGAAAAGTAATTTCTACTCATTGAAATACTTAAGATTTAATATTATCCAATTAAAATATGGGTTAGTGTTGACACATGTCATCACCACATATTTTAATACTTGGGAATGTGATTTAAAGTGGTGGTCATATTTTATAAAGTTTAAAATTACTATTTAATACAATTAAAGTCACTAGAAATGCATATATAGCATTATTTTAGCACTAGTCCAAGATCACGACATGTAAACCGAAATATTTTTACATATTCAGATAGATCTTGTAAAATGTGATTTTTGAGAGTTGGAATCAACTCAAAAGCATTTATGGTTGATTTTTCAAAAAAAATTGAAGTTGGAAAAGTCTCTGTCTTGTTATTTTTGGTATAGGTGATCTATAATTTCAAATGGTTTTAATCCAATGGGCTTGGATAGATAATTTGAATACCTTTCTAACAAAATTGGAATCATCCAACTTGGTTCAGTGAATCTCTTTGAATTGAGTTTTGAATCTACTGATAGAATCTGGTTTTAACTAAAATGGAAAATAACTATTTGAATATACAGGCCTGCGCGGGAAACCTACTGGGTTGGCCCAATCTGCACAGTGCAGCGCAGAGGGCTACTGACAGAAGGGTCCCACTAGTCAGCGACTCTATCTAACCGAAACGGTATCCTTCAATCTATGCTGTGCGATTAGAACATGATCTAACGGTCATGGTTCGTCTTCTCCGACAAACAGCTCCGGCGAGAAATTTAACCTAATGCGGCGGTGGGGGTCGTGTGAGGCTCACCAGGCCTCCAGCTAGAGTTGGCGATGGGAGCGAATGACGTTGTCGATGATGGAGGTTCGAATGGTGGTTGCGGCGGCTCCTGGGGCGGGTCCAATCGACGGCTCCTCTGCAGCGACGGACTCCGATGAAATTCCGGCTGTCTGGTGCTCGCCTTGCTCCAGGGAAAGGTGTGGGAGGCTATGTGAGGAGTGGGGAGTGAGGTGGTGTGGAGAATGGAGGCGGAGGGGGCCTCTATTTATACACCGGCGAAGGGACATGGCGGAATGGGCTCGGGCTCGTCGGTGACGATGATACAGGCGGCTCATGGCGTGGCTGAGGGTAGGGGTGACACTGTGCTCCCTGGCGGTCATCACGGGCGTAATGGTGCAGCACGGGGCGGTCTAGGTTGGTCGGGCGCTGGCGGTGCTCTACGCGGTACTAGCAGTGTTCGTTACGGTGCACGGGGACTACGGGTCATGCGGCGGCGAACGGGGGTGTCTAGGAGTTAGTTGGGGTTATGGCGAGTCTGTGCATGCGAGGTGAGGGCGAGGCGCGGCGTGAGCGAGCTAGTCAGCTGCGGCGTTTTGGCGCGCTCTCGGCACGGCACAGAGAAAGTGGGTGCGGCGATGCTGGGGTGGTCCATGGCCTGGCTATAGTCAAGGGCTGGACAGGGGGTGGCGGTGGACGGTGGCGTGCCTCCTAGACAACATGGACAAGGGCAGCGTGGTCTGGGGTGAGTGGTCCATGGTCGGCCGGCGTGGGTTGTTTTGGGCGACGGCGCATTGGTGCAAACGGCAAAGAGGGGTGTTGGTCTGGTGCTGCTAGACACTAGGGGAGACAAGGGAGTGCAATGAGGGCAATTGGTCGAGTGATCACTGCTCCAAACAGTGAAGTTAGGCTAGGTTTAATTAGTGTCTGCAAGGTGTTTGATTAAATGGCTGCAAGAATTTAAATTTGAAAATTTTGAATGAGACTTGGTGAGTGTTTTGATCTTATGCTTGAGTGTCTATGGTTGCTTGGAAAAGTCAAGGTGAATTGATTTGAGTGGTTTTTGCAAAATGGTGATCTTACCATATGAACTTGATTGAATTTTGAACTATCCTTTAAATAGATTTGAAAATTGTTTCTGTTGGTTTGTAAAGTGGGCTTGGGTACACTTTTACTTGGTCTAGCAAGGGGTGAAAAGAATTGGAATTGTTTATGTTCGAAATCTTTTACTAGGAACACCTAAAGTGGCCTACTGGTTAATTTTGGTCAAAATGACCATTTGATCATTTGCTTTATATTTGATTTCGTTTTCTTTTGATTTTGTTTGTAATTGGCCTAGATTATGTAGTATTCATCTCTAGACCATTTCTTATCATTTGTAGCAATCAAACATGCAATTTCACTCAATTCTACACTAATGCAAATCACACATACACTCATATTTCATTTAATAATAAAAGTTTTTGTTAACCCTAAACTTGGATAATTAGAACTTAATAATCTTGATTAGTAGTTTTGGGGTGTTACACAGATTCCGAGTTGAAGCAAGTCATCATGCAGGAAGCTCATGATACTCTTTATTCTGTTCACCCGGGAGGAACAAAGATGTATCCGGATTTGAAGGAACAATTTTGGTGGCATAAGATGAAGAGAGAAATCAGAAGCTACATAGCCAAGGGTGATATCTGTCAGAGAGTCAAAGCGGAACATCAGCGACCCACGGGACTTTTGCAACCGTTGCAAATTCTGGAATGGAAATAGGATTCTGTTGGAATGGATTTCATCACTGGTTTGCCTACCTCTAGTAGGGGAAATGACTCTATTTGGGTCATAGTTGATAGATTGTCCAAGGTAGCCCATTTTATACCTGTTAAGACCACCTACCAGAGTTCGAAGCTAGCAGAGTTGTACATTGCTAGAATCGTCAGTTTTCATGGAACCCCAAGACCATAGTGTCGGATCGAGGAACCCAGTTTACCTCAAGATTTTGGCAGAAAGTCTAAAAAGGATTAGGAACCAAACTAAACTTCAGTACAACTTATCACCCGCAAACCGATGGACAAACTAAAAGAGTCAACCAAATCTTAGAAGATATGTTAAGAGCTTGTGTGCTAGAATATGGATCAAAATGGGAAGATTGTCTGCCTTTCACAGAATTCTCATACAACAATAGTTATCAACCTAGTTTGCAAATGGCCCCCTTTGAATTGTTGTATGGAAGGAAGTGTTGCACCCCCTTGAATTGGTCGCAAGTAGGAGAGAGTCAGATCTTCGGACCCGACATCCTACGAGAAGCCAAAGTGAAGGTTCACAAAGTCTATGAACACCTCAAGACCGCCCAATCCAGACAGAAGAGTTATTGTGACAAAAGACGTCGAGACCTGACCTTTAATGTCGGAGATTTTGTATATCTCAAAGTATCACCCTTGAATGGAATGCAGTGTTTTCAACTTAAAGGGAAGTTAGCCCCCAGATATATTGGACCCTTCAAGATTTTGAATCGCCGAGGAGAAGTATCATATCAACTGGAACTACCGGAGGAGATGTCATCCATACATGATGTGTTCCATATCTCGTTACTTAGGAAATGCCTAGAAGTTCCAGAGAAGACCGAAGTGTTCAAGAACATCGATCACCGAGCCATAGATATCAACAAGGATCTAACTTATCGTGAAGTACCCATTCGTATTTTGGAAGAAGCCTTCAGAACCACCAGGACCCGGAGTATCAAGTTTCTCAAGATCCAGTGGAGCAACCATACTGAAACAGAAGCTACTTGGGAGCGAGAAGATTACATTAGGACTGAGATTCCAGATATCTTTAGTTCCTAGTTTTTCTTAAATCTCGGGACGAGATTTTGTTTAAGGAGGGAAGGTTTGTAACACCCCAAAAATATTAAACAAGATTAGCCAGTTCTAATCACCCAAGTTTAGGGTTAACAAGAACTTTTCTTATTAAATCTCATATGAGTGTATGTGTGGATTGCATTAGTGTATGAATGATTGTAATTGCCGTGTTTGATTTCTAAAAATGATAAGGAATGGTTTAAAGATGAATACTACATCATCTAGGCCATGTACAAACTAAATCAAAAGAAAAGAAAATCAAATATGAATCATATGATCAAATGGTCATTTTGACCTAAATTATCCACTAGACCACTTTGAGTATTCCTAGTAAAATATTTCTAACAGAAACATTTCCAAATCTTTTCACCCCTTGCTAGACCAAGTAAAAGTGAATCCAAGAAAACCTTACAAAAAGACAGAAAATATTTTTAAACCCCTTTGAGAGACATTTCAAAATTGAATCAAGTGTATGTACTAAGATCACCACTTTTCAAAAACCACTCAAATCAATTCACTTTGACTTTTCCCAGCAACCCTAGACACCCAAGCATGTGACAAATACACTCACCAAAATTCATCCAAAAATTCAAATCTTGAATTCATGCGGCCATTTGGTCGAGCACCTGGCAGAAAACAGTAAACCTTGCCTAACAATCACTGTTCTGAGCAGTATTTCTCTCCCCACTATGCCCCATTTCTCTCCCCCTGTCTCCCCTAGTTCCCAGCAGCGCAGTGGACAAGCTCCTCCTTTGCCGTTCACACCAGTGCAGGGCCGCCCGAGCTCACCGTGTCGGTCGACCAAGCACCGCTCGCCACAGACCACGCCGCCCTCTCACACGATGTCCAGGAGAAGAGCAACACTTCACCACCACCCCATGTCCACCCGTCGACTGAATACATGCCATGGACCAGCCATAATCGCCGCGCCCACTTCTCTGTCTGCCATGCCGAGAGCGCGCCAGAGCGCTGCAGCCAACACGTGCACACACGTCGCGTCTTGCCCTCTCTGCGCATGCCCGCACACACCGTGACCCTAGCTACCCCCCAGACACGCCTGTTCGTCGTTACGCAAACCGTGGCCATTGTGCGCCGTCTCGAACGCCGCAGTTCCCGCACAGAGCACGGACCGCTCCCGACCATTCTCGACCGCCCCTTGCCAGACCATCACTCGCATGACAACCGCCTTGAAGCACCGCGTCGACCACTACCCTCAGCCATGCCAATAGCTCACCGCAACGATGTCGCCGACAAGCCCAAGCCATGCCGCTTTGCCCCTCTCGCTAGTGTACAAATAGAGGCCACCCCAGCCCTCATTTTCCACACCAGCTCACTCCCCTCTCCCTCAAAAACCTCCCACACCTCTCCCCGGAGCAAGGCGAGCACCAGCCCACCGGAATTTCACTGGAGCCCGCCGCTATAGAGGAGAAGAAGAATTAGAGCTAGGAGCCGCCCCAGGAGCTGTCGCGACCACCATTCGACTCGACGGCCTCGACATGTTCGATCGCCCCCATCGCCAAGTCTAGTTGGAGCCCTGGTGAGTCCCCACATACCCCCACCATCGCGTTAGGGTTTAGCTCTCACCAGCGCTGTGTGACGGAGACGACGATGCTCAGCCGTCGATCGCGCTCTAATCACACGGCCCAGATAGAGCGTACCGTTTCGGTTTAGTTTACTCGCTGACGTGTGGGACCCGCCTTTCAGCAGCCCACTGTGCGCGCTGTGTAGTTGGGCCGTCCCAGTATCATTCCCGCACTCGCCCCACGTTCAAATTTAGATTTTTCTTTTATTTTCAAAACCATAATCTGTTAGTGACTTTGAAACTTAATTCAAAGAGATCTACTAAACTAAATTGCATGATTCCAATTTTGTTGGAAATTTATTCAAAATATCTACCCAAGCCCGTTGGATTCAAACCATTTGAAATTATAGATCACCTATAGTAAAAATAACAAGACATAGGCTTTTGCCACTTCAAACATTTTTAAAAAATCAACCGTAAATGCTTCTGAGTTGATTCCAACTCTCAAAAATCACATTTGACAAGATCTATCTGAATATATAAAAATATTTAGGTTTACATGCAATGAACTTGGACTAGTACTAAAAGAATGCTATATATGCATTTCTAGTCACTTTAATTTTATTAAATAGTAATTTTAAACTTTATAAAATGTGACCACCACTTTAAATCACATTCCAAGTATTAGAATATGTGGTGAAGACATGTGTCAACATGATCCCATATTTTAATTGGAGAATATTTAATCTTAAGTATTTTCAATGAGTAGAAATTACTTTTCCAAAATAAGATAAATAATAGTAGGTCTTTATTTCATGTAATGTTTGTGATGATGCTAGATCATCAAGTGTGAGCCTTAGTGTGCTAAATAGAAGTAGTTAAGTATTGTTTGGTGATTGTGTACCTCGTATTCCTTTATAGACACTAGTATCGACCCGGGCTATGAGGAGGAGTACTACGAAGAAGAAGAGGAGAACTTCAACCACTGCACTACTCAAGGCAAGCCTAACACTACAAGTTAACTATGCAAGCCATCCTTTCAAGATAACCTATGCAAGATGTAGTAGGCATGCCTTGGTTATGCAACCTTGATTATACCAATCCCAAGTTTTACTTGCAAGCTTTATTCTTTTACTTTTACCAAAGTTCTTTACATCTAGTTAGAGATTTGTGAGTATTGGAAAGATAGGATAGATGCCATAAAAAGCATAAAACTAGGCCTAGGTAGTTATACTTAGATGCCATAAAAAGCATGAAATTAGATTTGGATAGTTACACTTGATTAGCACCCCTTATTAGTGACCCCCCCCCTTGATAGTTTCTAGTGCTAAACTACTACCGATCACTTTAGATGGGAATACTTAGAGAAAATGATTATGAAAACCTTGGAATAATGATGCATTCTATTGAAATGTTTTGACATGTGTTCTGAAACACAATGGTTTGATGATGAAACTTCTTGAGGCATGAGCCTTAGTTTTGATAAAAACTGATGGTTGGGTTCGGATGCAATATCATTCCAATTTTACCGTACAACCGCAATACCTGAATTGGGTATGGCTTAACTGGAAGTTTATATGCCTTAGTATGGGTTTCCTTGCGGAAAGAGGTTGAGCTGAGGCTACCTCGTGAATGTGAATGTCCACCTATGCAGTGCCCAGGATGGCAGATGGCCATGGCTGGGAGGCCAAGCTCATAGGAGAGGTGCCTATACTAGAGTGTGTAATGGAAAGGTTGTGATTGATTGTCCGCATACTAAGTATGATGATTCAGGGTTATCCTTGACGGATGTATAGAATATTGTGGTGAAAGTGTACCACCTCTGCAGAGTGTCAAACTATTCGAATAGCCGCGTATGCGGTCATGGACAGTTGGAGTGGCCATACTGTTCTGTTGTCAGATGTTTTCAAAATGACTTGTGAATTGAACTAGGACCTTGACTTGACCACAACAGGGTTGTGGACATGAAAACTAGATTCCCACTTAGGTGATGTAGAAAATTAAATTAGGTTCTTTACTTTTTGAACTCCTTATGAAATAAACCTGGTCTTTTGCAAATAAACTTAGAGCTTAAGATTCCTACTAGAACTACCTTACTTGTTAGTGATAGTTTGCGAGTACTTAAAGAGTACTCATGGCTTTGTCCCTAGCTATTCCCGTGGCCAGACTATGAGGAGGACTACCAGGAAGATGGACAGCAGGAGGTCTATGACAACTAGGATCATCTCCCATCGTCAGCATTGCCTGTGACTCTGAAGATGGAGCCCCTACTACGTTTACTTTCCGCTGCTTTGATTGTATTAAGACTAGATCATGAGATTTTTTATTTGTAAGATCTTTATTATGGTTTGTAATAGATGATGTACTATGGTACCAATTCTGTTATGTCCCGCAAAAATGGTAATCCTGGGATTACGAGGTATGGCATAATAGGCATCTGGGATTAAAATCCGGGTGTTGACAGGCAAAGTATAAATCTGTGCGAATGCGACAACATCAATAATATGGGTACAGCCACTCCTTGCTAAACTTGGAGTCAAGAATACATAGCCACCATGCTTATGGTGTGATAACATGGGTGCAACATATCTAAATCCTGTGTTTCATGCAAGAGCCAAACACATTGAGATAGATTTTCACTTCGTTCGAGAGAGAGTCCTCAACAAGGAACTAGAGATTCAGTTTGTTCCCTCTAAGGATCAAATTGTTGATGGGTTCATTTAAGGCTCTTCTTGTTCTTAGCTTTGAAGAATTCAAGCATAATCTCAACTTGATTAAAGTTGTGATTAAGGGAGGGTGTTAGACATAGGACAGTTTCCGATACCTGTATGTTAACGTATATGAGTTGTACTCATGTATGTCTGCACCGCAAAGTGCATATATACACGAACGAATCTGGAGAGCTCGGGATATCCGAATAGACCCAAAACAAATCTACCTACTGATTACACTTTCTTTAAGGTCCTTGGGTGTGCTTGTTGGTCCCATCTTTGTCCGTACAACAATCTGAAACTTGAATTTTGTTCTAAAAATGTGTCTTCCCTGGTTATAGCTCCTTACACAAAGGTTACAAATGTGTTCATGTCCCTAGTAAACGTATCTATATTTCTCAAGACATTCTATTTTATGAGAATGTTTTTCCTTTTTCTAACATGTCATCTGTCTCTACACATTCACATTTCTCCACAATTCTAGTACGTCCTAACCAATTTGATGATGCTGCACATATGCCTTTGCTCTTAGCTAACCATGGTGCAGGTCTACAACATGGAGCACGGTTGGAGCTCCTTGATGATTTCCGTCAAACCTATTCTTCCGCTTTACATGCAGCAGCCTTTCGTAGCTGATGCCATGGCTAAGATGAACAATGTGCGCATTGCCAACGTTTTGTTTCTCACCTACTCCTACTAAATGGACAAAATAAACATGTTGTATTGGTGAATGATTCGCCCAGGAATCAAGGATACAAACAAAATATTCATGGTTTATTCTTGTCCCGAATCCACACAGCTTACACATATATATTCCGTAGATTTACATACTGATCGATCGACCTACGTGCCTCTCACATTATACCCCCATCACCGCAAAATTTGCTCCAAGGATATCGCCGTGCCTTGGTCCGGTATGTGCAACCACTGTAATTACACCGACCAGCTGCATGCTTCCAATCTGCTCTGGAAGCTATTTTGTCCAAGAGAGAGACCGAAATAAGTACGTATATTATGTACAGCTATGGAGCTAGCTATACGTAAGGTAGAGCGCAGCGCGCGGCGTCTAAGGCTCTGCTTTGCCTTTGGTCACGGACGGGTCAGTTTCCGTGGAGTCGGAGTCGGAGTTGGATGACTTGGAGACGGAGAGCACGAGCTCCTTCATGTCGGAGCTGGAGGAGCGGAAGTGCGCAAGAATCTTGCTGAACTTGGGCTTCCTCCGGGTGATGGCGATGGAGACGTCGTTGGGGAAGAGGTCCCTGAGCACGAAGGCGTGGAACATGGTGGTCACCAGCAGGCCGGCCACGGTGACGGTGGCGATGCCGGAGAGCCCAATCGAAAGCGTCCGTGTCAGCAGGTTAGTAACCTCCGTGGCGTACGTGATGGTCGCGATCGACGCGCCGGTCATCGGGAACGTGTACGCCCACCACGCCAGAGAGAACCGGAATCCTCTGAAGAAGTTGATCCGCACAGCCTGCTCATCGCAAGACAAATCAGTCACTACAAATCACTTATAGTACTGTCAAGTTTACGTCGTGCGCACGTGGGAACAAGCAGCGCACCAGCGACATGTAGAGGAAGAGCGCGATGAAGTAGGCGACCCGGGCGCCGTTGTCGAAGTTGCCGTTGATCTTGGCCCAGGCCATGGAAGCGACGCTTGGCGCCGCGACGAAGAGGAAGAAGACCGGGTGGAGCTCCTTGGGGAGCGTGACGTTGGTGGGCAGCCGCTGGTAGAGCGTGACGAAGAGGACAGTGTAGTGGGCGAGCCCGACGGCGAAGAAGAAGATGGGGCCCTCCCGGAGGCCCATCTTGGCGCCGAGCAGCGCGCCGACGAAGTTGCCGACGATGGACAGGTGGTTGGACGGGTTGGCCACCTTTGACAGCCGGCGCTGGCCGCCGGACATCCACTGGCCGTAGATCTTGAGCTCGAGGCAGAAGATGGGCGCCATGAGCAGGTACCAGACTCCGTGGTTCACCTCGGTGGCCTCTATCGGCGCGCCCTGCACGAGGAAGAGGCAGGCGATCCATGGCGCGAAGAAGAAGTTGGCGCGGATCGGGTGGTAGAACTCGCGGCGGACCGCCTCGAAGTAGAAGACGACCTTGAGCAGGTAGATGCAGGACACGAGCCCCATGAGCGCCAGCGAGATGTACCACAGCAGGTGGGCCACCACGGGGCTGACGTGCAGGAACGCCGTCGGCGGCGCCGACGCCAGGGTCTTCCACAGGATCGCCTGGCTGCTGACGCCGAGGACCATCCCGAAGGCGCTGATCGGGAAGCGCAGAAGGAATGGCCACTTCTCGTCACTCGGCAGCACCGGCACCTCCGTCGCCTGCACGTGACGTTCAAATCAAATTAATTAGGAGACCGAACAGCTTTTATTTAGCCTCCAGCTAGCTAAAAAACGTGTGATCGTCCAGTCAGTGACAGATGACACTGTTTCCTTGCTTACCCTGAGGGTGTCGAGCTCGGGGCCTTCCAGGGCGTCGAAGTAGCGGTCGGTGCCGGGAACCTGGTCGGTCTCCTCGGAGATCTTGGACTCGGGGGACTCGAGGTCGATGGGGTCCAGCGGCCGGCCACGCAGGTTGGAGAGCTGGCGCTCGAGGCGGCCGGAGAAGGTCTTGAACGGGTCGAACCGCTTGTCGCGCGTGCTGTCGGCCCGGCGCGGCGCCTCGTTCAGCAGCTGGGACGCGTGGAGGATGGGCTGCGAGTGGAACCGCGTCTGCTTGAGCAGCCGCGGGGAGTGCACCTCCGGCTGGCCGGGCGGCTTGGTCTCGGCGGGTGCCACACGTGCCTCGTCGCGGCGCACGGACGCCGTCCTGAACTGCGAGAAGTGGAACCCTGACGGCGAGGTCGGCATGCTGAGCGAAAGGGAGTAGGGTATCTGCGTGTCGTCGTACGCGGGCACGGGGGTAGCCGGTGGCGGGGTGGCCGGCGCCGGGATGGTAATAACAGTGTCCTTGTTCTGCTCGTACAAGGACGACAGGCAGGCGGTGGTGGTGTCGCGGCCGACGCAGTCGAAGCCGGCTATGGTCCTCGACGGAACCTGGATGAGCAAGGACGGGAGAGTTTCCCTGGACGACTGCTCGTTCAGCTGTCCGGCCATTCTGATCTTCTGTACGTCTCTGATGAACTCCACACCAATCAACAAGAAACCTGCACGATTTGTACAGAGAACTCTGGTTAGCAAAGTATAAGCATGCGGCAGAAGAACAGCAACATGATGAAAGCGTGAGCAGAAGGACACAGTAATCAAGTATCGCAATACCAGACACACCAATTCGGCCGAAGCACGGCTGGGCATTCCCGTAAGGCGACCCTTGCCATATCGATCCTAGCTAGCTCTAGGGGTATATTCTTACCTGGTGGATGACTACTATGTTTGTTCGGGTGAACCTCGTATACCCTGAGACGGTTCAGTGCGCCCGGAAGGAAGTGCTATAAGTTGCAGCTCGGCTCGGTGCCATTTATAGAGCTAGCTAGCTCGCCCGCGCGCGGCGCGGGTGGGAAAACTCCAAAGCTACGATTTTCTCCCTTTCTTTTCGGCACGCGCGCCTGAGTGGTGCATGCCAGTGGAGCGGCAGAGCACGCCGGCGGCCGGCGACGGCGACCGGTCGGCGCTGGCCGCATGCAGTTACCATACATACATCGCGAAGGTTCGGTGTACCGCCAACGGGCGTCGCCGTCCGCCGTGGAAAAACTTGCCTGTTTCACCTTGTCAAAGTTTGACACGACTTCCTCCCGCACAAAGCCCGGGAAGATCTTTACGGTCTTCATCCATGGTACAGTACCACGGCATGAGGTCAATGCATGGATCCTAAAGCCTTTTCCTCCGGTCACTGTCGAATTTTCGATGATCTGCTCGCTCGGCCAGGGACAGGCAGAAAGGTACGCACGTACGTACTGGTACGATAAAAGCGCGCCGTCCGGTTAGGATCGACGCGACGCACCCGCACGGGGGAGTCCAAGGACGTTTCCGCTGCATGGGACTCGTGTAGAAACGGAACATGTACTCATGGCCAGCTACAGCAGGACTGGACAGGCCCGCCAGTTGGACACACTGTACTACCAGACGGATATACGATAAGATCTTTGACCTGTTGCGTTTATGTGCCCAGAATAATCACTGTGATGTTACGATCTATAGCAACTAGACTAACTATAGCTACACTGTGGAAACTATAGTTAACTACACAGAGGCACGTCACAGTCCGTCAATTTGTGAACCGGTGGTTCCGTCGATTACCGTATTGGGTCTACCCTCCCTAGATGTGACCGAGAATCCTAGTAACTAGTTGTGCATCTTGCCTGGATGATAGGCAGACTAGGCTAATAACAACTCGATTTTTTGTACTACGTAGAGTAGCACTGCTAGCTATCGAGGCTAGTGTACACGTATTCTTGCTCTCAGCCACATGGCATGAGCCATGCAACACCGAGCACGGGAACCCGACAGGGCATCAGAGCTAATGGTATAGTAGCTTCCTAGGAAAATAAATCAAATATATATCTGATAAACAAGGAGAAAGAACACCTACAACTTCTCTAGCAACCAGCCAACCACAACTTAAAAGTAGCAGCGAATATACTAGGACACTAAAGCATGGGAAGCAGCATGGACAGCTATACAAGTCTAATACTAGATGGATGCCTGCATACTCTCCTAAGATCTATCCAATGTACCTCTTGGGCTAGAGAATCAGTTCAGGGGATCGAAGAGATGGAATGAGAGCGAGAGGAGATGTGCTCGCTAGGCTGGAAACCAGACAATCGATGCTATCCGATGAATGTGTGGTGGCTACAAGGGTTGCATTGGGTGTATATATAGGGTTGGCCAAGCAGGTCTAGGTAGCTGGTGGATGCATTTGTTATCAGTTCTGTTAGTTCTCACTCAGTAGTACTATTATGCATATAATACTAGTGTATGATACTATTTTTATAGTGCATGGTATCATATGGTAGTATCATACGGGTATTATATTTAATGATTTGTACAATCTTAATACAAATTGTGTACAATATTTATTTGCATAAGGATTTTCTAGTTTTACGTGCTATGATACGGTATCTACCTATGATACTCTAACCATCTCTTTCTTCATTAATTGTTGTGTCACATCAGATTTTTACCAACATGGCATGCATGATACTAGCTACTCCCACTAGAACCAGTCCTAGCTAGTCGTAAGATACAACAACACCCTCTCTCGTCCTTAATTGACATGCCACATAAGCATTCTTGCTAAGATGCCGCGCTAAGAGACTCCTATTATCGAAGGCCTTAGAGCTCGGTCACATCCAAGACATATGCATAGTGGAAACACAAAGATTACGAGTCAAAGGCTGAAAACGCGGGCTTGCCAGGGAGTACCAGATACAGGCCCTCTCCTAGACGTACTTGTACTTGAACGGATGCTTAGTCTGCCCTCCCCTGTTCATGTGCGTGTGTCCACGTGATTTTGCTCTGCTGAACACCCTGCACTACCACTTACTACTGGTCACTGGCATTCATACCAAACCATGCATGGTACGGACGGACGCGCATTCACTAGCTAGCTATCACGTAAGCGCACGGAAGGGCGAGAGAGAAGAAGAAAAACGTCGGACTTGTGATGCCAACGGCAGGTATACTTCGTCTTCTCAAAGAGCAAAAGTGAACGCCGTACGTTCATGTTTGGAAGATGTTTGGAATCTTGGGCAGCACAAGGGGAGCAGAAGGAATTTGTGCTGACTGATGTTCGGGTGCCAGGGAATCCTTGCAACTACTACAATCCACCACCTTCAGTTCATTTGCGCGCAGCTAGCTAATTGTCAGTTCTCTGTAGTACCGAACATTTAGCGACCTTAACTATGGAATGCCCAAGGAAATTTGCACTGGTGGGGTTCACTCCATATTCTTGTGTAGTGTCTGCCGCAAGGAAATGTTGGTCAAACTATGAATTTAAATACTAGTCAAATTAAGTCTATTTTGGAACAGAGGTACTACTACTTGGTAGCTAGTACCAACATTTTATTAAAGGACTTGAAAGCTGCGCGTGCATATTTGGAGGGGTAGTCATGATGGAACATCACCAAGAAACATCAAACAAATCCCATTAGACAGAGAGAGATGCATACCAATAAAATATTACTAAAGGAGAAGACCCCTAGCCCTGAGTCGATCAATTGAACCAACCACTCGGATAGAAATTGTTTGACCACAACGTGATGCTCGATCGTATATTTATGTTTTTTTTAAGTAATATATAATTGATCCCCATATTTTCAAGTAATAATTGATCCTTGTATTTTTTTTAATGAACAGTACATACATATTATAGTCGGGCTCCGAGATTTAAATAATGCAAGTCATCGAACAAGTACCGGACACGTGTAGAGATGGACTAAATATGAATTTAGTTTGAGGATACTAAATGCATTATTCCACCAACCATTATTCCGATCTATTTTGAGTGACAAACGTGACTATTTCTCATTCAGTTTAGGAATAACTTCTAGCAATCGATACGTATGTACAGTACAGCCATATGATGAAGATCTTTTCATTCCTTTATACTAGTGTGGATCTCAATAATTGGATTGAAAAGTTATTGACTTAACCTATAAATAGTTACTCCCTCCTTGTCATAATTTAGTGCATATAAGTTTTTTCAAAAATCAAACTTGATAAACTTTGAGCAAATTTATTGAGAAAATTATCTGTATCTACAGTACCAAAAGTATACCATAAGAAAATATATGTCATGATGATTCTAATGGAATTGATTTGGTATTTTAGATGTTAACAATTTGGTCTACCTAAAACTTTACATCGTTTGACTATAAAAAATATATATGCTCTACATTTTTTGGAAAAGAGGGAGTTAAATCTAGGAGTTAGATCATCCTAAGAAACGGTGATGAAAGGAACTATTCACAGAGGAAACTTATTTCCTCAACAAAAAAACATGCAACTAAAGATTTGGTTTGCATGATAAGTCTATTTTCCCGGCCAAAATAATCACGGAAAGTATAAATAGTACTCTTCTAGTATTCACTAATATCAGAAGTTTTAGTAAACTAAATTATTTTATACTAATATATTAGCGAGCGGAGGGAGTATTTCCTTTCTACAGGATGAAACTATGAAACAGCTAAGGATTTTTCTTTTGTGACTGATAGAACTCACCAGAACATACCTCCCTGGTAGCAATCTGAGCTGACTAGCCGAGTCCAGCCAAGTCATTGTGGACCTTACAGTATGTACTAGTACTACACCGATCACCACAGAGACAGTGACTAATCGACTTTATGTATTAGTACGCACACGCCTATACACATCGATCAGCGCTAATAGTAGTTGTGGCCAGCTATTACGCACTAGTTTACATACTAAACAACTCACGGGTACATGCCGTACGATACACTTAACTAATCTGGACGATAACGAGCCCAGCTTGATGGAGCAAGCGGACAAGAGACAGGACGGTGCAGGCAGGTCGCTGGAACAGAACAAATTCCTCCGGACCACATCGCGCGCGCGCGGAGTCGAAAATCTGCACGTAAACGACAAGCAGAGAGCACCCGATCCTTTCACCGTGGGTCGTTCACGTCCCCGTCGTGGTTGGATCGATCGCGTCCCCGTAATCCCCAGGGCGCTTAAACAAAGCGGCGTATGCATACACGTACGGAGTACGTACCTGGCTAGTAGTGCCGGGCCGCTACTCTCCAAGCTGAGCTCCCTGTTTGGCTGCTGCTGCTGCGCGGCGCGGGTGACGGCGACGGCGATCTTCCGACCGAAGTCGAACCCCAACACGCGCGGGGCAAATTTGTGGCCGACGAAGCGGCTAGGTGCGAAAGCGACGCCGAGAAGGAGGTTTGGTCTTGAGATGCAGGGCTTCTTCTTGGCTGCTCTGCCGCTTGCTGCGCTGCACTGCACTGCACCGGGAGGAGGAGAAGGGCCAAGGAGGCAAGCTCGCTGGTTAACCGGCACTAGTGGTTCTCGCACTCCCTCCCCTGAGCTCGCTCCAGAGAAGCCGTGCCTTTTATAGGGAGGCGTTAAAAAGATTATAGCAACGTCGATGACGACGAGGGGAACTAATGCGCATGATTGTGAGAAACATAAACCGGCCGGCCCGCCGGGGAGAGGGATTTTTAGGTCGTGCACGATCATGGTTTGTGCTGTGCGACATGGCAGAGCCTGTACGACGTCACTCAGTGGCGACGCACCATCCATCTGCTTCAGGGGCTGCCAGTGGGCATTTTCGTGGATGCCAACTGCCAAGTAGGATCTCGCTCTCCTGTACTATGTACTAGGCGCGCGGGGGGGTTCTACTCGGGAAGGTTCTGCCGTGGCATCGCCAAAGGGGATTTTCGCGGCAGAGTCGAAAAGCGTTGTGGGATCGAGATTTGATGGTCGATTCTGCGTCAAGTCCGACGTTGAATGAAGCCCGGCCGGGTCGCGTGTGTGTGGATTGAAAGTTGGTTCGATTCCACTGTGTCCTAGTGGGAGGGATTGGGTTCGTAGTCACGGCTTTCATTCAACTTTCGATCATGACATGCAGCAATACACGCCACTCAGCTACTAGTACTACCTTATTGGCCTCAAACCCGTTCACGGAACGAGGATCCGGCCTCATATGCTGTCTCAAGCTGTACCTCCTAGTAGTACTAGCTACACAAATCCTACTTTAGGACTCTTTTGATTCATATAGAATTTGTATTGGAATTGTATAGCATTTGTATTCTGTAAAAAAATCTTAGACAATATGTTTGGTTCATAGGAATATATCCCATGGGAACTAATCCTATAGGTATCTTGTAATGTAAATCCTATAGCAAAAAACATTTGGTCATAGCTCATAAAAGATTATTTTGCTACAAACAAAGAGAATTCGTCTCTCCGTATGATTCAATTAGGCATGACATCTCAATCCTACGTATTTTTTATTCTTGTAATTTTCCAATCATGTATGTTCTTGTGCACCAACCAGACACTACTATGTCACCCTCCTCTAGGGACACGAGGGGAACCCTACCCGCCACCTTTAGCCACCCTCCCCCGCATCGTCGCCACTGGAGGGGACATCGGGGCGCGTCGTAGATAAAGTGGCGGCGGGGCAGGACGGCATAGATCTCAAAATTCTCCCAGCTACTGTTGGGGATATGCATAATGGATATCATCATAGCATAGCTCTACTCCAGATATAGTTGGCCCACAACGGTAGCACGCCCATGGCCTGCTGAGCGACCCAGTTAGAAGGATCTAGAAGGGAGACCCATGCCGGAATAACAGGGAGGCTACAACACCAACATACATGAAGTCGGAGCCTTGGAGTACCAGACACGAAGACTAGTTAGTGTTAGTGCACGACTCTGTCACATGTCCGGTATGGACTTTAACCTGTAACCTAGGTTCCGGTGCCTTTATAAGCCGGACCCGCGAGAGCCTTTAGGGCAATAGATAACTTCGTACAGTGAACCCTACAATCTCTGTAACCCGGCGTATTTGTCATTCTAGCAATTGGAAGCATGAGTAGGATAAGGTCACCGTCGTTGGATCTGAACCTGGGTAAACTGTGTTACGTCGTCCCGCCAACTCACCGTCTTACCCCACCTCTCTATCAACGCTCTATAAAGACTCCTTCATGGCGTAATCGTCGGTAATACCACGACAAGAAGCACCATGTGCACATACTTGGGAGCGACCACCGGACGAAATGGTAAAACTTAACAGTGTTGGCTTGTTCATGGCTTTTGATGGAACGGAAGTGGATGACATGTGACATAGGTATGCCCAACGGGCACCCAAATTAGCCTACCTGGATTATTCCAATAGAAGTCCCACACGATCTTGAGCCCTTGCCGGCCTGTGGGATCCCCGCTTCATCTCGTTTTGGGGACTTATGCTTTCTCTTTGTTTAGTGGGGTGTTTGTGCTATTGCTTTATTTATAAAACTGGGCGAAAGCCTATTTCGAGAGGCACTGTTTGGCACTATTTAGCAGCTGATTTCTACCAATGGGATCGCGTCATGTCAGCAGACATTAACAGTGAACAATACAATCCTCTGCGGGTTTGTTAGACTCCTCGACGATAATTTTTGGAACACCTCTTCAGCTAAAATCCCGAGACCACAATTAAGTTGTCTGGGCAATATTTACTGTTTTCCTCTTATTTACTCGCCCGAATGTTTTTCTTTAGAAGTCTCTTCTTTCTAACTACTCGGTGGTAGTTTCTTTGACATGCCATCCCTCACTCTTCGCCTATAATTTTTGGTGCGGCTTTTCTGCTAAATTTTTTAGACCACATTTAACTACATCTACCTTCCAAACAAGAAGTTGCCATGCAGGTTTGTCCCTCTTTTTAGGCTCTTCGACGATAATTTTTAGCACGCCTCTTCAGCTAAAATTTCCAGACCGCAGTTAACTACATCTACCTCCCAAATAAGAAGTTGTATGCGCAGTATCTTTCAACGCTTTCCTCTTATTTACTTGGTGGTAATTATCCTGGACTGGTCTTTAAAAGTTCTATTATATCTAACTACTCAATGGTAGTTTCTTTGACACGCCGTTCCGTCCATAATTTTTTTCTCCCATGTGGTTTCCCCCTCTTTTTAGACTCTTCGGCGATAATTTATGGCGTGTCTTTTCTGGTAAAATTTCTAGATCATAGTTAACTGCATATATCTCCCAAACAATAAGTTGTCCTGGTGATATTTCTTAACGTATTCCTCTTAACTACTCGATGGTAATTTTCCGGACTTTTTTTTTGAAAGGCCTATTCTTTCTAACTACTCGGCGACCCTCTTTTTAGACTCTTCAACGACAATTTTTTGCTCGCATCTTCAGTTAAAATTTTCAGACCGCTAGTTAACTACATCTATCTTCTAGACAAGAAGTTGTCTGGACCATATTTTTTAACGCTTTCCTCTTACTTACTCAGCGGTAATTATCCTGGACGGGTTCTTTAGGGTGTGTTTGGTAGATCGGGTGAACCCAAATATTCCCATCTCACCCGAGATTTTGTTGTTTGGTAGATCGGTTGAGACATCTGGGCTATGCCCACCTCACCCCGGAAAGGCCTCTCAGCCTTGCTAAGGAGAGAAGCTCAGATCGAGCTTCACAACTCAGCCTAGCTGAGTCCATCCCGCAAACGCGCTACGCGCGCGCTTTGGCCCGCTGGGGTCACCGCCCCGCATGCGCATTTCCTCCCATCAGCCCCCATCTCACCATCTCTCTCTCCCGTCAACTGCCTTGTCCCGCCCGTTTCTCCAGGCCACGCCACCTCTCCCGGCTTCGCCCGGCGACAGAGTTGCAGGAGCTCAGCCTCACCACGCACGGAGCAGCAGGGGCTCGACCTCCTGGCGGCGGATCCCTCCTTCAGCAGATCCCTGACCTCGGCTCCCACCTGCAGCAGATCCCAGACGCGCCCTCCTCCGCATCTCCACAACACCGGATCTTTAGGCCGGCAACCTCCCTGAGCTGCTACTGGACGGTGTCCGCCGGTCCAACCTGCTGCCCAAGCTCCACCAGCGCTAGCTCCTCGCGCTGGCCTCGTCGTGTAATTTGTCATTAGATGTATCTTTGCATACCAGATTGATGACCCACAAGTATAGGGGGTGTATCGCAGTATTTTCGAGGGAAGTGAAACCCAATTTATTGATTCGACACAAGGGGAGCCAAAGAATATTTATAAGCCTTAACAACTGAGTTATCAATTCAGCTGCAACTGGAAACAATCTTGCTCACAGTAGTTTATCAGTAGCAACAGTTTTGTAGTAGGAATAGTAAAGTAACAGCAGTAGTAAAGCAAAGACAGTAGTAACAAAAGTAGTAACAGTGGGATTCAAGTGCGGTAGGCATAGGGATGGATGGACGGGCATTGCATGGACAAGACAATTCACATAACAATCAGAACATAGGGCAATTGCAGATAAATAAGATAAAGCACCTAAGTACTAGACAATCCTAGGCATGTGTTCCATATATAGTCATACGTGCTCGCAATGAGAACTTGCACAACATCTTTTGTCCTGCCAGCCCGTTTGCAGCGGGGCCTCTAGGGAACTACTGGCAATTAAGGTGCTCCTTTTAATAGAGCACCGGAGCAAAGCATTAACACTGCGTGAACACATGTGATCCTCACATCAAAGTCTTTCCCTTCCGGTTATCCCGATTTCTGTCACTTCGGGGCCATAGGTTCCGGACAACAACATGTGTATACAACTTGTAGATAAGACCAGAAACAATACTATCATAATGAATCAATAACAAGTTCAGATCTGAAATCATGGCACTCGGGCCCTAGTGACAAGCATTAAGCACAACAAGTCGCAACAAAGTCATAAAGCACTAATAAAAGATACTAGGCACCATGCCCTAACAATCTGATGTCATTACACAAACGATCTCATCCAATCCCTACCATCCCCATAGCCTACAGCGGGGGATTACTCACTCATAGATGGGAGAAACATGGATGGTCGATGAAGATGATGGTGGAGATCGATGGAGATGGCTCCGGGGGCACTTCCCCGTCCCGGTAGGGTGCCGGAACAGAGACTTTCTGTCCCTCGAATCTCCCCTTCGATGGCGGCGGCGCAGCGGAACTTTTCGTGGAAAAACATCGAACCCCCCGAAGTTTTTATCTCAGAAGGCTTCTTATAGGCGAAGAGAGAGACCGAGGGGGTGCCTGGGGCCACCACACCATGCCCTGGCGCGGCCAGGCCCAGCCCGCGCCTAGGGGTGGTGTGGCCAACCCCTGGCCCTCCTCCGTCTCGTATTCTGGCTCCGTGAGTCTTCTGGAAAAATAGGCACTTTGGCTTTTGTCCCGTTCAATTCTGAGAATATTCATTTTCTGACTTTCCTGGAACCAAAAACAGCAGAAAACAGGCAGCTGGCACTATGGCTCTTGTTAATAGGTTAGTCCAAGAAATCATATGAAACGTACTCCAAAGTGTGGACAAAACACAAGAAAGTGGATAAAACCAAGCATGGAGCATCAAAAATTATAGATACATTTGCAATATATCAACATCCCCAAGCTTAACTCCTACTCGTCCTCGAGTAGGTAAGTGATAAAAAGAATAATTTTTGAGGTGACATGCACCATCAAAGACTTGATCATAGTATTTGTAAAGCATTCAAAGCTGGGATCATAGTACTTCAATCATAACATGAAAGACAAAGTTCTAGCAATAAGACAAAGAAACAATGATACAACATGAAAAGGCACAAACAAAAGATTCATGAATAACAATGCCTTGCAAGACGTTTGTTTGTTTCACATAAAGAAAACATAGCATAGTGGCAATCAGCTTGTCCCTCATAGAGTAGCAAACATAAATGCATAGGACACCTTCAAAGTTTATAAGAGTGACTAGATACAAATAGTTTCGTATTCTGGCTCTTCCCCGTCTCGTATTCTAGCTCCTAGAGTCTTTGGGTGAAATAGGATTTTTAGCATATTTTCCGGGATTTTTCCTGATAGTTGGTTTTCTGCACAAAAAGTAGACACCAAGGCAATTCTGCTGAAAACAGCGTTAGTCCGCATTAGTTGCATCCAAATCACACAAGTTTAGAGGAGAAACAATAGCAAAAGTGTTCGGGAAAGTAGATACGTTTTGGACGTATCAACTCCTCCCAAGCTTAGCTTATTGCTTGTCCTCAAGCAATTCAGTTGAAAACTGAGTGCGATAAAAGAACTTTCACGAACACATTTGCTTCATATGATGTAAATATTCTCAGTAATGTGATCAACTACTTGTACAATTCATAATAAAGAGTATGCAACCAAGTCTACTTAATAGTCTTTGCAAGCTATGAAGAGATTCCAACTCAAGAATAATAAGTAGCATGAAGCACGAAAATAAGCAACATTACAATGCTCATAGAAAGGTATGATAGAGTGGTATCTCG
The DNA here is from genome assembly GCA_910589775.1 of Avena eriantha. Classification (NCBI taxonomy): domain Eukaryota; kingdom Viridiplantae; phylum Streptophyta; class Magnoliopsida; order Poales; family Poaceae; genus Avena; species Avena eriantha. The sequence goes on from OU342742.1 coordinate 486,109,565, forward strand.
CTTTCCTTTGATTATGAATGTCAAGGCACCTCTGAAGTTCAAGTGGTGACTAGAAGTAAAGATATCAAGAATACAAGCATCAAAGTCATAACACAAATAATCAAGTAATGGAACAAACATAAAGAATGAAACCTATGCTCTCAAGAAGGTGCTCAAAGAATATGTGGAGACTCAACAAGTAGAAGAAAAGGTTTTGAATAATTTGAAAGGCTTCCAAATGCTGAAAGTATGGTACTTGTTAGCTTTGACCTCTTATTTCCCCTATCATAAGCATCTTTAATGTGGTTAAGGTGAAAGTGACACAACTAAGAGGATATGCTTGATGTTATAAATCGAAGTCTCATGCCCCTTACTTACGAAGACCGATCCTCATGCTACTCAACTTCAGTCACAAGTAAGCTCTTGTCATTGTAAGTATATACGTATCATAGAGAACCACCAACGCGGTACCCCTTGCACATGACACGAGAGCTATCCCATAATCAAAATACAAGGCAAGTAGACAATGAGCATCTCTGCGATCTTTTTATTTACTATGTGCATAGATTTTTATTGAGGATACTTCATAGAATGCTCATTATGGTTATGCTGCAAGTTTCCACCATGATTAGGCATGGCTTAGGCTACCGGCCCAGGTGTTTCTCTAACATACATACAAACTCCATGATCTTACAAGTTCCACTTTTATTTCACACCGCCGGGATCCATAAGCAAAAGAACATGATATCAACTAGGTACAAAGTACCTATGAAGCGTTGAAAGCGGTCCCCATGACACATGGTTCTGCTAACTTCAACTCATAAAGCGCAAAGCATATGCACAACAAAGAAGGACGCAATGGTTCGGGTTTATTAAGTGCAAGAAAATAAAGTGTGCCATCAAGTTCATGAGAGCTTTACTAACTAACTTTCTCATAACAAGCAAACATTTTATTCGGAAGAAAATAAGGCATATTGAATATGCACGGAAGTAGCAAATGATGCTAATGGGTAGGTATGGTGGACACTTTGGAAATATTTGGTTTAGGGAGTTAGGAACTTGAGTAAAACATACTTAGTGAAAGTGAAGGCTAGCAATAGTAAGGTAGCGACAAACGAGAGAGCAATAGTTGTCATTATCATGCTTGCAACAAAACATGACTACTCATGGCATGAAAGTGATTCAAGATCCTCAAGGCAAAATAATCGAGGCTTAACTGATTATTACAGTCATGTGCATGTGTGAGCATGTGCCAAGTCAATCAAATGAAACATTCAGAGGAGGATACCACGGTGTCATACAAATTTATGAATAGAGCAATGCAAGCAAACATTCATAAGACATGCTACCAACTATTAGCGAGATGGAGCTAATCATAAGAAAGCAAGAACTACTAAGCATCCAAAGAAAACATACACTCTACATGAACGGACTAAGCATGCCCACAGTGATGAGTATATGTACAAAAATGAAAACAAATAGAGTTCGTTACCAGCCTCTTACCACGCCTCAAGTTGTCATTGATCCTCATTATTGCTCTGCACTTGTGTGGCTTGAATAGTATGAAACCAATATTCACTGAGGACTGCCGAACCCTGAAGCAAACTCACAAAAACCAAAGAAGAACAACAAATATTTTTGGTGTTTTCGATTTTTAAACAAGAACCAAAAGAGAAAAACAAGCAAAGCAAAATCTTTTTGGGTTTTTCGAATAGTTCAAACAAAGCAAAAAGGGAAAAGCAAACCAAGGCAAAAAGAAGAAGCAAACCAAAGAGAAACAACAGAAATATTTTGGTCTTTTTGTGTTTTTAGAAAGCAAAAACAAAGAAGAACGAAAACTAAAAAGAGAACGAAAACATGAATATACAAAGTACCGACGCAACATGATATTGAGATGAGTGCGGTGTCGGCGTACCTCCCCCCAAGCTTAGGCTTTTGGCCTAAGTGGGTATCAATCCCAAGCTGGCCAGGATGAAGTGTCACCGTGGTACGACAAAGAGGTCCCCTCGTCCTGGTGCGAGCTCGAGTACGTCCCTCCGTAATGTGCGGAGTAATCATAAGAGGGCACATCCTCCTGGTGCTGCTCATGGAAACCCAGCAAGCGAAGCTGCTCGTCCACCTCCTCCTTGGAGCGCGCCATGGTCTCCTGTGAACACTAAACAAAGCAGGCTGTAGCAAAAGGATCTCTCTTTCATCCCCGTCAGTGAAAAGCATCCTATATACTAGATTGTTCAAATCAGAGGTAGCAGTGACAAAGTGATGAGTTTTCATGGCAAGAAGGTCAAGCCTCTGTGGTGCCAGCATAGCATCATCGGGATCCACTGAAAGACCTAATGCATTGACTATGCGCGATGCAATGATGCCCCCATAGATGGCCCCCCTAGCAGCTAGGCGGCGAGCAATAAGCGAGCCAAGATTGTACCGAGTATCATTGTTAAGTGCAGCAGCAAGGAATGCTAAATGATAGTTGGAGATGTTACTAGTGTTCTCCCTACCCAATACACTAGTGGCAAGATAATATGCAAAGTATCTAAGAGCAGGGAGTTGGATATTTCTTATCTTTCCACGCTACGCTACGCGGTCATCATCATTGGTCACCCCTCGGTAAAGCTCCAACAAATCAGCGGGCCGCCCTTGAATTTTCTTCACGGTCCCTATCATACGCACACCTACAATACTGCAAAATATCTCCAAAGGCATGGTGAAGGGCATATCATAGATTTTAAAAGAGACAGTAGACTGATAGGGTGTGTTAGTAAACGTGAAGCTCTCAACAAAAGTTTTGATGAGCATAGCGTATTGTGCGTTCTCATCTCGCATATATGAGGTCAAACCAACCCTCTCAATCAGTAGCAAGAAATCATCAAGAATACCTGCAGCTTGCAAGAAAGTAAAACAAGGAAGAGAGGATGGGTGAGCATCTCCAACATCCCTTTCACTGCCAATACGGGTTGCAATGAGGTCTTCATTGTATGATGGCCTAGCTTGAGAGGCTGTTCTTGAGGGCCTCGACCTCCTAGGTGCATCACTCTCAAATATCTCTCCAAAAGTATGGTTGTTCATGCTTGGTATTCTGAAATTTAAACACCTATTAAACAAGTGATTGCAAAGTATATATATAATGAAGGATTCTACTCATAGGGACTTGCAAGAGGCCTAAACATGCATCAAAACTATATCTCTAAGCATCAAACAAGCTTACAAGCCCTCATAACCAGTCACCTACAGCAGCAAAATACTCAACATATAAACCACCAAACACAAATCTACTGGGACAAGGGGAGGAGTCATATACCAGGGAACAAATGCTCCAAATTTCAGCAAGAAAGATGGGCGGAGCAAGGAGATCGAAAAAATCGAGAGCAAGCACAGCAAGAATGCGATTTTGAGCTATGAACTGGAGCTTACTCGGGAGAGAGAAGAAAGTGGCAGGTGAGAGAGTTAGTGGGGGGCCAGGGGTGGCCCACACCAGGGCATGGCGCCACCCAAGGCTGGCCGCGCCACCATGGGGTGTGCCTGCCTGGTAGGCCCCCTGGTACCTCCTAGGTACTCCTCTGCCCCTTTTTTCACGTAAAAATTTAATATGAATTTTCTGTAATTTTTCGAGACACTTTATTTTTGGGCATTTTTCAGAAATAGAAGAATGATTTTTCTGACAGATAGATTTTTTTTCTCTTTTTGGAAACATGATGCAAGGACAAAACAAGGTTAGAACTACAGAAGTTCTAACATGCAAGCAACTAACAACACAAAGAAAACTAAACGAAAACAAAAACTAAGATGCAAAGGATAGAAATTAACGGAGATAATCATAATGAAAACATTGTTTTGTTCAATGGAATCTTTTTGTTAGCAAGGTTGATCAAGTCTTGCTACCAAAACAATTGCATATGAGACAAAACTTTGTACTCCACTAATGATTATGTTACCTCAATCTTCATAGCAATGGTCCCAATTATAATAGTTTCAAATTTTTCTCTTAGTATGGGACAATATATTTCTCCAACTTGAATGCCTTCAACATGTTCAATTGAATTCAAGCCATAAGTCCTTTCAATCTTCTTGGGGAAATAGACAGTATGTTCCTTGTCATTAACATTGAAGGTCACCTTTCCTTGATTATAATTAATAACAGCTCCTGCAGTATTAAGAAAAGGTCTCCCAAGAATAATAGACATATTATCATCTTCAGGCATTTCAAGCACAACAAAATCAGTTAATATCAAGCAATTATGAGCCACTTGAACAGGTACATCCTCACATATACCCACAGGAATAATGGTAGATTTATCAACCATTTGCAAAGATATATCAGTTGGTATTATTTTTTCAAGTTGAAGCCTCTTATAGAGAGAGAAAGGCATAACACTAACTCTAGCTCCCTGATACGTCCATTTTGCATCACTATTCTATGTCTTAATTCACTATTATTCATTGATATATTTCGTATTGAGAGGTGATACTTATGTTATTTCATCTATTTTTGCATGGTTGATGACTTTTGGAGCATGGACCATTGTAGTCAGGATTCTGATGGAAAAGGTGTTGTTTGGAGGCAAAATTCGCGAAGATCAGAAAATCCGGGAAAATATACGGAAAATTCTATTTTTCCAGAAGACTCGGGATGCCAGAAGATGGAGTGGAGGTGGGCCACAGGGGGCCCACACCACCCCATGGCGTGGGCAGGCCTAGGCCGCGCCTGGGAGTGGTGTGGCCTCCCTGGCCCACTCCAGCCTCTCCCCTCTAGCGTATATCATCCCCACGAAACCCTAAGACTCGGGGAACCACAAAAAATATTTCGCCGCCTCTGCGGGGTGGAAAACACCGAGAGAGAAAGATCTCTCCGGCTGACAGATTTCTGCCAGGGGAATTCCTTCCCGGAGAGGGAAGATCGTCGCCATCAACACCACCATCAAGATGGACTTCATCGGGATCATCATCATCATCACCACCATCATCACCATCAGCACCCTCATCACCACCTCCATATTGCTGTAACAATTGGTTGAATCTTGCTATAGTTCATAGGGTAAACTTTTCCGATGTTGATTACTCTTTGTAGTTGATGCTATTGAGTGAACCATTGAATTATTGTTTATGTTCAGATTGTTCATTATTCCATCTCTGATCATGATCCATATGATGTCTTGTGAGTAGTTCGTTTTGTTCTTGAGGACATGGGAGAAGTCTTGTTATTAGTAGTGGAGTTGCGTTGAGAAAGATTCAATAGAATGTTATTTAAGTTGTGGTGTACTTCTTCTAGTGGTGTCATGTGAATGTCGACTACATGACACTTCACCTATATGGGCCTAGGGGAATGTATTGTGTATTTGGATACTAATCGTAGGGGTTGCCGGAGTGATAGAAACCTGAACCCCCGTTAGGAAACCATTGCACAAGGGATGTAAGGGTCTTAGAGTTTAAAGCTGTGGTTAGGTTTCTACCTTAATTACTTTCTTGTACTTACGGATGTTTGCAAGGGGTATAATCACAAGTATGTATTAAGTCTTGGATGGGGAGGTACATTAGCACATGTTCACCCACACAACACTTAGCAAGCTAGAAAAGATTAATCGACTATATGAAGCAAAAGCACTTGACAGTTACCCATGTGTCCTCGAGAACATTTGGTCATCTATAGAAATACAACCGGCGTGGCCACTTGCTGCATTTATTCCTACTGTCTTTTGTTTACTTGTAATTTGTTTACTTGCTTTATCGAAAACCCCTAAAAATCCGTTTGCTAAGTATTTGCAGAGAATTCCTGATCCATACCACTAGCCAGCACCTTCTGCTCCTCGTTGGGTTCGACACTCTTACTTATCGAAAATACTGCAATACACCCCCTATACTTGTGGGTCATCAAGACTATTTTCTGGCGCCGTTGCCGGGGAGTGAAGCGCTATTGGAGAGTGGAACTGGTAAAGGAAACTTCTACTGTGAGTATTGTTTACTTCTGCTAGTTGCTTTATTTTCGTTATGGATAATTCGCTGAGTTTCTTATTTGGTAATGCTACTACCACTGCTAAGGTAGTAGATAAGCCACCACCTGCTGAGAAAGATGTTTTCAAAATACCTACAAGAATTATTGATCGTGTTATGGATAACTACTATGTTGGGGATGGAACTGTCCATCCCGGTGATCATTTACTCTTTATACACGAATTATGTGGGTTGTTTAAGTGTGCAGGTATTACTACAGATCAAGTTAAGAAGAAGTTATTCTCATCATCACTCAAAGGAAGAGCTGAGGAATGGTATAAGCTGCTGAAGAATGGTCAAGCTCTGGAATGGGAGGAAATAGTGCCTCTCTTTTATTCAAAGTTTTATCCTCCTAGTGAGATTCATAAAGATCGGAATCAAATATACAACTTTTGGCCTCTTGATGGAGAGAGTACAGCTCAAGCTTGGGGGAGATTGAAGTTACTAATGCTCAAATGTCCCATTCATGAGCTCCCCAACAATATTATTATCAATAACTTTTATGCAAGGCTCCCTCTACATGATAAAGATTTATTGGATGCTTCTTGTGCTGGATCATTCACTTGTATGGAAGAAGAAGCTAAATGGGCCTTCTAGATCGTATTCAAGACAATTCTGAAGCTTGGGAGAATGACAAAGGTAGAAAGTCAGGTATAAATTATGATTATGAATGCATTGAATCTTTTATGGGAACTGATGACTTTCAAAATATTAGTAATGCTTATGGTCTTGATTTGCAAGTTATTACGAATTTCTTTAGAGCTTTTGCTTCTTATATTGAAATTCCAAAAGGGGATGGAATAAGTACCATGCACCTTATAAAGATATTGTTGACAGTGTTCCTGTTGGGAGCACTGAGTGTTGCATTATTGATCATATCTTACCTGAACCTTATATCGAGAAGATTCCCTTCCCAGATAAGGTAAAGAATCATCCTATGATAACTAATGTAATCACTAAAAGTGAAAAGAGAACCGTAAAACCTGATGAACAAATAAACATTGAACCTATTGTAGCAATTGTGAAAGACCTTGTCACTAAAAGCATAGAAGATGGGCACATAGTCTTCTGTGAAGATGCTTCTAATATTGTTCCACATCCTAATAGAACTAAAAGGGCTAGTGTTCATGTGCTTTCTGTTAGAATTGGTGATCATTGATATTGTGGTTTATGTGATATTGGTGCAAGTTCCAGTGCTATTCCTTATGAGCTTTACAGAGAAATTATGCATGAAATTAGTCCCTGCGAGTTGGAAGAAATTGATGTGGTTATTCACCTTGCTAATAGAGAGACCATCTCTCCAATTGGTATTGTACGAGACGTGGAAGTCCTTTGTGGTAAGATTTAGTATCCTGCTGATTTTCTAGTACTTGGTTCAGCTGCTAATAAAACTTATCCTATCATTTTTGGTAGACCTTTGTTGAGTACTTGTGGAGCTATTGTTGATTGCAAGAGGGAGAAAATCTTGACTAAGTTTGACGGGGAATCCTATGAGTTTAATTTTTCAAAATTTACTAAAGAACCTTGCGAAGAGGAAACCCGTAATGAGGATTTTAGAGTTGAACAACTTGCTTCTATCTCTCTTGCTCCTAACAATGCTTTGCAGCAATTTATGGAAGATCACGAAAGTGAGATCTTCATGGAAGAAAGGAATGAGATTGACGAGATCCTCCGTCGTCAACGCAGGTTGCTTAAGCATGACTGGCCCGTAGAAGACTTGGGTACCACGTTGCCACCTAAAAAGGATCCGGTCTTCGATCTAAAACCTCTCCCTGATGATCTTAAATATGCTTATATTGATGATAAAAAGATATATCCTGTTATTATTAGCTCTAAACTTTTAGAAAAGGAAGAAGAAAGGCTGTTGGAGGTTTTGAAGAAACACCGAGGAGCTATGGGCTACACTCTGGATGATCTAAAAGGGATTTCACCTACTATATGTCAACACTCTATCAACATAGAACCAGATGCGAAGCCAGTAGTGGAACACCAACGATGTTTAAATCCTAAGATGAAGGAAGTGGTAAGGAATGAGGTATTGAAACTCCTTGATGCTGTTATTATTTACCCTATTGCTGATAGTGAATGGGTTAGTCCTGTTCATTGTGTTCCTAAAAAGGGAGGTAATACCGTTGTCCCTAATGATAATGATGAGCTTATTCCTCAAAGAATAGTGGTAGGTTATAGGATGTGCATCGATTTTAGGAAAGTCAATAAAGTTACTAAGAAGGATCACTACCCGCTTCCTTTTATTGATCAAATGTTGGAAAGGTTTTCTAAAAAGACCCATTTTTGTTTTCTTGATGGTTATTCTGGTTTCTCTCAAATTGATGTTAAACAACAAGATCAAGAAAAAACTACTTTTACTTGTCCTTATGGAACTTATGCTTATAGATGTATGCCTTTTGGTTTATGTAATGCTCCTGCTACTTTCCAAAGGTGCATGTCTGCTATCTTTCATCGTTTTTGTGAAGAGATTGTAGAAGTGTTCATGGATGACTTTTCTGTCTATGAAACTTCTTTTGATAATTGTCTGCACAACCTTGATAAAGTTTTGCAGAGATGTGAAGAAACTAATCTTGTTCTTAATTGGGAGAAATGTCACTGCATGGTTAATGAAGGGATTGTTCTTGGGCATAAAGTTTCTAAAAGAGGCATAGAGGTTGATAGAGCTAAGGTTGAGGCAATTGAGAAGATGCCATGTCCAAGAGACATCAAAGGTATTCGTAGTATCCTTGGTCATGCTGGTTTCTATAGGAGGTTTATTAAAGACTTCTCTAGGATATCAAAACCTCTCACTAATCTTCTTCAAAAAGATGTACCCTTTGTTTTTGATGATGATTGTAGGGAAGCTTTTGAAACTCTTAAGAAGGATTTAACTACAGCCCCTATTGTTCAACCACCTGATTGGAGTTTACCCTTTCAAATAATGTGTGATGCTAGTGATTTTGCTGTAGAGGCTGTCCTTGGGCAACGTATTGATAAAAAGTTAAACGTTATCCATTATGCTAGTAAGACTTTAGACGCTGCTCAAAGGAATTATGCCACTACTAAAAAGGAATTTCTAGCTGTTGTTTTTGCCTGTGATAAGTTTAGGCCTTATATTGTGGACTCAAAAGTAACCATTCATACTGATCATGCTGCTATTAAATATCTTATGACAAAGAAGAACACTAAGCCTAGGCTTATTAGATGGGTACTGCTTTTACAAGAGTTTGATCTACATATAGTAGATAGAAAGGGTGCTCAAAATCCTGTAGCTGATAATTTATCTCGCTTGGAAAACATCTCTTTTGACCCTATGCCTGTTAATGATAGTTTCCTGAATGAACAGTTAGCTGCAGTGGGGGTGAGCTCGCGAGGAAGCCCTTAGTATGCTGATTATGCTAACTTTATTGTCTCCAAGTATTTGCCTCCAACTTTTACAGCTCAGCAAAGAAGGAAGTTCTTCTATGATCTGAGACATTATTTTTGGGATGACCCACACTTATATAAATAAGGAGTTTATCGTATTATGCGAAGATGTGTTCCAGAATATGAACAAAAAGAGATATTGCGCAAATGCCATGGTAGTGCCTATGGAGGACATCATGTAGGAGATAGAACTGCACAAAAGGTATTACAATCAGGTTTCTACTGGCCTACCCTCTTTAAAGATGCAAGAAAATTTGTTTTATCTTGTGATGAATGTCAACGTGTTGGTAATATTTCTAGACGCAATGAAATGTCTATGAACTACTCTCTAGTTATTGAACCTTTTGATTGTTGGGGATTTGACTTTATGGGTCCTTTCCCTCCTTCGAAAGGCTATACTCATATTCTTGTTGTCGTAGATTATGTTACTAAGTGGGTAGAAGCCATTCCTACGAAGAGTGCTGACGGGGAAACCTCTCTAAAAATGCTTAAGGATGTTATCTTCCCTAGGTTTGGAGTGCCTAGGTATCTCATGACTGATGGGGGTTCTCATTTCATTCATGGTAGTTTTAGGAAGACCCTTGCTAAATATGATGTTAATCATAGAATTGCGTCAGCTTATCACCCCCAAACTAGCGGGCAAGTAGAGTTATCAAATAGAGAAATTAAATCTGTCTTGCAAAAGACTGTTAATAGGTCTAGAAAAAATTAGGCTAAGAAGTTAAATGATGCTTTATGGGCTTATAGAACTGCTTACAAAAATCCTATGAGAATGTCTCCTTATAAAATGGTTTACGTGAAAGCTTGCCACCTACCCTTAGAATTAGAACACAAAGCTTACTGGGCAGTGAAAGAACTAAATAGAGATTGTAAGCTCGTTGGTGAGAAAAGATTATTTTACTAAGTTCTTTGGATGAATGGAGGAGTGAAGCCTATGAGAAAGCTAGGCTCTTTAAGGAAAAAGTTAAAAGATGGCATGACAAGTGAATACTTAAGAGAGAATTTCATGTTGGTGAGAAAGTTCTATTGTATAGGTCTCGTCTCAGATTTTTTGCAGGTAAGCTACTATCAAAATGGGAAGGACCTTTCATCATTGAAGAAGTATACCATTCAGGAGCAATAAAAATTTCTTCTCTAAAAGATAATACTACACAAGTAGTGAATGGACAGCGACTCAAACACTATATTGCTGGAGATTCTTACAATGAAGATGTTGATGCCTTTCAAGTTATAACTCTAGAGAAATTCATTGAGGACCAAATTCAGAGACCTGCAGAGTCTATTTTCATGTAGGTAACAGTTCTGGTAAGAAAAGTTCCGCGAAAATACAATACAACTATGCAGTTTTCAGTAGATAAGGAACGTTTCGAAGCGAAAAAGGGACGAAACCGGAGCCGGGGTGGCCCACACCACCCCATGGCGCGGGCCCTCCCCTGGCCGCGCCACCAGGTGGTGAGGCCACCCAGGACTCCGCCTCCGACTCGTTTTCTCCTAATACCTTCCTTTTGATATGAAACTTCGTAATATATAACCCCCGGATCTTCCGAGGTACGTCTATCATGTTTTCGTCGTGTTTTCGTTTCGATCTGTTTCTGCCAGGTAGAATCCCAGATTTGGAGCCACAATGTCTTCCTCTGGATCATCCAAGGGAGATTCTTTAGAGGATATCATCAACCCATACATGAGAGAATTGAAGATTCATCCCAAGGAGTTGTTGCTCGAAGGTGGGGAGGTCCGGATTAAGGAGGTTCAAGGCCCTAAAGGAGAAGGAAGTCTGGAGGACAGGATGGAAGCATTGGAGCAAGAAGTCTTTAGGTACAGGAAGATGGCGGAACGCGAAGTGGACATCATCCACAAGATTTGTTCCGAACTCATCACCGAGCACCAGAAGGAGACTGCTGAACTCAAAGACGAAGTCCTCTCACTCCGCCAAACAACCAACGAACTGCAAGCATAGTTCTATGACGTTCAAAATCAAAACTGTGAGTATGAGGCTAGATTTAAACGCATAAGTGCTACTGCAAGTTTCAGGATGTTGGAAACCACGATATCCTTTGTTGATGGGAAGCCTTTACCCTGGAAGACGGACAAAGATGAGAGGATACCACCACCACCGAAGGAGTAATTCGTCATCAGGTTTGGCATCCCCTTAGTTTGTTCCAAGCTTGGGGAAGTGCCGCGGTATCATATCACTAACTTCTATCTTTTTACCTTATTAGTAGAGTCATATCATGAATAGAGGAGTTAATGTGTAGTATGGTTTGCATTATGGAAGTGTCCCCTCTCTCGTTAGATATGTATCCCTTGGTGTGAGTTTCCGTTATGGAATATTAATGAGAAGTTCTATCATTCACTCTTTTGCATAGCTTATGTTAGTTTTCAATTCACGTTTATATGATTGATCTTGTTGTTAGTATTGGTAGCACTTTGGGATCATTGAGTTAATTTAGTTGGTTTTGGCAAACCTGGCTCAGTCAGTAGCAACACCCTTTTTGAGAGTTGAAAAGAAAAAGATAAAAGTACTCTAGGGGAAAATAATTTCATCATCTTTCTTTCTTGATTTGCTCATAAGTTTAGTATTCTCTAGTTAAGATCTTTTGTGCTTCCAAGGAAGATTGCATGTTTGTCTTTATCATTTGTATGTTTGTTTGTTTCCTTCAACTCTTGTACTTGCTACCCAGCCTTGCTAGCCAAAAACCTGTACTAAGAGAGTATTCTTCTCGTGCATCCACCTCCTTTAAACCAAAACCCACGCCATTTGTGTCCACCATACCTACCTAGTAGCATTATTGCTATTCCAAGTAAATTATTATTTTGTCTACCTCCCTGATTAAACTTGTTATGCGAAAATTAGTGATTAAAGCTCTCACGAACTTGATGGCACACTTTACTTTTTTGCATTTAATAAACTTGAACCATTGGGTCCTTCTTTGTTGCGTATATGCTTGCGCTTTATGAGTTGAAGTTAGCCGAACCATGTATCATGGGGACCGCTTTCAACACCTCATTGGTACTTGTACCTAGTTGATATCATGTTCTTTTGCTTATGGATCCCGGTGGTGTGAAATAAAAGTGGAACTTGTAAGATCATGGAGTTTATATGTGTGTTAGAGAAACGCTTGGGCCGCTAGCCTAAGCCATGCCTAATCATGGTGGAAACTTGCAGCATAACTATAGTGAGCATTCTATGAAGCATCCTCAATAAAAACCTATGCAAATAGAAAATAAATAGATCGCTGAGATGCTCACTGTCTGCTTGCCTTGTCATTTTGATTATGGGATAGCTCCTGTGTCATGTGCAAGGGGTACCCCGTTGGCGGTTCTCGATGATACGCATGTATTTACAATGACAAGAGCTTGCTCGTGACTGAAGTTGAGTAGCATGAGGATCGGTACTCATAAGTAAGGGACATGAGATTTTAACTTATAACTTGTCAAGCATATCCTCTTAGTTGTGTCACTTTAACCTTAACCATCAAAAGATGCCTATGATAGGGGCAATGAGAGCTGAAAGCTAGTAAGTATCATAATTTTTGGGAGCTCTTTATGAGACTTGTAATCCCTGCTTCCCTCTGCGAAGGGCCTTTCTTTTGCTTTGTAGTTGAGTCAGTAAACCTATTCCCTTCTATCTCAGCAAGTATTTTGAGTTGTTGTGTTGCATTCATTCATATGATGATTTATTCAATCATGTCTCTTATGTTCCTTGCTTTGCACATTGCTCTTATCTTGAAGTTTACTACTTTGAAAGCTTTCATTGAAAAACCAGCTATTTGTGAACTCCAGCAAATTATCAACTATTCTTCGACCAAGAGCTAAGTTTGCCATTACCAATTATGATTTACTCTATGTATCTTTATTGTGTTTCCTTTACTCATTGCAAGTTGAGTTTTATAATAGTGAGTTGTCTTCTATAATGATCTATGTATTTGATGAATGTGATGCTTCTTGTCCGTATTCTTTTATCGACTCTTCACTCCATAAACCTGAGGTCATGTTTATTGAGCTCAGTTTCGCTTGGGGACAAGCGAAGTCTAAGCTTGGGGGGAGTTGATACGTCCATTTTGCATCACTATTCTATGTCTTAATTCACTATTATTCATTGATATATTTCGTATTGAGAGGTGATACTTATGTTATTTCATCTATTTTTGCATGGTTGATGACTTTTGGAGCATGGACCGCTATAGTCAGGATTCTGATGGAAAAGGTGCTGTTTGGAGGCAAAATTCGCGAAGATCAGAAAATCCGGGAAAATATACGGAAAATTCTATTTTTCCACAAGACTCAGGATGCCAGAAGATGGAGTGGAGGTGGGCCACAGGGGGGCCACACCACCCCATGGCGCGGGCAGGCCTAGGTCACGCCTGGGAGTGGTGTGGCCGCCCTGGCCCACTCCAGCCTCTCCCCTCTAGCGTATATCATCCCCACGAAACCCTAAGACTCGGGGAGCGACCACAAAAAAGATTCCGCCACCTTTGCTGGGCGGAAAACACCGAGAGAGAAAGATCTCTCCGGCTGACAGATTTCTGCCAGGGGAATTCCTTCTCGGAGAGGGAAGATCGTCGCCATCAACACCACCATCAAGCTGGTCTTCATCGGGATCATCATCATCAGCAGCACCACCATCATCACCATCAGCACCCTCATCACCATCTCCATATTGCTGTAACAATTGGTTGAATCTTGCTATAGTTCATAGGGGAAACTTTCCCGGTGTTGATTACTCTTTGTAGTTGATGCTATTGAGTGAACCATTGAATTATTGTTTATGTTTAGATTTTTATACATCATTATTCCATCTCTGATCATGATCCATATGATGTCTTGTGAGTAATTCGTTTTGTTCTTGAGGACATGGGAGAAGTCTTGTTGTTAGTAGTGGAGTTGTGTTGAGAAAGATTCAATAGAATGTTATTTAAGTTGTGGTGTACTTCTTCTAGTGGTGTCATGTGAACGTCGACTACATGACACTTCACCTATATGGGCCTAGGGGAATGCATTGTGTATTTGGCTACTAATCGTAGGGGTTGCCGGAGTGACAGAAACCTGAACCCCCGTTAGGAAACCATTGCACAAGGGACGTAAGGGTCTTAAAGTTTAAAGTTTTGGTTAGGTTTCTACCTTAATTACTTTCTTGTACTTACGGATGTTTGCAAGGAGTATAATAACAAGTATGTATTAAGTCTTGGATGGGGCGGTACATTAGCACAGGTTCACCCACACAACACTTAGCAAGCTAGAGAAGATTAATCGACTATATGAAGCGAAAGCACTTGACAGTCTTCCCATGTGTCCTCGAGAACGTTTGGTCATCTATAGAAATACAATTGGCTTGTCCTTTGCTGCATAAAGGATTGGGCCACTTGCTGCATTTATTCCTACCGTATTTTGTTTACTCGTACTTTGTTTACTTGCTTTATCAAAAACCCCTAAAAATCCGTTTGCTAAGTATTTGCAGAGAATTCCGGATCTATACCACTAGCCAGCACCTTCTGCTCCTCGTTGGGTTGGACACTCTTACTTATCGAAAATACTGCGATACACCCCCTATACTTGTGGGTCTTCACTCCCAAATCACACAAAGCAGTCCTAACATAAATGTTCTTAATAGAGCAAGGGATAGTTGGAATCCCTGGGTCTCCAAGTTTCTTAGGAACCTTACCATTGAAGGAATAATTAGCAAGCAAAGTAGAAATTTCTTCATTAGGGATCTTCCTTTTATTCGAGACAATGTCCGTCATATACTTTGAGTAAGGAGGCAATTTAATAGCATCAGTCAAAGGAATTTGCAAGAATAAAGGCTTCATCCACTCACAAAACTTATTATAGTGTTCATCTTCCTTTGACTTGTGTTTCTTATCAGGGAAAGGCATAGGTTTTTAGACCCAAGGTTCTCTTTCACTACCATGTTTCTTAGCAATAAAATCTCCTTTGGTGTATTTAGTATTCTTAGTGTGGTTTTCAGGTTCTTCTTCAACTTTTTCTTCATTATGAACTTCATTTTCTTCATTACCACTTTTAGTTTCAGCATCAGAGATAGATATACTATTAGGATCTATAGCAGGTTCAGAGGGTTCTACAACAGTTTAATGTTTCTTTTTTCCTTTTCTTACGAGTAGAACCACTATTTTCAGCTTGTTGAGAATCCTGCTCAATTCTTTTGGGATGCCCCTCAGGATATAGAGGATCCTGGGTAGTAGCTCCACTTCTAGTTCTAATTTCATAAGCATGTTTTTCTTTAGCAGCATTAACTAGCAAGTCATTTTGCACTTTAACGAGTTGATCTATTTGAGTTTGAACCATTTGAAAGTGTTTAACAATCATTTTAACATCATTAGAGGTTCTTTCCACAATATCTTTCAACTCAACAATAGCTCTAGTGTTTTCCATTAGATGATTTTGCACCCTTTTATTAAAGTTATCTTGCTTAACAATAAAGATATCAAATTCTTCTAAGCATTGATCAGGAGGTTTTGAGTAAGGGATATCACCTTCATCAAAGTGTTGGAGAGAGTGTACCTCAATAGTGGGTGAGTAGGTAATAGGCTTACATAATTCTTCTATAGGAGGTAAATTCTTGACATCTGCAGCTTTAATTCCCTTGTCTTTAAGACATTTCTTAGCTTCCTTCATCACTTCATCATTTAATTCAATAACTCCCCTCTTCTTTGATGTTGGAATAGGCACAGGAATAGATGGTTCAGGTACAATTACTTTAGGTATAGCTTGTTTAGGAGGAGTCCAGTCTTCATAATTCTTGCGTATTTTAGCCATTAATTCCTCAGCTTCCTTTGGAGTCTTATTCCTGAAAACACAATAAGCACAACTATCTAGGCATGTCCTAGATTCTTCGGTTAGTCCATTATAAAATATATCAAGAAGCTCATTCTTAGGTAATGGACTTCCAGCCTGTGCATGAATCAAAGCTCAAAACCTTGCCCAAGATTCGGGCAATACCTTTTTTTCTCCCTGTTTAAAATCAAAAAGTTCCTGCAAAATAGCATGTCTAGCACTGGGAGGAAAATATTTCTGCAGGAAAGTACTAATCAAGCACTCAGGGCTATCAATAGATCTAGGAGGTAAATTACTAAACCAAGTTTTAGCTTCTCCTTTCAGTGAAAAGGGGAAAATCTTAGCAACAGAGTAAGTACGCATCTTAATATCATCAGAAAACAAGCCACTCATGGTAGAAAGTTCATTCATATGTGCTACCGCACTTTCATTCTTAGTCCCACAAAAAGGTTCTTTCTCGACAATAGCTATGTAAGATAGATTGAGAGAGAAATCATAATCTTCATCTACGATGTTTATGGGAGAAGCAGCAAACTTAGCATCAAGAGATAATTTGGGTCTAATAGTACGCCTCTCAAGGAGACTCTTAGCAGCGCTCCTATCATGGGTGTTCTTACATTCTTTAATAAACGCATCGGTCATCTCAACATAACCATCTTTAATATCATAACTCTCACTAGACTCAGGTGAGCTAACAGATGTGGTAGTGTCTTTAGTAGGAGTTTCGGTATTTCCAGCTATAGTTCTAGCAATCGTAGCATCTAGAAAAGGACCTAATGAACCACTCTTATCGAGCACAGTAGAAGCAGCATCAGAAGTTTCAGATTCAGCAGTAGTAGCAGTGTGTGTAGCATGTGTATGTGGTGGTGTAAGGAACTTACTCAAAACAGACGGTGAATCAAGAGCAGCAGAGGTGTTTAGAACCGTACCTCTTCTTGTAGTGGATGGTAAAATAGGAACCTTGCCATCACGAGACTTACCCATGATGGATGGATAGCAGCGAACAATAGAGAATCCAAGTGAACTTGATAAATAATGCTATTCTCCCCGGCAACGGCGTCAGAAAATAGTCTTGATGACCCACAAGTATAGGGGGTGTATCGCAGTATTTTCGTGGGAAGTGAAACCCAATTTATTGATTCGACACAAGGGGAGCTAAAGAATATTTATAAGCCTTAACAACTGAGTTGTCAATTCAGCTGCACCTGGAAACAATCTTGCTCACAGCAGTTTATCAGTAGCAACAGTTTTGTAGTAGGAATAGTAAAGTAACAGCAGTAGTAAAGCAAAGACAGTAGTAAAGCAAAGGCAGTAGTAACAAAAGCAGTAACAGTGAGATTCGAGTGCGGTAGGCATAGGGATAGATGGACGGGCGTTGCATGGACAAGACAATTCACATAGCAATCAGAACATAGGGCAATTGCAGATGAATAAGATAAAGCACCCAAGTACTAGACAATCCTAGGCATGTGTTCCATATATAGTCATACGTGCTCGCAATGAGAACTTGCACAACATCTTTTGTCCTGCCAGCCCGTTTGCAGCGGGGCATCTAGAGAACTACTGGCAATTAAGGTGCTCCTTTTAATAGAGCACCGGAGCAAAGCATTAACACTCCGTGAACACATGTGATCCTCATATCAAAGCCATTCCCTTCCGGTTATCCCGATTTCGGTCACTTCGGAGCCATTGGTTCCGGACAACAACGTGTGTATACAACTTGCAGATAAGACCAAGAACAATACTATCATAATGAATCAATAACATGTTCAGATCTGAAATCATGGCACTCGGGCCCTAGTGACAAGCATTAAGCCCAACAAGTCGCAACAAAGTCATAAAGCACTAATAAAAGATACCAGGCACCAGGCCATAACAATGTGATGCCATTACATGAATGATCTCATCCAATCCCTACCATTCCCATGGCCTATAGCGGGGTATTAGTCACTCATAGATGGGGGAAACATGGATGGTCGATGGAGAAGCGATGGTGATGACGATGGCGATGATCTCCTCCAATTCCTCGTCCCGGCAGGGTGCCATAACGGAGTTTCTGGTGCTGTTTCGTGGAATCTGGTGGTGGCAGCGGAGCGGAACTCCTTCTGGAAAAACGTCGAACCTCTCCGAAATTTTTAGGTCAGAAGACTTCTTATAGGCGAAGAGAGAGGCTGAGAGGGTGCCTGGGGGGCCCACACCACCCCCTGGCGCGGCCTGGCCTGGCCCGCGCCACCAGGTGGTGTGGCCACCCCTGGCTCTTCTCCGCCTCGTATTCTGGCTCTTGGAGTCTTCGGGTGAAATAGAATTTTTGGCATATTTTCCGGAATTTTTCCTGATAGTTGGTTTTCTGCACAAAAAGTAGACACCAAGGCAATTCTGCTGAAAACAGCGTTAGTCCGCATTAGTTGCATCTAAATCACACAAGTTTAGAGGAGAAACAATAGCAAAAGTGTTCGGGAAAGTATATACGTTTTGGACATCCAACACCTCTTTTATCTGTGAATAGTACATTTATTGTCCGCTACCGTAACTTCAGACAACAATAATCTTCAGCAACAGTTTTAATCGATTATTTCAAGACATTGTCCCTCACGGGCGCGGAATCGGACGCCGCGCCACATTCCCTAGTAGGGATTATTCATCGTCACCGGAATATATAATTGATTTTGCTAACTTGATGACTGCAAGGAAACGCTATGCTAATTTGGTCCGTTTTTTCTCGATATAGGCTAATTTGGTCGATGCGTGGGATCCCATAGACCTCTCGTTTCAAGTGGATCATGGATGCACACTAATTTGACAAGTTCGGTGATTAGGTCCCTGCCCCTGCTTTACACACTTTAAGTCGATCGGTCCTTTTATTAAGCGCAGGGTGTGTAACGCCTAATGGAATCACACGTACGTGACACTTCCGACTTTGGGTGGTTCAAATCCATGCTGTGTAATCTTGCATATGCAGGCCGGGGATATTTATCTTTTATATGGTGTCCTTCGGATAAAGGTATGATGATGCTATGTAGGTGTACATATTGGCCGGTCGCAACTCGCAACAATTTGGATGTCAAGCCTGTGGAGCTGGATCGTAATGCGATTGTTCGGTACTGGAAAATGGGTGTGACGCAGACGCACGTACAGAGCGACCGGTCGGTCTGGTCTATGATCTGATACCGATACCGTATCTGATCGCCGACGCTTTCAAGCCCGGCCCGTTCATGTCGCTGCAGGGGATTCGGGAGTGGATATGCGTCTGATCTGCCTACCATGCATGGCTGACGTTGGATAGTTCTTAATGTATATATACGCGCGAGAACGTATTACAGCCGTGCCAAACATGGAGGCATGTGCGTGCCAGCACACAAAAGGTAATTGTATAATATTAGTGTTTTAGATTACTTTCAAGAATACGTTCTGGGAGACGTATCTCTTTCATTGAAGAAGGGCCAAGCGGCTGAGCATTACAACCCGCTGGAACACAGATGCCCGAGCGGACCCATGCTGTCAAAATGACAGCACACACGCACTAGATGACTACGAAAGATAATGTGTGGTGATGGACTACTGCCTAGCAAGCACTATATATCGCATGCAACAGTAATGTATTAGCGCAGCCACAGTCCACACATGCATGGTCATGCGCGCAACGTTTTTCATGTCGAGTCATTTTAAGATCAATTGCGGAATGGGCATATACAACGGGAAAGCGGCGGAGAAAATCAGCATGTGACCGCACAAAAGTACTATGATGCTGCTTTCGTCAGGAGACAGAGATAATGCTATGATACTGTTCGTTCGATGTGGAGATCAAATTGATCCGCGTGCGAGAGAAGAAGTTGCACACAGCTGCGGCTACGGGGCGCGCCGTACGTCGGTCGCTAGACTCGAGATAAACTAACTGGCAGGGGTGATGATCACCTCGCACTTTGCCAATGGCGCGCACGCACATTGCTAGCTCTCTCCTGTCCTCCGCGCCGGTCGTCTCAGCTCAGCTCACTCGCTCGGTCGACGATCGGTACAAAAAGGGTCCGGGGGAAGCGGCGTCTCCACCAGCAGCATGTGCATGCACACACACACCCTGCAGGCTGCAGGCTGCAGCTGGTGCAGGGTCACCTCTTCTTCTCTCTCTTTTTTTTGGCGGGAGGTGCAGGGTCACCTCGTCGTCGTCGGTCTCGCAGACAAAGACGTATGCACCGGACCGACGCGCGCGGATGTGCGTGCAAGCGGGCGGCTGCTGTTGCTATTCAGGCTCACAGCACCGTTGGTTATTTTACCATGTTTGAGTTTGGTGCGACTTGCTCAGGCCAGGTGTACCGGCCGTCAAGGCTTGTGCAAACGACCCATGCATGTCCGGACGTCGAGGCCGTGCCTTGGTTAAGGGATCTCTACCGGGTCGATCCAACTCGTGCGGACGGCGCGCGGTCTTACAGCGACACGACCAATCTTGATCGACGCGTCCGGCTTGATCCATCGACGTAGCTAATTTGCGTGACCGATGTATCGGTCTGGACAACACAAACATCGTGCGGGTGTCCGTCTATTGGTCGCTCGGGACCCATACGTAGTGAAACATTAGTAATTAAACTGATATTTCATTAGATTAGGCCTACCGATTACAAAAAAGACTCATTTGAACAAACTAAAAATAAAAAGAGACCGTCCCCACAGCTACTAATGGAGGAGGCCGTCCCTACGGCTACTCGCCGTCGTTCCCACGGCCACCGTTCCCTCGGCCGCCATTGTCACTGTCGCTGGCACCATCGATCGCCACCATAGCCGACCAGATGGCCTCCTGCTAGAGGCGCTCGCGGTAACGGTCGCGCGCTCGGCCGTGAGGTTCCTTCTTGCCGTCCGCCTTCGCGCGGTCCACCGCCACCCGGTTGGCTAGGGCCTTCTCCATCTCGACCGTCCAGTAGTCCCTCGCCTCCTTGTCCTCCACCTCCGTCGCTGCGCCGCCCTCGCTGCCAAAGGGGCCACCATCATCGGAGCTCCGCTGGGAGCGAGGCCGAGGGCCTGCGCGATCTGCAGGGGGGCAACGATTGCCCCTCCTTCGCCACCACCCGATCCACCTTCTCCGCCTCCTCATCATCGTCCTCCACCTCCGTCTCGTCCCCGTCGACGATAGCCCACGCGTTCGCCACCTCGGTGGCCATAGCCACTCGCAGCTCCTCCGCCGCCGCTTCGGCGGCGTGCTCCGCCGCTTCCACCTTATTGTGCGTGGCGGCGGCATGGCGAAGCTCGCGTACGGCCACCTTGGTCGCCTCCTTGGCCACCTCCTCCATCATGGCCATGGCCGCCTCGTGGCGGATCTCGCGGAGGGCTTCTGATGCGGCCTCCTTGGCCAGCACCTCCACCGCCTCCTTGGCAGCGACGTGGTGGACCTCACGCATCGCCCATTGGGCCGCCACCTGTGCGGCCGCCTCCACCACCTGCTCCAGCGCCGCCTTGGCCACACGGCCTTCCTTCTCGAAGGCCACCACCTCCGCTTCGGCCATGCGCTGGGACAACAACGTGGCTTGGAGGTCGACGAGTCGATGTCGGTGTCCTTAAAGCGGGTGCGGTACAGCTCCCTAATCTTGGTCCAGTTGGCGACCTTGCAGCGAGGCATGGCCGTGGTAGGCGCTTTTCTCGGCGGTGGTTGCTCTGGGCTCGTTGTCTCAGCCGCGCCGCGCGACCGTCTTTTATAGACCGCGACGAAGGTGGGAAACAGTCGGGGAGGCGCGCGCGGAAAACGGAAAGCTACAATGGCGAAAAACATCGCCATTAACGTCCCATCGACGAGGGTGTCAAGCGGTAACAGCGAGAAGACGGACAAATGAGTTGGGCCGCTGCGCGTGGCTGGCCGGACCGCGACCCCATAGCGACCACAACCCGATTCAAACGGGCAGAAACGAACCGTTTCGATCGCCCGTTTGGGTCGTCCGGGTGGAGATGGCTTAACGTACAACACGTAAGGATGACAGTGGGTAGGGTACCCTTTACCCTACTTAGTAAAAAAACTGAATTTTGGCAAAACACACTTTTTGAGAAAACTACTGTTCTTATCTAGATTCATATATATCTAGACATGTTTTAGTATATAGATACATTCTAATTTAGACAAAACCAAGTTATTTATTCCTAGACGAAGAGAAAGCAGTTCATTTATTTGAACTAGACTAAACTAAAGGTTTCCAAAGTTCCATCTCTGACCGCACTGCGATATGATCGAGTCTGTCCGGACCCAACAGTATGGAGCTGTCGCGTGCACGTGCAGCTAGTCCCGCGCACAAGTGCATTGATGCACCATACTCCAAATTCGTGAAATTGGTCGCCGGCCGAGATATTGCGAATTAATCGTGGTGTTTAGCGCTTTTCGGCAACTGTGTTTAGCGTTAAAGTTTGAGGCAAATGAACACATTAATAGCTAAAACGAGCTACTCCTACGAGGTAATACTCACTCCGTTCATAAATATAAGCGTTTTATGTTTGCGAATCGAATGTATCTAGACATCATTTAGTGTTTAGGTTCGTAAAGGTTTAATGTGAATCTATACACTAAAAACATCTTGATATAATCATTCCATACAGTTAAAATGTTTTATACTCCCCCTTTTAGAAATATAAGATATTTTAGATTTGTAAAGTAAATGTATTTAGACACACTTTAGTGTATAGATTCATTTGAACCTAGACACTATACATTAGCTTCACAAACCTAAAACATTTTATGTTTCCAAACGGAGGGAGTATTTCTAAACGGACGAAGAGAGTAGCACCGTCACACTTGTAGGAATAGCGAGGTCCCTGTCCAAAACCAAGCCCAAGTGCCCCGCGCGCCCGGCCTATCAAGGTGGCCGCCAACGGCAACTCGTGGTGGAGAGGTCCAAATTTGCGCTGTGCACAATGGCTGCCGCGCCGCGATTTGGTGAAGATGGGTTGGGGGGAAGGGGCGGCCGTGGACGAGGCTTTTAGGCCATGTCGGCCGCGATGCATGGTGGTCGTTGGAGCAGCTAGTCGCCTAGTGCACTTCTTTTCTTTTCTTTTCTTCCTCTTTTGGCTTTTACCCTTTTTCCTAACATCCTACAGGCTTTGGCATCAGCATGTTCCCAAGATTAAGCAATATATGGAGAGTGGATGGCCTCGAATGTTCCGATGTAGTACCAGTTTGTGTGGTCGAACGTTTCTCCGATCTGCCAACAAGTCTCGTATGGGGATTTTCCATCGAAATCTTTCGCTTTTCAAAGCCCTTTACTACATGCACGTGCTTCTTTTCAATTTGGTAAGGTAACAAACACAAACAAGAAAACAGTACGTAATACAAATTTCGAAGTGTTTTTCCTCGAAAAATATTTAAAAAGTGTTCAACTGAAATAAAAAAAGTTCATACACAGCGGCCGAGGATATCCCGCCGCCCTTGTTTCTTGATTACTTGCTGCTTCATGGGAGACTACGGCCCAAAGCCCAATAAGTTCAGGTCAAGTTGAGTTGATATTATATATAAAAAATGTATGGTTTTGATATTAATGGAAGAAAGAATGGCTAAAATGACGATTAATAATTAGTTATTTGTTAGGTTAATTTGATTCAATGTCCAAAGTTTCACGATGCTATATAGCTTGAAGACGACGAAAAAATGTGTTCATTTGCCTCAAACTTTAAGAAAATCTTTCTACGGGGAAAGGTAGATGCTCCACTGATTTTAGTAAAATAGAAACAAATAAATAAAGCAATACACAGTTGGAAACATGCAAGGATGGCAAAACTTTAACCTACAAGCATGTCTTGTCTTATAGTTAACCATGCCAAAATTACTCTTAGAGAAGTGTAGCTAGAAATGTTGCCTATAAGCATGATGAAAAATTGAACGGGCAAAAGGTTGAGTCCAACATGTCAAAATAAAAATAATGAAGTATGGCAAGCCAAGGCCGCCATTTCGACTCACGGGTTACGGGAAACCATTTTAAAATTGTTAAAATATTCCTTTTAAGAATATACATATTTTAGCCTTTTACATGAGTCCTCAAATATAATATGTGTGTGTCTAATAATCTTAAACGTGTCAAATTGAGAACAAACATGCTTTGTCATTGCTATGTCTAACCTCCTCTAGACGGTTTGTAATACACAAATTTTAGAACTTATGGTCTTTTTTTTTTGAAAAATTACAACAACTCATCTCAAACTGAACATTTGATAACATAATAAGGAGGACCTAACCAGATAATTTTAGATGCTCAAAAGTACTCTGTATTAGGTTATCATCACCATATAGAGAAATACAAGAATTATGAACATTAGTTCAACCTATTGTGGAGACCTTATCTAGAAGAGCAGTAAGCATGATAAACACATTACTTGTGACTAAGGATGCCCGTTGTAGAGTTTATCCTTTTTGTTCTTAGGCATATTGACAAACTATTCTTGATAACAGCGAGAATATCAACTTGTACTTGAAAATGGATTGTGGACCTATCGTTTGTCTTTTATGTAGACTTGAAAACCGAGAGTGAAGAAGGTGAGTTGATATTTTGTTTTGGTCTTCCTCTTCATGCTGCAGTGAAGATATGTCTTTCTCGTATTGCATCATTAACCTTTAGGTGGTTCAGCCACTTGTATAGTGGCAATATCCAATGGCATGATTGTGTTTGAACAAATATCTCATGACCTAATTCTACACTTTAATTTGGTCTGACTATATGGAGTATGATTCAAGAAATATATTGGTTTTATCGATTGTAAGTCAACTGAGAATTAACTAAATCTTCTTGGCATGAGAGCTGCAACCGAGATTTGTTTTCAGTTACACATGTGTTGCAACTCAGCAAAAAAACCAAATTGTTGGATATACCGTCGTGATTCGTGCTGGCATGCAAGTTATACGTGAGATACAACTACGATATGGTGAGCTCTAGGCAGTGCACATATTTAATTAGGCACCCAGGGAAATGATGAAAGATGCTAATTTGTATTAGTCACGTCTGATTCCAATAAACATTAAGATCATTTCTCTAACAAGGCACTTAAATATAAAATTGCTTTACTGGCCCTAGTTCCCGCCATTAGATATTCCTTCCCGCCCCATCACTTATCCGAGACCCTAGAAAACTAGGGCCAAGCCCAAATACAGACGAAGCATCGAACGACACTCTCCGAGATCAGCCGACCTGTCACCCGTATTGGAGAGAGAACACCACGACTACTATGAAAAGAGTAGATACAGGGCAATAGAACATAGCTGGAGAAGACGAACCTTCTGGAAAACTACGGGAAATCAACATTATCGCCACACGACAGGAGATCGATATCCTCAACACACTGCCACAACGGCTCCAGACTCTTGGGGCCCCTCCACGTACAATTGTGCGTATCTATGTCTATGTCGGATGACACAGCACGATGTTCAGTGATTCGTAAAGAAGAACATAGTTAACGTTAACCAGAGCTTCCAAGTTTCCAGTGTAGCACGCGTCTCTCCACTTTGCAGATAGAGATAACCTTACTGCTTGTGCTTTTTACCGTCATCACGCGGGTAATCTCATACGGCCTGGCGTAATAATACGAACCACTTTCGCTACACGAAATAGCACCACGTAATGTAGCCTCGCGAAAAGAAGAGCTTCAGAAGAGCACGATAGCGCGCATCGTTCTCATGACCAAACATACCAGTAATTTTTGCTCTAGGAAAGAGGCAAAAAAACGCCATAGTTTAATGCACGCTATGGATAGGTCAATTTACTTAGCAGCCTTGTCTACCGATCACCAGGTGTGCTTCCCTCCTCTCTTTTGATTTTGATATTTTTCCTTTTTTCTTTTACGTACTTCTCTGTTCTCTGTATCGGACGCGTCGGTAAGCAAAGTAGTCTCCTTTTGTTAGTGGAGGACGTGGGCCCGGTAACTTGACCTAGAACAATCTAAATCAGATAGCCGGTACGGAACACGCAGGATGTTGTAGCGATCCACGTCACCCGCCCGGCGCCTTCGGAGGTCGAACAAATGTTTGTCGCCCTCCTAGCTTTTTGTTTACGGAGCCTGAAGATTGCTTACGTTCTTTTTATTTGGGAAATAATTCTACACCTATCTTCCCCGTTCACTACTGTAAAATTCATTTACATACTGTATTTTAAAGCAACCTAGATACGCTCTAAACTGAGTGAATCTAAAACATGTATACATATACATGTTTTAAAAAATACTACTCCTTCCGACCCATATTAGTTGACTTGGAATTTTCTAGATTCGGATATATCTAATACTAAAACATGTCTAGATACATCCGAATCTAGACAAATTCGAGTCAACTAATATGGGTCAGAGGGACTAGAATGCTTTATATTAATAAATGGATGGAGTATTAATAATCATCAACGGCCGTATAAACAGTGCTAAAAAATAATAAGAACTATAAATAGATTTTTAAACCACCTAATGACGATTACAAGTATGCCGAAGATACACCGTCCTCATTCTTACCAAAGTTTGTCTAACACACCTTGTGAAAATCGTCGTGCTAAAGCCCTAGCGCACCATGTCAGGAACCATATCTGATGATGACTTGTAAATCGGAAGAGATGGACCTGAAACAAAACCAACGAACACGAAACCGACATGGTCCCAATAGATCTGCCGGACAACAACTCCATACGTCCTCCCTAGGCGCGCACCACCGGAGCGAGAATAAGGCGGGGAGGATCTTATTCCCACTTTATGATGTAGTCATCACCTCACAATCTAAAAAACATGGTAAACAAAAAACACGAACCCTCCGACGAGAGACCATGCTCTGTCACACCTCGAATGGGCCCAAGGACACCGAAGACGGAGCGAACCAGCGGCGTAGCCGACGAGGATGGAGAAACCCTAGATTGGTTTTAGGGTGGCCACCACAAGGTCACCTTGCTATCTCCTTCCTCACATACCGATTTAGGGACGAGACCAGAAATTGAGCTCAAGGGGGGCAACTTAGTCGTGTGATCTAATATAAAAGTATAAACGGTGCCCTCTCAAGGAGCCTCCTGGTAAATCAGATTTAACTAGCCATCAGATTGGATTAGTCGATCAGTGTTAGCCGTAGATCTATTTTCACTGCACCATATAAAAAGGAGCCCATCAAACCCGCGCGTTAGAAAACCCTAACCGCCGCCTCCTCTGGTAATCCCGCACACGTGCCTCTTCTCCCGTGTGCGGTGGCCGACGCTCCTCCTCCTCCCTGGCCGCCATCCTGCTCCGCCCCTTCTCTCCCCATGGTCGACCTCGAGACGCCGAGCTTGGGCCGCCGCCGAGCACATGCCACCGCCACGCGCCCTCCCCGGACAGGCACGGGCACGCACTAGCGGCTCCACTAGAGCTTGACCTGCGCTCCGCCCCAAATCAGTCTGGCCTCCCATCACCAGTAGGACGAACGTGTAGAGGTCGAAGAGCAGCTAGGCCACCTCGCTGGTACATCCATCCTCACTACCCCATGCCAGATCATGTGAGGCTTCTCCTCTCTCTTTCCCCCTCCTCACATTTTTATCTCCCCGCTCGTCCATTCCTTAGTGTCTGATCTGTTTTTCCACAACAAAGGATGTTGTTTTGGGCTATTACGTGAGGTAGATTGTTCTAATTTTCTTTGGATGTGCTTTCTATGACTTCATTATGTTTTTGCTTGTTAGGTGTTCGACGAATTGTTCACATGGGCTAATATGTTTTCTCTGGTGCACGCTTTGAGTTCCCGCCAAGGCCAGCGTGAGCTTCCTATTACTCGATATCTCAATCAAAATGCTGCTATTTGGTTACTAAAATTCCATTCTTTGTACTATGAAGTTTGTGACTTATTTTCACTCCATCGTGTCACGAAGGTAATACACTAGATTATGTGTAGTAAGCGCTTTGTTAAGTGTTTACTAATAATAGATACCATATTGGTTTTTATTGGCATTGTAATACAATTTCAGTTACTAAATTATTGAATATGTAATGGTCATTTCGTGCTTCTTAATCTCACCAGCAAATCCAATAAGGGAGCTCTCTTGCAACTTTGTCAAAGTTGCGTTGAAAGAGAGTGAGTTGATATTGAGGGCTCGATTCCCATGTCTAACTGAACAAGCATTGCTCCTTCGGAAGGACAATTTGAATGGTGAGATCGAGGTTATGCGTGATTGACTATAACATGGAAGATCCCTTACTGTTATTTATAGTTTCTGTGATAAACAATTTTGAGTTTTTTAAGGTTTCTTTTAATTGCATGAGATTGCACCAAGTTTTGCACGCATGGATGGCAAGAAGCAGTGGTAATGATGGGGTTGCCTATGTGGATGTGGGGGCAGCAGCTGGGTACATTTAGGAGGGGCCAAGCCATGGACAACCACAACATTGTAGAGAGAGTATGTATGTGCTTTTCTTTTTCTTCTCATGCCTAATTTGATTGTATTGCTTAATTGTTTTAATAAAAATGTGTTGGTTAATCATAGTCAGTTGGTCAAACATAAATAATTATAGCTTGCTTCAGCATTGTAAGAAAAAATAAGCTTAATAGTAGTAATGATTAAACTGGTGTAGTTGAGAAGGGAGAGGAACAGTGAGACGATGAAGATGCTACCGAGTGCGCTTCCAAGCTGTTAGCTGTGCAAGGTAATCATTTAGCTAAGAAGACCCTCAGTTTGGTTGGAGTTATGGTCTCACTTTGTTATTTCTGGTAGCTAAACAGTTCATGACCACAGGAAAAACTCTGCTCGATGAGATCATCAACAACATGCAATCGCTTCTCAGGATGGAGTTGTTTAGATTCAGTATCAAATATTCTTGGAGCTGCGAGGAACATGTGCCATTCATGGAAAAGGAAAGAGATGGACTTATATGTTGTATATAATATGAGGTATACATGGTTTTGGTGATCAATCGAGCTATTTTTCCAAAGTACCATATTTACTATGATGTTTTTTATATGCTTGTTGCCAGGCTTTTTGTTTAGATCAGAAAACGGGTGCACAAGCTTTTAGTATGATGCTCTTTGACATGCAAGATATGTACCCTCAGCTTTGCATTAAATTTGCTCCCATTCAAGTTTTACAAATTCAGTTACTGTCCGTTGATTAAATCGTCACATTCTTTAGATTTCTCCTATTGCATGATGTTAATGAGAACATGTTTGTTGGCAAGAAACCTATAGCTATAATTATTCTAGATAACTTTCATATTCTTTCCATGGAAGAAAATAAGTTGGTGTTAATTCATGCTTGTCATTTAATGCAATTCCTCGGGTGGTCCTGGGAGTGAAAAAAATATAGCAATATTGTCAAGCATTTTGGGCTTACACAACTTAGCATAGAAAATATGATAGATTAGAAGCTGAATCAATGTGCATATTTGTTTTTTCTACCTTGTAGTTCTCAATAGTAATTTTTTCCTTCACAGTATGGAAATGAATGGAAATGAGTGCCAGGCCTGCTGGCTGATATGCAGATGCTATGAATTTGCATGGATCTAGCATGGCTTCAGCCTAAGGTCTGCAACTGCCTGGCCTCCTATGACTCTTCTCCCCTATCCACCGAAGGATGCCACAGACCAGCGTCGAGCATATTGGTGCAAGTGAGCTTCTTGAAATTTCTCTGCCTTTTCTCTCCAGTTATTTACTCCCCTCTCGTTCTATTCTGATTTCTGTCATTTCTTTGCATATGGGGTCAGCAAACAAAATTGTTGAAATTTCCAGGGCTATTTGGGCTACGGGCTGTGATTATTTCAAGCATTTGCACTCTGATTTTCTTGCTGTGTGGACGAGCAGACACAAAGTACGGAGTATGTAGGTTGTGGTAAGGAGCAATGATTGGGGATAATCAAAAGTAAGGCCAGAAAGCTCGATAGACGGGGTGTTGCTGTTGCGGTGATGAAGAGACGACATGGAAGAGGAGAAGGAGGCAACTGCAAGCTCATATTTATTTATCTTTAGCCCCAGTGATGAGTCATTTCCTTTCTTTTCCCACCAAAAGATCTTCTTTTTCTGCCAAATATCAAATATATATTGTCCTTCTGTAGGTGTGAGAAGTTTGGAAAATAATCAGTATGTCTAACCATGTTGAGAATTCTAGCTCTAACATGATTGCGCTTTACCTCTACCTTCACCTTGTCGATCAATAGGAGGAGTGCGACACTGCTACTGAAACGGGCAAGCACACTGAACCGTGGTGGTCTGTTGCTGATTTGCTGCATAAGGTATTTTCCATTTCTTTTGCCCCAGGTCTATGTTTGCACATCATTGGAAATAATCGTTCTTTTATGTGTGGGTTTGTACTTTCAGGAACTTCTCAAATTGAGCATTGTCAACACCCAGATTTTTAATCCCAGATACCTGTTATGCCACACATCACAATCCCAGGATTACCATTTTTGTGAGACATAATATATTGGATATCACAGTACATCATCCATTACAAACCATAATAAGGTCTTACACAAATAAAGGATCTCATGATCCAGTCTTAGTACAAACAAGTAGCGGAATAAATAGCGTAGCGGTGGACTCCATCTTTAGTGTCACATGCAATGCTGGCGATGGGATATAGTCCTAGTTGTCGTAGCCGTCCTGCTGTCCTTCTTCAGGGTAGTCATCTTCATAGTCTGGCCACGGGAATATCCAGGGACAAAGCCATGCGTACTCTTTAAGTACTCGCAAACTATCACTAACAAGTAAGGTTGTGCCAATAGGAATGCTAAGTTCTAAGTTTATTTGCAAAGTTAAGTTTGAAACCTAAGCTGAGTTCAGAAATAAAAAAAAGATACTAAATCACCTAAGTGGGAACTTAGTTATCATAGTCACAACTCTGTTGTGGTCAAGTCATGTCATGTCACAATTCATTTTGAAAACATCTGACAATAGAACAGTATGGCCACTCCAACTGTCCATGATCGCGGACGCGGCTATTCGAATAGTTTGACACTCTGTAGAGGTGGTACACTTTCACCCCAAAATTCGATGCATCCGTCAGGGATAACCCTGAATCATCATACTTAGTATGCGGATAATCAATCATAACCTTTCCTTTACACACTCTAGTATAAGCACCTCTCATGTGAGCTTGGCCTCCCAGCCATGGCCATCTGCCATCCTAGGCACTGCATAGGTGGACAACATTGAGAGGTAGCCTCAGCTCAAACCTATCCCGCTAGGGAACTCATACTAATGCATATAAACTTCCGGCTAAGCCTTATCTAATTCAGGTATTGTGCTTGTACGGTAAAATTGGAATGGTATCGCATCTGAACCCAACCATCAGTTTTTATAAAAGGCTAAGACTCATGCCTCAACATTTTCATCATCATAAACCATTTGTGTTTCTCAACACATGTCAAAACATCTCAATAGAATGACTCATCATTCCAAGGTTTTCATAATCATTTTTACCAAGTATTTCCATCTAAAGTGATCAAGTTTTGGTTTAGCTCTAACTACTAAGTTAAGAGTGTTCACTAAGGTGGGATGCTAATCTCAATTTCATGCCATAGAATGACATCTAAGTCTAACTAGATAGGCCAAGTTTATACTCTTTATGCTATCTATAAACAAGGTAAAGAACTTTGGTAAAGTAAAAGAAAGTAAAGCTTGTAAGTAAAACTTGGGATAGGTATAAATCAAGAGGTATAACCAAAGCACGCTTAATGCATCTTGCTTAGGTTATCTAGTTTGCAAGGGTTATCCTGCATTGTTAATGATGGCTTGCATAGTTAAGAAACTTGCAAGTGTTAGCTTGCCTTAGTTGGTGTAGTGGTTGAAATTCTTCTCGTCTTCCTCGGGGTAGAACTCCTCCTCTTTGTAGACTTGGTCGGTACTATCGTCTATAAATACATACAGAATACACAATCACCAAAAAAATACTTAACTAGTCTATTTAGCACACTAAGGCACATACTTGATGATCTAATATCAACACAATCATCACAAGATTTAATGAACTAGTTTCATTTAGTTTATTTGAGAAAAGTAATTTCTACTCATTGAAAATAATTAAGATTTAATATTCTCCAATTAAAATACGGGATCATGTGGACACATGTCATCACCACATATTCTAATGCATGGGAATATTATTTAAATGTTTGATCCTATTTCAATAAGTTTAAGTTTAATATTTAAATGATTTAATGTGACTAGAAATGCCTATATAGCATTATTTTGGTACTAGTCCAAAGTCTCTGCATGCAAACCTAAATATTATTACATATTCAGATAGATATTATCAAATGTGATTTTTGAGAGTTGGAATCAACTCAAAAGCTATTATGGTTGATTTTTGAAAAATGTTTGAGTATAGAAAAGTCTCTGTCTTGTTATTTTTTCTATGTGAGATCTATAACTCAAATTTATTGAAATCCAATGGACTTGGATAGAATTTTTAATTATCTTTCTAAAAAAATTTGAATCATTCAATTTGGTTCAGTAGAACTCTCTGAATTGATTTTTAAACTAGTGGACAAAATTGAGTTTAAGTCTAAATAGAAAAATCTTTATTTGAAATCTAGGGCTAGCGCGGGAAACTAAATGGGCCGGCCCAGTGACACTCCGCGGTGTAACGGGCTACTGACAGGCAGGTCCCGTATGTCAGCGGGACAACTAAATGCGAAGCGGTACGTGGCGATGTGGGTCGTGCGATTAGAACCTAGATCAACGGTCGTGGATCATCGTCGACGACGAACTGGTCGCCAGCGATACTAAACCCTAGCGGCTCGATGGGGGTCGATTGGGGGCTTACCAGGGCTCCAGGTAACGTGGAGATGGGGGCGATCGAATGTGTGGACAACGGCAGACTCAGGCTTGGCCGCGGCGGCTCCTGGGGTTGTCACAAGCGACTGCCCCCTTCCTCCTCTGCTACGGCGGCTCCGGTGGAAATTCCGGCGAACGGTGGCTCGAGTGGCTCCGGGGATGGTGTGAGGGACTCAGTGGGAGGTGGGGAGTGTTGGAGTATGGAGAAATGGTGCTAGGTAGGGCTCGTTATATAGCCCAACGAGGGGACCGAGGGGTGCAACGGTGAGCTCGTCGGTGACGGTGGTACATGGTGGTAAAGGCATGGGCAGGGTAGGCGGACGGTGCGCTGCCTCCTGGCGGTCAGCTACAATGTAATGGTGCAGCTAGGGCGGTGGCAAATGGTCGGGCGAGGCTGGCGCTCTGCGCGGCAGAGGAGGTGCTCGACACGACGTGCGGTGGCTGCTGGTTGCGCGACGGGAAAAGGGCATGTCCTGGGGCGTGCTGGGGTTAAGGCGGAGCTGCGCGTGCAAGCTGGGAGCAAGGTGTGATTTGGGCAAGCGGGCCGAGGACGGCGCACTGGAGCGGTCCGTGCATGGCACAGAGGCGGTGGTGCACGACTGCTCCTCGGTGGTCCAGGGCTCGACTGCTTCCGTGGGGTGGACAGGGGGTTGCGGTAGATGCGGCGGAGATAGGGGTGTGCTGGTTTGGCACGGCGTTGTCTCTGGTGCGTTGTCCACGTTTGGCTGGCGACGACCATATTTGGGCGGCGCGCCACTGCTGCTAGCAACGAAGGGGGATGTTGTCTGGGCTAGGGTAGGTGCTAGGGGGACAAGGGGTTAAGATGGAGAGAAATAGTGAATCTACTCTAGTGTTTGATCTGTGCCTGCCATGTGTTCGACAAAATGACTGATACATTGCAAATGTATCTATAATTTTTGATGTTCCATGCTTGGTTTTATCTACTTTCTTATGTTTTGTTCCAACTTTGGATTACTTTTCATAGAATTTCTTGGACTAACCTATTAACAAGATGCCATAGTTCCAGCTGCCTGTTTTCTGCTGTTTTTGGTTCCAGGAAGTCAGAAAATGAATATTCTCGGAATTGGACGGGACAAAAGCCAAAGCTGATATTTTACGGGAAGACTCACGGAGCCAGAAGACGAGACAGAGAGGGGCCATAGGGTGGCCACACGACCCCTAGGCGCGGGTCCCCCTGGACGCGCCAGGGCATGGTGTGGGCCCCCTGGCCGGCCACCGACCTTGCCTCTTTCGCCTATAAAGTCCTCCCGATGCAAAAACCCTAAATCGTCTAGCCTCCAGCCACGAAAAGTTCCGTAGCACCGCCGCCACCAAAGGAGATATTCGGGGGACAGAAGTCTCTGTTTCGGCACCCTGCCGGGACGAGAAAGTGCCCCCGGAGCCATCTCCATCGATCTCCACCACCATCTCCATCACCGTTGCTGATTCCCATGATGATGAGGGAGTAGTTCTTCCTCGAGGCTAATGGTTCTACCGGTAGCTATGTGTTCATCTCTCTCTCTATGCATGATCATATTGTGATCATGAGCTTTGTAATCAAGTAGATCTACCTTGCTACTCACGTGCTTTATTAGATCTCTGCTCTCCCCATGTGTGTGAAAGTGACAGCGTGCACACCATGGTGGCACTTAGGATAGAGATTACAAATACTTGTTATGAGTTATATTTGGAGTTGGATGTCTTTATGAAATTGTGGTGTTTGTTGGAACCATCTAGTGCTCAAGGTGAGAGTGTGGGGTTGTCTAGATGGGAAAGGCTTACTTTGAGGTGTGCTGTTATAGCCCTACCATGGATTAGAGTGTCCAACCGGAGAGTAGTTCAGAGTAGTATCATGAAGATAATATATTTATATGAGAGTGTTCACTAGTGAAAGTATGATCCCTAGGCCTTGTTTCTAAACATTGAAACACCGTTTGCAACTAGATCTGTTACATGTTTGCTTTCTTCCATCTTTATTTCAGTTTGCATTTAGTCTCTTCCATGCCATCAAGCTATTTTTTGGCACCGTTGTCTTATATCTATACCACTTGTATTTCACTATCTCTTCGCCGAACTAGTGCACCTATACACCTGACAAGTGTATTGGGTGTGTTGGGGACACAAGAGACTTCTTGTATCTTGATTGCAGGATTGCTTGAGAGGGAATACCTTTGACCACTTCCTCCCTGAGTTCGATAAACCTTGGGTGATCCACTTAAGGGAAACTTGCTACTGTTCTTCATCAATAAAAATCCCAGGTTTCTTCCAAACACTTCATTTTTATTGTTTCATGCACAGTTGTGTTGTTCTTGGAGCGTCTTATTTTTATTTTTCGTTTTGATTTTTCGTTTGCTTGGTTTGCTTAGTTTGCTGAATAAATTGGTTGGACCCCCTCTTTCATACATTGGTTTTCAAATAGTTTGGTTTGGATTGGAAAAGAGTAGGAAAGTTCATGCTTAAGTGGTAAAGAGAGCTTGTTTTTGACTGTGGCCTATGCTTTGTCATGCCATGCTTGATATTGTTTTGGCTTTAGGCTTAGTATTCTTTGCTATAGCATGACATGTTATAAACAATTGAGATTGCTTAATGTGCCTTGGAAGGATTATGCGTAGTTTTAGCATATTAAAGCATAGTATTGTGGTATTCTCCTTTGATGATTTATTTGGGTTGACTTGGCACATGCTCACACCATGTTATGACTATCCAAAGTAACTATAGCCTTTATGATCCTTTAGTTTTCAAATTGTAGTATCACTTTATGCTTTGATCAATGATGTTTTGTCGCTCTGCATGATTATGGCCATTATTGCTCTCTTAGTTTATCGCTCCTAGTCTTTTGCTAGCCTCCATAACCAAGTATGAGTTCCACTCATGCATCCAACTCCCTAAACCAAGTTATTCCAAAGAGT
Organism: Avena eriantha; assembly: GCA_910589775.1. NCBI lineage: Eukaryota > Viridiplantae > Streptophyta > Magnoliopsida > Poales > Poaceae > Avena > Avena eriantha. Next base: position 486,145,349 of record OU342742.1, read on the forward strand.
CCACCACACCTACCTACTAGCATATGCTATTCCAAGTATATTCATGCTTTTATTTACCTTCCAAATTAAACTTGCTATGAGAAAACTAGTGATTAAAGCTCTCACGAACTTGATGGCACACTTTACTTTTCTTGCCCTTAATAAATTTGAACCATTGTGTCTTCTATGTTGTATATGCTTGCACTTATTTGTTGGGGATTAGCAGAACCATGCTGTCATGGGGAACACTTTCAACATTGCATTGGTACTTTGTACTTAGTTGATATCATGCTCTTTTGTCTATGGATGTCGTCGGTGTGAAATGAAAGGGGAGCTTGTAAGTCCATGGAGTTATGTATATGTGTTAGAGAAACGCCTGGGCCGCTGGTCTAATCCATGCTGACATGGTGGAAACCTGCAGCGTAACCATAATGAGCTGTTTATGAAGCATTCTTCTTATAAAAAAGAGTCAGATATTGAGAAAAAAGAGAAAAAGAAAAAAAGATTATGAAAAGAGGAAAGAGAGAAAAAAGCACCATATTCCCATGGTAAATAAGAAGATTGATGAGATGCCCGTTGTCTGCTTGCCTGGTCATTTTGATATGGAGATTCTTCCGTATCATCGGGTAAGGGGTACCCCGTTGGCGGTTCTCTATGATACACATGTACTTACGATGACAAGAACTTACCGGTGACTAAACTTGAGTAGCATGAGGAGCGGCCCTCGTATTCAGGGGACATGAGATTTCCAACTTATACTTCGTCAAGCATATACTTCATAGTTTGTTCACTTTAACCTTAAGCACTTCAAGATTCTTATGATAGGGGCAATGAGAGCTGAAAGCTAATAAGTACCATAACTTTTGGAAGCTCTTTATGAAACTTGAATATCTACTTCCTTCCATGAAGGCCTTTCTTCCACTTTTACATTGAGTCTCCACCTTCTATCTTTATGCACCTACTTTGAGAGCATAGTGGCCGTTCTTAGTTCTATGTGCATTGTCCCAAGACTTGTTGATTGTTGCATAACTTTGATATTTCTTGTTTTAAACTATTTGTATCTAGTTACTCTTATGAACTTTGAAGGTGTCCTATGCATTTATGTTTTTCTACTCTATGAGGGACAAGCTGAATGCCATTATGCTATGTTTTCTTTATGTGAAACAAACAAACGTCTTGCAAAGCATTATTCTTGGAAAATATTCAAATACCGCAAAGAGCCAGCTATATTAGGGTAATTATGTTAGAGCTGAGCCGTATAGCTTCTCACTTGTTATGGCGTATTGGCTGTCTTGCGTTTCTAATAAGTTGTTTAACCGTCGGTGTTATTCATGAATCTTTTGTTTATGCCTTTTCATGTTGCAACATAGTTGCTATGTTTTATTGCTAGAACTTTATCTTTCATGTTATGATTGAAGTACTATGCTCCCATCTTTGAATGTTTTACAAATACTTTGATCAAGTTTATGATGGTGCATGTCACCTCAAAAATTATTCTTTCTTTTTATCACTTACCTACTCGAGGACGAGCAGGAGTTAAGCTTGGGGATGTTGATACATTGCAAATGTATCTATATTTTTTGATGTTCCATGCTTGGTTTTATCTACTTTCTTATGTTTTGTTCCAAATTTGGAGTACTTTCCATAGACTTTCTTGGACTAACCTCTTAACAAGATGCCATAGTGCCAGCTGCATGTTTTCTGTTGTTTTTGGTTCCAGGAAGTCAGAAAATGAATATTCTCGGAATTAGACGGGACAAAAGCCAAAGTTGATATTTTACAGGAAGACTCACGGAGCCAGAAGACGAGACTGAGAGGGGCCATAGGGTGGCCACACCACCCCTAGGCACGGGTCCCCCTAGCCGCGCCAGGGCATGGTGTGGGCCCCCTGGCCAGCCACCGACCTTGCCTCTTTGACCTATAAAGTCCTCCCGATGAAAAAACCCTAAATCATCAAGCCTCCAGCCATGAAAAGTTCCGCAGTGCCGCCACCACCGAAGGGGAGATTCGTGGTACAAAAAGTCTCTGTTCTGGCACCCTGCCGGGATAGGGAAGTGCCCCCGGAGCCATCTCCATCGATCTCCACCACCATCTCAATCACCGTTGCTGATTCCCATGATGATGAGGGAGTAGTTCTTCCTCGAGGCTAAGGGTTCTACCGGTAGCTATGTGTTCATCTCTCTCTCTCTATGCATGATCATATTGTGATCATGAGCTTTGTAATCAAGTAGGTCTACCTTGCTACTCAAGTGCTTTATTAGATCTGTGCTCTCCCCATGTGTGTGAAAGTGACAGCGTGCACACCATGGTGGCACTTAGGCTAGAGATTACAAATACTTGTTATGAGTTATATTTGGAGTTGGATGTCTTTATCAAATTGTGGTGTTTGTTGGAACCATCTAGTGCTCAAGGTGAGAGTGTGGGGTTATCTAGACGGGAAAGGCTTACTTTGAGGTGTGCTATTATAGCCCTACCATGGATTAGAGTGTCCAATCGGAGAGTAGTTCAGAGTAGTATCATGAAGATAATATATTTATATGAGAGTGTTCACTAGTGAAAGTATGATCCCTAGACCTTGTTTCTAAACATCGAAACACCGTTTGCAACTAGATATGTTACATGTTTGCTTGCTTCCATCTTTATTTCAGTTTGCATTTAGTCTCTTCCACGCCATCAAGCTATTTTTGGCACCGTTGTCTTATATCTATACCACTTGTATTTCACTATCTCTTCGCCGAACTAGTGCACCTATACACCTGACAAGTATATTGGGTGTGTTGGGGACACAAGAGACTTCTTGTATCTTGATTGCAGGATTGCTTGAGAGGGAATACCTTTGACCACTTCCTCCCTAATTTCGATAAACCTAGTGTGATTGATGACCCACAAGTATAGGGGGTGTATCGCAGTATTTTCGAGGGAAGTGAAACCCAATTTATTGATTCGACACAAGGGGAGCGAAAGAATAATTATAAGCCTTAACAACTGAGTTGTCAATTCAGCTGCACCTAGAAACAATCTTGCTCACAGCAGTTTATCAGTAGCAACCGTTTTGTAGTAGGAATAGTAAAGTAACAGCAGTAGCAAAGCAAAGACAGTAGTAACAAAAAGCAGTAAACAGTGGGATCCGAGTGCGGTAGGCATAGGGATGGATGGACAGGCGTTGCATGGACAAGACAATTCACATAGCAATCAGAACATAGGGCAATTGCAGATAAATAAGATAAAGCATCCAAGTACTAGACAATCCTAGGCATGTGTTCCATATATAGTCATACGTGCTCGCAATGAGAAACATGGATGGTCGATGGAGAAGCGATGGTGATGATGATGGCGATGATTTCCTCCAATTCCCCGTCCTGGCAGGGTGCCAGAACGGAGTTTCTGGTGCTGTTTCGTGGAATCTGGTGCTGGCGGCGGAGCGGAACTCCTTCTGGAAAAACGTCGAACCCCCCGAAGTTTTTAGGTCAGAAGGCTCCTTATAGGCGAAGAGAGAGGCCAAGGGGGTGCCTGGGGGGCCCACACCACCCCCTGGCACGGCCTAGCCTGGCCCGCGCCACCAGGTGGTGTGTCCACCCCAGGGCTCTTCTCCGTCTCGTATTCTGGCTCCTAGAGTCTTCGGGTGAAATAGGATTTTTGGCATATTTTCCGGGATTTTTCCTGATAGTTGATTTTCTGCACAAAAAGTAGACACCAAGGCAATTCTGCTGAAAACAACGTCAGTCCGTATTAGTTGCATCGAAATCACACAAGTTTAGAGGAGAAACAATATCAAAAGTGTTCGGGAAAGTAGATACGTTTTGGACGTATGAACTCCCCCCAAGCTTAGCTTATTGCTTGTCCTCAAGCAATTCAGTTGAAAACTGAGTGCGATAAAAGAACTTTCACGAACACATTTGCTTCATATGATGTAAATATTCTCAGCAATGTGATCAAATACTTAGACAATTGATAATAAAGAGTATGTAACTAAGTCTACTTAATAGTCTTTGCAAGCTATGAAGAGATTCCAACTCAAAAATAATAAGTAGCATGAAGCACAAACATAAGCAACATTACAATGTTCATAAAAAGGTATGATAGAGTGGTATCTCGCTTGCCTTTGATTATGAATGCCAAGGCACCTCTGAAGTTCAAGTGTTGACTAGAAGTAAAGATATCAAGAATACAAGCATCAAAGTCATAACACAAATAATCAAGTAATGGAACAAACATAAAGAATGATAACTATGCTCTCAAGAAAGTGCTGAAAGAATGTGTGGGGACTCAATAAGTAGAAGAAAAAGTTTTGAATAATTTGAAAGGCTTCCAAATGCTGAAAGTATGGTACTCGTTAGCTTTGAGATCTCATTGCCCCTATCATAAGCATCTTTAATGTGGTTAAGGTGAAAGTGACACAACTAAGAGGATATGCTTGACAAGTTATAAATCGAAGTCTCATGCCCCTTACTTACGAAGACCGATCCTCATGCTACTCAACTTCAGTCACGAGTAAGCTCTTGTCATTGTAAGTATGTGTGTATCATTAAGAACCGCCAACGGGGTACCCCTTGCACATGATATGGGAGCTTTCCCATAATCAAAATGACAAGGCAAGCAGACAATGAGCATCTCAGCGATCTTTTTATTTGCTATTTGCATAGGTTTTTATTGTGGATGCTTCATAGAGTGCTCATTATGGTGATGCTGCAAGTTTCCACCATGATTATGCATGGCTTAGGCTAGCGTCCCAGACGTTTCTCTAACACACATAAAAACTCCATGATCTTACAAGTTCCACTTTTATTTCACACCGCCGGGATCCTTAAGCAAAAGAACATGATATCAACGGGGTACAAAGTACAAGTGCTATGTTGAAAGCATTCCCCATGAAACATGGTTCTGCTAATTTCAACTTATAAAGCGCAAGCATATACGCAACAAAGAAGGACACAATGGTTCAAGTTTATTAGAGGCAATAAAGTAAAGTGTGCCATCAAGTTCGTGAGAGCTTTACTAACTAACTTTCTCATAACAAGCAAACATTTTATTCAGAAGAAAACAAGGCATATTGAATATGCACGGAGGTAGCAAATGATGCTAATGGGTAGGTATGGTGGACACTTTGGAAATATTGGGTTTAGGGAGTTGGAAACTTGAGTAAAACATACTCAGTGGAAGTGAAAGCTAGCAAAAGTAAGGGAGCAACAAACGAGAGAGCAATAGCTGTCATTATCATGCTTGCAACAAAACAAGACTACTCATGGCATGAAAGTGATTCAAGATCCTCAAGGCAAAATAATTCATCAAGGCTCAACTGATTATTACAGTCATGTGCATGCGTGAGCATGTGCCAAGTCAATCAAATGGAACAATCAGAGGAGGATACCACGGTGTCATACCAATTTATGAATAGAGTAATGCAAGAAAACGTTCATGAGACATGCTACAAACTATTAGCGGGCTGGAGCTAATCACAAGAAAACAAGAACTAGTAAGCACCCAAAGATAACATACACCCTACATGAACGGACTAAGCATGCCCACAGTGATGAGTATATGTACAAAAATGAAGACAAATAGAGTTCGTTACCAGCCTCTTACCACGCCTCGAGTTGTCATTAATCCTCATTATTGCTCTTCACTTGTGTGGTTGAATAATAATATGAAACCAATAGTCCACTGAGAACTGCCGAACCCTATAACAAACTCGCAAAAACCAAAGAAGAATGCCAAATATTTTTGGTGTTTTCGATTTTTAGATAAGAACCAAAAGAGAAAAAGAAGCAAAGCCAAATCTTTTTGGGTTTTTCGAATAGTTCAATCAAAGCAAAAAGGGAAAAGCAAACCAAGGCAAAAAGAAGAAGCAAACCAAAGAGAAACAACAAAAATATTTTTGGACTTTTTGTGTTTTTAGAAAGCAAAAGCAAAGAAGAACAAAAACTAAAAAGAGAACGAAAACATGAATATACAAAGTACCGACGCAACATGATATGGAGATGAGTGCGGTGTCGGCGTACCTCCCCCCAAGCTTAGGCTTTTGGCCTAAGTGGGTATGAATCCCAAGCTGGCCAGGATGAAGTGTCACCGTGGTATGACGAGGAGGTACCCTCGTCCTGGTGCGAGCTCGAGTACGTCTCTCCGTAGTGCACAGGGTAATCGTAGGAGGGCACATCCTCCTAGTGCTGCTCGTGGAAACCCAGCAAGCGAAGCTGCTCGTCCACCTCCTCCTTGGAGCGCGACCATGGTCTCCTGTGAACACTAAACAAAGCACGCTGTGGCAAAAGGATTTCCCTTTCATCCCCATCAGTGAAAAGCATCCTATATACTAGATTTTTCAAATCAGAGGTAGAAGTGACAAAGTGATGAGTTTTCATGGCAACAAGGTCAAGCCTCTGTGGTACCAGCATAGCATCATCGGGATCCACTAAAAGACCTAAAACATTGACCATGCGCGATGCAATGATGCCCCCATAGATAGGCCCCCTAGTAGCTAGGCGGCGAGCAATAAGCGAGCCAAGATTGTACCGAGTATCATTGTTAAGCGCAGCAGCAAGGAAAGCTAAATGATAGTTGGAGATGTTACTAGTGTTCTCCCTACCCAACACACTAGTAGCAAGATAATATGCAAAGTATCTAAGAGCAGGGAGTTGGATATTTCTTATCTTTCCGCGCTGCGCCACACGGTCATCATCATTGGTCACCCCTCGATATAGCTCCAGCAAATCAGCGGGTCGCCCTTGAATTTTCTTCACGGTCCCTGTCATACGCACACCTATAATACTGCAAAATCTCTCCAAAGGCATGGTGAAGGGCATATCATAGATTTTAAAAGAGACAGTGGATTGATAGGGTGTGTTAGTAAATGAGAAGCTCTCAACAAAAGTTTTGGTGAGCATAGCGTATTGTGCACTCTCATCTTGCATATAAGAGGTCAAACCAACCCTCTCAATCAGTAGCAAGAAATCATCAAGAATACCTACAGCTTGCAAGAAAGTAAAACAAGGAAAAGAGGATGGGTAAGCATCTCCATCATCCCTTTCACTGCCAATGCGTGTTGCAATGAGGTCTTCATTATACGATGGCCTAGCTTGAGAGACTGTTCTTGAGGGCCTCGACCTCCTAGGTGCATCACTCTCAAATATCTGTCCAAAAGTACGGTTGTTCATGCTTGGTATTCTGAAATTTAAACACCTATTAAACAAGTGATTGCAAAGTAAATATAATGAAGGATTCTACTCATAGGGACTTGCAAGAGGCTTAAACATGCATCAAAACTATATCTCTAAGCATCAAACAAGCTTACAAGCCCTCATAACCAGTCACCTACAGCAGCAAAATACTCAACATATAATCCACTAAACACAAATCTACGTGGACAAGGGGAGGAGTCACATACCAAGGAACAATTGCTCCAAATTTCAGCAAGAAAGATGGGCTGAGCAAGGAGATCGAAGAAATCGAGAGCAAGTACAGAAAGAACGCAATTTTGAGCTATGAACTGGAGCTTACTCGGGAGAGAGAAGAGAGTGGCAGGGGAGAGAATTAGTGGAGGGCCAGGGGTGGCCCACACCAGGGCATGGCGTCACCCAGGGCTGGCCGCGCCACCACATGGTGTGCCTGCATGGTGGGCCCCCCTGGTACCTACCAGGTACTCCTCTGCCCCTTTTTTCACGTAAAAAATTAATATGAATTTTCTGGAATTTTTCGAGACACTTTATTTTTGGGCAATTTTCAGAAATAGAAGAATGATTTTCTGACAGACAGATTTTTTCTTTTCTTTTTGAAACATGATGCAAGGACAAAACAAGGATAGAACTACAGAAGTTCTAACATGCAAGCAACTAACAACACAAAGAAAACTAAACGAAAGCAAAAACTAAAATGCAAAGGATAGAAATAAACGGAGATAATCATAATGAAAACATTGTTTTGTTTAATGGAATCCTTTTGTTAGAAAGGTTGATCAAGTCTTGCTACCAAAAGAATTGTATATGAGACAAAACTTTGTACTCCACTAATGATTATGTTACCTAAACCCTGATAGCAATTGTCCCAATCATAATAATTTCAAATTTTTCTCTTGGTATGGGACAATATATTTCTCCAACTTGAATACCTTCAACATGTTCAATTGAATTCAAACCATAAGTCCTTTCAATCTTCTTGGGGAAATAGACAGTATGTTCCTTGTCATTAAGATTGAATGTCACCTTTCCTTGATTACAATTAATAACAGCTCCTGTCGTATTAAGAAAAGGTCTCCCAAGAATAATAGTCATATTATCATCTTCAGGCATTTCAAGCACAACAAAATCGGTTAATATCAAGCAATTGTGAGCCACCTGAACAGGTACATCCTCACATATACCCACAGGAATAGTGGTGGATTTATCAGCCATTTGCAAAGATATGTCAGTTGGTATCAATTTTTTAAGCTGAAGCCTCTTATAGAGAGAGAAATGCATAACACTAACTCCAGCTCCCAAATCACACAAAGTAGTTCTAACATAACTGTTCTTAATAGAGCAAGGGATAGTTGGAATCCCTGGGTCTCCAAGTTTCTTAGGAACCTTACTATTGAAGGAATAATTAGCAAGCAAAGTAGAAATTTCTTCATTAGGGATCTTCGTTTTATTCGAGACAATGTCCTTCATATACTTTGAGTAAGCAGGCAATTTAATAGCATCAGCCAAAGGAATTTGCAAGAATAAAGGCTTCATCCACTCACAAAACTTATGATAGTGTTCATCTTCCTTTGACTTGTGTTTCTTATCAGGGAAAGGCATAGGTTTTTGGACCCAAGGTTCTCTTTCACTACCATGTTTCTTAGAAATAAAATCTTCTTTAGTGTATTTAGTATTCTTAGTGTGGTTTTCAGGTTCTTCTTCAACTTTTTCTTCACTAGGAACTTCATTTTCTTCATTACCACTTTCAGTTTCAGCATCAGAGATTGATATACTATTAGGATCTATAACAGGTTCAGAGGGTTCTACGATAATTTTATGTTTATTTTTCCTTTTCTTACGAGTATAACCACTATTTTCAGCTTGTTGAGAATCCTGCTCAATTCTTTTGGGATGCCCCTCAGGATATAGAGGATCCTGGGTAGTAGCTCCACTTCTAGTTCTAATTTCATAAGCATGTTTTTCTTTAGCAGCATTAACTAGCAAGTCGTTTTGCACTTTAACGAGTTGATCTATTTGAGTTTGAACCATTTGAAAGTGTTTAACAATCATTTTAACATCATTAGAGGTTCTTTCCATAATATCTTTCAACTCAACAATAGCTCTAGTGTTTTCCATTAGATGATTTTGCACCCTTTTATTAAAGTTATCTTGCTTAACAATAAAGATATCAAATTCTTCTAAGCATTGATCAGGAGGTTTTGAGTAAGGGATATCACCTTCATCAAAGTGTTGGAGAGAGTGTACCTCAATAGTGGGTGAGTAGGTAATAGGCTTACATAATTCTTCTATAGGAGGTAAATTCTTGACATCTGCAGCTTTAATTCCCTTGTCTTTAAGACATTTCTTAGCTTCCTTCATCACTTCATCATTTAATTCAATAACTCCCCTCTTCTTTGATGTTGGAATAGGCACAGGAATAGATGGTTCAGGTACAATTACTTCAGGTATAGCTTGTTTAGGAGGAGTCCAGTCTTCATAATTCTTGCGTATTTTAGCCATTAATTCCTCAGCTTCCTTTGGAGTCTTATTCCTGAAAACACAATAAGCACAACTATCTAGGCATGTCCTAGATTCTTCGGTTAGTCCATTATAAAATATATCAAGAAGCTCATTCTTAGGTAATGGACTTCCAGCCTGTGCATGAATCAAAGCACAAAACCTTGCCCAAGATTCGGGCAATACCTTTTTTTCTCCCTGTTTAAAATCAAAAAGTTCCTGCAAAATAGCATGTCTAGCACTGGGAGGAAAATATTTCTGCAGGAAAGTACTAATCAAGCACTCAGGGCTATCAATAGATCTAGGAGGTAAATTACTAAACCAAGTTTTAGCTTCTCCTTTCAGTGAAAAGGGGAAAATCTTAGCAACAGAGTAAGTACGCATCTTAATATCATCAGAAAACAAGCCACTCATGGTAGAAAGTTCATTCATATGTGCTACCGCACTTTCATTCTTAGTCCCACAAAAAGGTTCTTTCTCGACAATAGCTATGTAAGATAGATTGAGAGAGAAATCATAATCTTCATCTACGATGTTTATGGGAGAAGCAGCAAACTTAGCATCAAGAGATAATTTGGGTCTAATAGTACGCCTCTCAAGGAGACTCTTAGCAGCGCTCCTATCATGGGTGTTCTTACATTCTTTAATAAACGCATCGGTCATCTCAACATAACCATCTTTAATATCATAACTCTCACTAGACTCAGGTGAGCTAACAGATGTGGTAGTGTCTTTAGTAGGAGTTTCGGTATTTCCAGCTATAGTTCTAGCAATCGTAGCATCTAGAAAAGGACCTAATGAACCACTCTTATCGAGCACAGTAGAAGCAGCATCAGAAGTTTCAGATTCAGCAGTAGTAGCAGTGTGTGTAGCATGTGTATGTGGTGGTGTAAGGAACTTACTCAAAACAGACGGTGAATCAGCATAACTCTTCTGTCTGGATTGGGCAGCCTTGAGGTGCTCACGGACTTTGTGAACCTTCTCTTCGGCTTCTCGTAGGATGTCGGGTCCGAAAATCTGACTCTCTCCTACCTGTGACCAATTCAAAGGGGTACGACACTTTCTTCCATATAAGAACTCAAATGGGGCCATTTGCAAACTAGCTTGATAACTGTTGTTGTATGAGAACTCTGCGAATGGCAGACAATCTTCCCATTTGATCCATACTCTAACACACAAGCTCTCAACATATCTTCTACGATTTGGTTGACTCTTTCAGTCTATCCATCGGTCTGCGGGTGATAAGCTGTGCTGAAATTCAACTTGGTTCCCAATCCTTCTTAGACTTTCTACCAAAATCTCGAGGTAAATTGGGTTCCTCGATCCGACACTATGGTCTTGGGGGTTCCATGTAAACTGACTATTCTAGCAATGTACAACTCTACTAGCTTCGAACTCTGGTAGGTTGTCTTGACAGGTATAAAATGGACTACCTTGGACAATCTATCAATGATGACCTAGATTGAGTCATTTCCCCTACTAGAAGTAGGCAAACCGGTGATAAAATCCATTCCGACGGAATCCCATTTCCATTCCAGAATATGCAATGGTTGCAACAGTCCTGCGGGTCTCTGATGTTCCGCTTTGACTCTCTGACAGATATCACACTTGGCAATGTAGCTTCCGATTTCTTTCTTCATCTTGTGCCACCAAAATGGCTCCTTCAAATCCTGATACATCTTCATTCCTCTAGGGTGGATAGAATAAAGAGTATCATGAGCTTCTTGCATGATAACTTGCTTCAGCTCCGAATCTGCTGGCACATAGATAATCCTTTGTACCACAAAACTCCTTCTTCTTCTTCGGTGAATCCAGGTACTTTTCCTGTACTAATACGATGCTTGATTCTGTCGATGCTTGCATTTCCCTTTTGGGCTTCCTTGATTTGACTAATCAAAGTGGGTTGAAGTTCAATGCTAGCTAAAAATCCTTTGCTAACTAGCTCAGTTCTAAACTGCTCCAACTCTTCATGTAAACTTGGCTGGTTCTCTTTGATCATGGTGTTTAACCTACACGGCAATCTGCTAAGAGCATCCGCTACCACATTGGCTTTGCCGGGGTGATAGTGAATGTCAAGGTCATAATCCTTGATTAACTCTATCCATCTCCTTTGCCTCATATTTAGCTCCTTCTGAGTGAAAATATACTTCAGGCTCTTGTGATCTGAATAAATCTCATAGCGATTACCCATAAGATAATGATGACATGTCTTCAATGCTAATACTACAGCTGCTAGTTCAAGATCATGGGTGGGGTAATTCTGCTCATGCTACTTCAGTTGTCTGGACATATATGCTATGACTTTGCCTTCTTGCATCAACACACATCCGAGACCAATCTTGGATGCATCACAATACACATCAAACGGCTTCTTTATATCTGGCATTATCAATATTGGGGCTGAAATCAATCTCTTCTTGAGTTCTTGGAAACTTGCTTCACATTTGTCGGTCCATTCAAACTTCTTGTCCTTCTTCAACAATTGGGTCATGGGTCTTGCGATGCTCAAAAATCCTTTTACGAACTTTCGGTAATATCCCGCTAATCCGAGAAATGCACGGACTTGGGTTTGAGTGCTTGGGGCTTCCCATTCTTTGACATCTTTGATCTTGGCAGGATCAATAGCGATTCCTCCGACAGACACAATATGTCGGAGGAATCCTACTTCTTTCAGCCAAAATTCACATTTGCTAAACTTGGCATACAGCTGATGCTCTCTCATGGTTTCAAGGATGATTCGCAGATGTTGCTCATGGTCTTCTTCTGACTTGGAGTAGATAAGAATATCGTCGATAAACACAACGACAAACTTATCCAGGAAGTTCATAAAGATCTTATTCATGAGATTCATGAAATAAGCGGGGGAATTGGTTAATCCAAAAGATATGACCGTATACTCACACAATCCATATCTGGTGGTAAATGTGGTCTTTGGAATATCCGTTGCATGAATCTTGAGTTGATGATAACCAGTTCTAAGATCAATCTTAGAGAACACTCTGGCACCAGTCAACTGATCAAATAGATCTTCTATCTTGGGCAGTGGGTACTTGTTGTTGATGGTGATGTCATTCAGCTTTCGGTAATCTGTGCACAAACGGTTTCCTCCATCTTTCTTGTCGACAAACAAAACAGGCGATCTCCATGGCGATGCACTTGGTTGAATCAAACCTTTCGCCAGCATAGCATCAAGTTACTTATTCAGCTCCACTAACTCCGATGGGTTCATGCTATAGGGTCTCTGAGCTATGGGTCCGGTTCCAGGAATTAGTTCAATAATGAACTCGATATCCCAACCTGGGGGCATACTGGGCAATTCATCTGGGAATACGTCGAGGTATTCACATACTACTCTGACTTGGTCTATGGTTGGTAGGGCTAGGCTCTTGTTGCACTTGAATTGACGGGGCAAGGTTTTAGATATATGCTCTACTGTTACTCTAGAGCTACTGGTCATGGTGATGGCTTTCTTAGCACAGTCGATCAATCCTTTATGTTTCGACATCCAATCCATTCCTACTACTACTTCCAAGCCTTTGGTTCCAAGTACTATTAGGTTAGCATAAAAATGTATCCCATGGATTCTGATAGGCACAACCTTACAAATTTTTCTAGCTTTGGTGGTTGAACCAGGTATTTGAACTATCATAACATGCTTCAAGTTAGTTGGGTGAATCTTACTAGTGCATGCAAATTCTTCCGTAACAAATGAGTACGATGCTCTAGAATCAAACAACACTCTTGCTAATACTGAGTTAACAGAAAACATACCCAGCACGACATCTGGCGCTTCCTAGGCTTCTTCGGCGTTCATGTGGAAGACACGGCCGTTGCGGTTGTGCGGGTTCCCTAGGGCGAATCTTCTTCCTGGCTGAAAACGATGCTATTGTTGAGCTGGTGCATTCACATTGGTAGTGGCGGCAATCTTCTTGGGAAACTCATTGGAGTAGTGACCCTTCACTCCACACTCAAAACAAGTAATCTGAGACTTGCCTTTGGTTGCAACGGGCACATCATTGCTTCTAGTCCTTGGGGCAGTATTGTTGTTGTTGTTGTTGGACTTGGGCGGTGCACGGTTGAAGTTGTTGGAGTTACCAGGGTTTTTATTGTGGTTCCCTCTGGACTTCACATTTCCTCTGCCACGGTTGGGGTAGCTTGGGCGAGACATTGGGGGTCTATTGTTTCTTGGGGCATATCCTGCAGACGGGTTGGGGCGATACTTCTGGTGACCGTTGGATCCACTCTGGTGCATCATCCTACGCTCGCGGTTGTCATTGGCTTGGTTGATCTTTCCTTCCATCTAGATGGCAGAATTGACTAGCTCTTCGAGATCATCAAAACGGATGCTGATTAACACCGTTCGCATCTCATCATGCAATCCATTCAGGAATCTCTCCTTCTTCTTGGCTTAAGTATTGATCTCATCAAGTGCATACCTAGTGAGAGACAGAAATCTGTCACGGTACTCTACTACAGTCATCCTGCCCTGCTTCAGTTCTCTGAATTCATCTCTCATTCTGGTGAGTAAACCTTGCGGCACATGGGTGCGGCTAAACTTGGCCTTGAAAGCTTCCCACGTCATCACTTGCCCGTGGTTCATTGTACGAGTGCTATTCCACCAAGCTCTTGCATCTCCTGCCAGATAGTGGGTGGCAAACAGAACTTTCTCATTGGCATTAACTCCTGCTACTTCTAGGTTATTCTCCATGGTCTGTAACCAATCATCAGCATCCAGCGGGTCTTCATACTTGCTAAAGATAGGGGGATTGGTATTCTGGAAGTTTTTGAGTTTGGATCCATGATGATCCTGATTTCCATGGCCTTGATTATTGTGGGCCATCTGGGCGATCTACTGCATGGTGGCTAGATTGGCTTGGCGCTCTGCTCTACTAGCTTCACGGTCGGAAACTAGCACCTGGAGAATCTGCAGCATCGGGTCCTGGGATGAGCTGCTTCCTTCGGGGTTTCCACGAGTCATTTGAAGATTGAGATAGATAATGGTGTAAGAGGGAAAGTTCTAAGGTTCATGGTTTTGTTTTCAACGCTAAATCTTTGAGTTTGACTCAGGTTTTGCAAACTAACAACTCATTCATTCATTCAAGCAAAGCACATGATACAAACACACACACACCACAACATGAAAGGAAAACAGATGGTTTTAAGAACCATTCTGTGAGCTAAGATACAATGGGACCGATACATCTCACTCCTACGATAGTGCTCTAGTGCAGCTACTCATCATCGATGAAGTCGGAGTCATCATCGTTGGTGTAGAAGTCCATGGCATCATCCTCTAGGTAGTCATCATCATTGCTGAGGTACGAGTGAATATCCCCTGGATGTCTTCACCTTCTTCCTCTGCTTAATTTTCTGCAACCCGAGCTTCTTGCTCCTTGATGGTCTTCTCGAGATCGGCCACCTTCTTGCGAAGATGGGCGATGGTGCGATCCTTCGTTGCGCGTTGATGACGAAGTGATTGACGATCCTTGAAGAGCAGTGAGAAAGTTTGGGCCTTCTGGGCGACAATGGCAAGGTTGTGGTTGGCGTACTCTCGAGCATTGTCCAATTCCTTCTGCCTATCATACAGTAGGAAGTCAAGGTTCTCCACTTGGCGCCTCATCTCCGGGTGACTTGGCATCTCCAACGGCATTCCCATAGAATCACGCCTTGCATAGTGAGCAAAGCGAGTTCCCTGGATCAAGTTGATGTTCTATCCGCAAAGATGGGCGAGAGCTTCATGCACTGCCCTGGCTAATCCATCTAGCCAGTTGTTCTTTCTCACGGTGAATTGAATCTTCTCGAAATGTGGTGCTTCCATCTTACCTCGAAGATCAGCAACTATCAGCCATTGTAAATCTCCTCCGGGTGGTCATTGAGTTGAGCTCCGAATAATTCTGGATACGGGCGCTCCAGGTACTCAGACAGTGCATCCAGATCCCTCTCAAAGATCAATTGGCCTCCGTTGCCCAACTGGTAGAACTTGCAGTACTGAACTTCCATCTATAAGAATTTAGGATGAATAAGTTAGTGAAGTGATCAAGTGTGTCAAATTTTATGTAATAATGTAAGAATTTTGGAGGAACATGAATTTTTTTGAAAGAATCTCAAGGATAAGAGGAGAAATAGGTTTTCAAAAATACTCACTTCTTTGTTTTTTTGGAAACTAAGTTTTATGTTCGGACATCCATTCTAACTAGGGTCTCCTATGGTCAAGATGGCTCTGATACCAACTTGTCAACACCCGTATTTTTAGTCCCAGATGCCTGTTATGCCATACATCGCAATCCTAGGATTACCATTTTTGCGGGACATAATAGATTGAATATCACAGTACATCATCCATTATAAACCATAATAAGGTCTTACACAAATAAAGGATCTCATGATCCAGTCTTAGTACAAACAAGTAGCGGAATAAATAGCGTAGCGGTGGGCTCCATCTTCAGTGTCACAGGCAATGCTAACGATGGGAGATAGTCCTAGTTGTCGTAGCTGTCCTGATGTCCTTCTTCAGGGTAGTCCTCTTCATAGTCTGGCCACGGGAATAGCCAGAGACAAATCCATGAGTACTCTTTAAGTACTCACAAACTATCACTAACAAGTAAGGTAGTGCCAGTAGGAATGCTAAGTTCTAAGTTTATTTGCAAAGTTAAGTTTGAAACCTAAGCTGATTTCAAAAATAAAGAAAGATAAAATATAGTTCTAAATCACCTAAGTGGGGACTTAGTTATCATAGTCACAACTCTGTTGTGGTCAAGTCATGTCACAATTCATTTCATAAGTCATTTTGAAAACATCTGACAATGGAACAATATGGCCACTCCAACTGTCCATGACCACGGACGCGGCTATTCGAATAGTTTGATGATACATTGCAAATGTATCTATAATTTTTGATGTTCCATGCTTGGTTTTATCCACTTTCTTGTGTTTCGTACAAACTTTGGAGTACTTTTCATATGATTTCTTGGACTAACCTATTAACAAGAGCCACAGTGCCAGCTGCCTGTTTTCTGCTGTTTTTGGTTCCAGGAAAGTCAGAAAATGAATATTCTCGGAATTGGATGGGACAAAAGCCAAAGTGCCTATTTTCCGGAAGGCATCAGATGCTAGAGTACGAGACGGAGAGGTGCCAGGGGGCCACCACACCACCTAGCCGCGCGACTCAGCCTGGCCCGCGCCAGGGGGTGGTCTGGCCACCTCCGGCACCCCCTCGGCCTCCCCTTCCGCCTATAAGATGCCCTCGGGACGAAAACCCTAGGTACCCGATCAAAAATCCACGAAAGAGTCTGGAGCCGCCGTCATCTCCATCCCTAGATCGGGAGGGATCTGTAGCTCTTCCCGGCACCCTGCCGGAGAGGGGAATTCACCCTGGAGGCCTTCTTCATCACCATGCAAGCCTCCGGTGTGATGCGTGAGTAGTTCATCCTTGGACTATGGATCCATCTAGTAGCTAGATGGCTGGTTCTCCTCCTTTGTGCTTCCATGTTTAGATCTTGTGAGCTCCGTTCATGATCAACATCATCTATTTGTAATTCTGCATGTTGTGTTTGCGGGGATCCGATGGATATTGAGATGCTATTTCAGATTGATTATTGATTCTATCATGTCTTTGTTATTTCTGATCTTGCATGCTTTCTGTTGTTAGTAGCTATCTTGGCCAAGTAGATGCTAGCAACTCCAAGAGTTAGTATTTATGCTCGATAGTGGGTTCATGCCTATGGTAATCTGGGGAAGTGACAGAAATCTCTAAGGTACTAGATGTGTTGTTGCTACTAGGGAGAAAACAACAATCCTCTGTTCATAGAACAATCATATTATTTACTTTACACGCAGTTCGTAAAGCAATAATCTGTTGCTTGCAACTTAATACTGGAGGGGGCTCGGATGATAACCTGAAGGTGGATTATTAGTCATAGATGCAGTTGGATGGCGGTCTATGTATAATGTTGTAATGCCCAATCGAATCTCAAAGGAGTCAAGATGATTAGTATATGCATGCATTGCTTTCTCAACGTTTGTCAATTGCCCCGCTATAATTTGTTCACCCAGCATGTTATCTATCTTAAGGAGAGCCACCTCTAGTGAACTATGGATCCCGGTCCTTTCTTTTACATTCAATCTACAAACTGTTTACTGTTTTGTGTTTACTTTCTGCAAACTATCACTTCTTTCCATTTTATACGTTTAATCCTTTGTTTTTAGCAAAACACAGTGAGATTGACAACCTCATCGCAAGTTGGGGACAAAGTTCTGTGGTTGTGTTGTGCAGGTCTCCACGTTGCTACTAGCACTGGTAGTGCGCCCTGCCAAGGCTCAACTAGCAACACCTTTGGGGTGTTTCCTTGCTCCTACTGGTTCGATTAAACCTTGGTTTCATAACTGAGGGAAACTTGCTGTTGTGCTCATCATACCTTCCTCTTGGGGTTCCCAACGAGCTCTACATCAACACGAGCCATCAAGCATTTTTCGGGTGCCGTTGCCGGGGAGTCAAGGACATCTTCACAAGGGGAGTCCCTCATAACCAATCTCTTTACTTTGTTATTTTTGTTTTGCTTAGTTTCTTTTTGCTTTTCTTAGTTTTGTTTTTGCTTTCTTTGCTTGTTTCTTTATCAAAACACAAAAAAAATTAGTTTTTACAAGTTTGCTTTCTTTATCAAAAACACAAAAAAATTAAGTCTCCCTTAGTTGTTGCCTCTTCCTTAGCTGACCATGTTGATCCCTAAATTCACCCTGAAAGACCTTTCAATTGGTAGTGGTTCTATAATTGGGAAAGATAATATTAAAGAATTCTTTAATCATGTTAGTAAGCATGAAGATACTGAAGATAGATCCCTTGCAGAACTTGCTCCAAACTATGAGATTGCTGCAGCTTATTTAATTCACATGTTAGAAGCTAGGTTTGTTAACCTCAACCCCTTAATGCAAGTAATGTTTCTTAAGCTTAAAGAAATTGAGGACCATGAAAAGAGGGATTTTATTCTAGAAACTTTGTTTAAGGAGTTCTATGATGTTGCCAAGGAAGCTAGGAAAGTCTTTGAACGTTTCAATATGCTAGGCTCATGTGTAGATGTTGTTGGTACACGAGAAAAGATGAACAAAACCGAACCTAATGGGGAGGAACCTAAGATACCAATACCCTTTAAACTAGCAGCAATACATGAAGCCATAGAAAAGAATCTTGATTGGATTGTTCCTGAAAACCCTTTTGATGAAAATAGTGAACCTAAGAGCATTGAGAGAGGATCCTCTAGAACTTATTTGGATGATATACCTTGCCTTGTTGAAGATATTTCTGGTATTAATCTTAATGCTTCTTCATTTGAGACCACTTGATTCTTTCTTGCTTCTTATGCCTAACTTAAAGGCGTTAAAGAAAAGTACTTATTGGGAGATAACCCAAAAGTTTTAGATGAGTCTTGGAAGTTATTATTTCAGTAATAACCGCTCCTTATCCTTTTTATTTGCTTTTTGTGCCAAGAGTAACCTCTAATGAGAGAGAAGTAATGATTGGGAAAGTTGCTGTCCCGAAACAGATTTTTGTGCTTAACCGTAAAAATTCGTGAGAGAGCTCTTTATGTGCTTGAACTTATTTGTTGGGAATTGGCAGAACCATGCTTTCATGGGGAACGCTTTCAACATTGCACTTGGTACTTGTACCTAGTTGATATCATGCTCTTTTGTATATGGATGTCATCGGTGTGAAATGAAAGGGGAGCTTGTAAGTCCATAGAGTTATGTATATGTGTTAGAGAAATGCCTGGGCCACTGGTCTAATCCATGCTGACATGGTGGAAACCTACAGCGTAACCATAATGAGCTGTCTATGAAGCATTCTTCTTATAAAAAAAGAGTCCTATATTGAGAAAAAAAGAGAAAAAAAAGAGATTATGAAAAGAGGAAAGAGAGAAAAAGCACCATATTTCCATGGTAAATAAGAAGATTGCTGAGATGCTCGTTGTCTGCTTGCCTTGTCATTTTGATATGGGGATACTTCCGTATCATCGGGCAAGGGGTACCCCGTTGGCGGTTCTCTATGATACACATGTACTTACGATGACAAGAACTTACCCGTGACTAAACTTGAGTAGCATGAGGAGCGGCTCTCGTATACAAGGGACATGAGATTTCTAACTTATACTTCGTCAAGCATGTAGACCATAGTTTGTTCACTTTAACATAATCACCTTAAAGATGCTTATGATAGGGGCAATGAGAGATGAAAGCTATAAGTACCATAATTTTTGGAAGCTCTTTATGAGACTTGAATCCCTACTTCCTTCTATGAAGGCCTTTCTTCCACCTTCTACCTTTATGCACCTACTTTGAGAGCATAGTGGCCATTCTTAGGTCTATGTGCATTGTCCCAAGACTAGTTGGTTGATGCATAACTTGATATTGCTTGTTTTAAACTATTTGTATCTAGTCACTCTTATGAACTTTGAAGGTGTCCTATGCATTTATATTTGCTACTCTATGAGGGACAAGTTGAATGCTATTATGCTATGTTTTCTTTATGTGAAACAAACAAACGTCTTGCAAAGCATTGTTATTCATGAATCTTTTGTTTGTGCCTTTTCATGTTGCATCATAGTTTGTTTGTCTTATTGCTAGAACTTTGTCTTTCATGTTCTGATTGAAGTACTATGATCCCAGCTTTGAATGTTTTACAAATACTTTAATCAAGTCTTTGATGGTGCACGCCACCTCAAAAATTATTCTTTCTTTTTATCACTTACCGACTCGAGGACGAGCAGGAGTTAAGCTTGGGATGTTGATACATTTCAAATGTATCTATAATTTTTGATGTTCCATGCTTGGTTTTATCCACTTTCTTGTGTTTTGTCCACACTTTGGAGTACTTTTCATATGATTTCTTGGACTAACCTATTAACAAGAGCCACAGTGCCAGCTGCCTGTTTTCTGCTGTTATTGGTTCCAGGAAAGTCAGAAAATGAATATTCTCAGAATTGGACGGGACAAAAGCCAAAGTGCCTATTTTTCTGGAAGTCATCAGATGCCAGAGTACAAGACGGAGAGGGGCCAGGGGGCCATGATGACCCACAATTATAGGGGGTGTATCGCAGTATTTTCGATAAGTAAGAGTGTCGAACCCAACGAGGAGCAGAAGGTGCTGGCTAGTAGTACGGATCAGGAATTATCTGCAAATACTTAGCAAACGGATTTTTAGGGGTTTTTGATAAAGCAAGTAAACAAAGTACGAGTAAATAAAAGATAGTAGGAATGAATGCAGCAAGTGGCCCAATCCTTTATGCAGCAAAGGACAAGCCGGTTGTATTACTTAAGATGACCAAACGTTCTCGAGGACACATGGGAAGACTGTCAAGTGCTTTCGCTTCATATAGTTGATTAATCTTCTTTAGCTTGCTAAGTGTTGTGTGGGTGAACCTGTGCTAATGTACCGACCTTCCTAGGACTAATACATACTTGTGATTATACCCCTTGCAAATATCCGTAAGTACAAGAAAGTAATTAATGTAGAAACCTAACCACAGCTTTAAACTCTAAGACCCTTACGTCCCTTGTGCAATGGTTTCCTAACGGGGGTTCAGGTTTCTGTCACTCCGGCAACCCCTATGATTAGTAGCCAAATACACAATGCATTCCCCTAGGCCCATATAGGTGAATTGTCATGTAGTCGATGTTCACATGACACCACTAGAAGAAGTACACCACAACTTAAATATCAAACTATTGAATCTTTCTCAACACAACTCCACTACTAACAACATGACTTCTCCCATGTCCTCAAGAACAAAACGAACTACTCACAAGACATCATATGGATCATGATCAGAGATGGAATAATGATGTATAACAATCTGAACATAAACAATAATTCAATGGTTCACTCAATAGCATCAACTACAAATAGTAATCAACACCGGGAAAGTTTCCCCTATGAACTATGGAAGATTCAACTCAATTGTTACAGCAATATGGAGATGGTGATGATGATGATGATGATCTCGATGAAGTCCAGCTTGATGGTGGTGTTGATGGCGATGATCTTCCCTCTCCGGGAAGGAATTCCCCCGGCAGAAATCTGTCTGCCGGAGATATCTTTCTCTCTCGGTGTTTTCCGCCCCGCAGAGGCGGAGGAATCTTTCTGTGGTGGCTCTCCGAGTCTTAGGGTTTCGAGAGGATGATATACGCCAGAGGGGAGAGCCTGGAGTGGGCCAGGGTGGCCACACCACCTGCTGGCGTGGCCTAGGGCTGCCCGCGCCAGGGGGTGGTGTGGGCCCCCTGTGGCCCATCTCCAGCCCCACTTCTGGCTTCCTTCGTCTTCTGGAAAAATAATATTTTCCGTATATTTTCCCGGATTTTCTGATCTTCGCGAATTTTTCCTCCAAACAGCACCTTTTCCATCAGAATTCTGACCGCAGCGGTCCATGCTCCAAAAGTCATCAACCATGCAAAAACAGATGAAATAACATAAGTATCACCTCTCAATATGAAATATATCAATGAATAATAGTGAATTATGACATAGATTAGTGATGCAAAATGGACGTATCAAATCCCCCCAAGCTTAGACTTCGCTTGTCCCCAAGCGAAACTGAGCTCAATAAACATGACCTCAGGTTTATGGAGTGAAGAGTCGATAAAAGAATACGAACAAGAAGCATCACAATTCATCAAATACATAGATCATAATAGAAGACAACTCACTATTATATAACTCAACTTGTAATGAGTAAAGGAAACACAATGAAGATACATAAAGTGAATCATAATTGGTAATGACAACTTAGCTCTTGGTCGAAGAATAGTTGATAATTTGCTGGAGTTCACAAATAGCTGGTTTTCAATGATAGCTTTCAAAGCAGTAAACATCAAGATAAGAGCAATGTGCAAAACAAGGAACATAAGACATGATTGAATAAATCATCATATGAATGAATGAAACACAACAACTCAAAATACTTGCTGAGATAGAAGGGAATAGGTTTACTGACTCAACTACATAGTAAAAAAGAAAGGCCCTTCGCAGAGGGAAGCAGGGATTGCAAGTCTCATAAAGAGCTCCCAAAAATTATGATACTTACTAGATTTCAGCTCTCATTTCCCCTATCATAGGCATCTTTAGGTGATTAAGGTTAAAGTGATCAAATATGAGGATATGCATTGACAAGTTGTAAATTGAGAATCTCATGTCCCTTGAATATGAGGGCCGCTCCTCATGCTACTCAAGTTTAGTCACCGGTAAGTTCTTGTCATCGTAAGCATATGTGTATCATAGAGAACCGCCAACGGGGTACCCCTTGCCCGATGATACAGAAGAATCCCCATATCAAAATGACAAGGCAAGCAGACAACATGTATCTCAGCAATCTTCTTCTTTACCATGGGAATATGGTGCTTTTTTTCTCTCTTTCCTCTTTTCATAATATCTCTTTTTTCTTTTCTCTTTTTTTTTTCAATATCAGACTCTTTTTTTATAAGAAGAATGCTTCATAGATACTTGTTATGGTTACGCTGCAGGTTTCCACCATGTCAGCATGGATTAGACCAGCGGCCCAGGAGTTTCTCTAACATACATGCATAACTCCATGGACTTACAAGCTCCCCTTTCATTTTACACCGACGACATCCATAGACAAAAGAACATGATATCAACTTGGTACAAAGTACCAGTGCAGTGTTGAAAGCGTTCCCCATGACAGCATGGTTCTGCTAATTCCCAACTCACAAAGCGCAAGCATATACGCAACATAGATGAGCACAATGGTTCAAGTTTATTAAGTGCAAGAAAAGTAAAGTGTGCTATCAAGTTCGTGAGAGCTTTAATCACTAATTTTCACATAACAAGTTTAATTTGGGAGGTAGACAAAACAAGAATTTACTTGGAATAGCAATAATGCTAATAGGTAGGTATGGTGGACACAAATGGCAAAGGTTTTGGTTTTAAAGGAGTTGATGCATGAGGAGAATTCCCTCTTAGTGCAGGTTTTTGGCTAGTAAGGCTGGGTAGCAAGTATAAGAGTTGATGGAAACAAACAAACATACAAGTGATAAAGACAAACATGCAATCTTCCTTGGAAGCACAAAAGATCTTAACTAGAGAATACTAGACTTATGAGCAAATCAAGAAAGAAATATGATGAAATTATTTTTCTCTAGAGTACTTCTATCTTTTTCAATCAACTCTCAAAAATAGTGTTGCTACTGACCGAGCCAGGTTTGCCAAAACCAACTAAATTAA
The DNA here is from genome assembly GCA_910589775.1 of Avena eriantha. Lineage (NCBI taxonomy): Eukaryota > Viridiplantae > Streptophyta > Magnoliopsida > Poales > Poaceae > Avena > Avena eriantha. Next base: position 486,169,220 of record OU342742.1, read on the forward strand.
CTCAATGATCCCAAAGTGATACCAATACTAACAACAAGATCAATCATATAACCACGAATTGAAAACTAATATAAGCTATGCAAAAGAGTGAATGATAGAATTTCTCATTAATATTCCATAACGGCAACTCACACCAAGGGATACATATCTAACGAGAGAGGGGACACTTCCATAATGCAAACCATACTACATAATAACTTCTCTATTCATGATATGACTCTACTAACAAGGTAAAACGATAGAAGATAGTGATGTGATACCGCGACACTCCCCCAAGCTTGGAACAAACCAAGGGGATGCCAAACCTGATGACGAATTACTCCTTCGGTGGTGGTGGTATTCTCTTGATTAGTTCTTTGATCAGTTTCCCCAAGTCCTCAATCTCAAAGGTGAGATTGTGAATAAGCTGCGAGTTTAGCTCAATGCGGTTCATGATCATGTCGGGTTGAGAATCCCAGCTCTTGCGATTCTTTCCCCACTCTACCTCCTTGAAGTCTTCTTTTCCTGCATGGATAGAACGAGGCAAATCCCAATTGGAGGGTAATTTCCCCTTGGGCTTATTCTGGTATTGATGCTCATGGATAAGAGTATGGAAAGGATTCTTGGTGCGTGGAGGAAATGACTAGGGATCTGAACGGTGATGAGGAGGGTTCCCTCCAATTGACATAGTCCTGGAAGGGTTTGCCATCACTCCAATGCTTGCAATGGTAGTGCCGGTGTGTGGATGTTGGCCTTGCTCCTCTTCACCTTCACTCTTGATCTCCTTCTCCTTCCCAGGGTCTTGGAGGTCTTTCTCCATAGGCTCCTTCCCTTTATCCTTGGCGGACACCATTGTGCTTCTAAACCTTCAAAGAGTATGTCCTGGCAGAAACAGATTGAAACAAAAACACGACATACGAACCTTGGAAGATCCGGGGGTTATATATTACGAAGTTTCATATCAAAAGGAAGGTACTGGGAGAAAACGAGTCGGAGGCGGAGTCCGGGGTGGACTCACCACCTGGTGGCGCGGCCTGGGGAGGGCCCGTGCCACAGGGTGGTGTGGGCCACCCTGGCTCCGTTTCCGTCCCTTTTTCGCTTCGTAGCTTTTCTTATTGACTAAAAACTGCAAAAATATACTTGGATTGTATTTTCGCGGAACTTTTCTTACTAGAGCTGTTACCTATTTGAAAACGGACTCTGCAGGTCTCTGAATTTGGTAGTTAGTAGATTTTTCTGGAGTCACCACTTGAATAACATAAATATCTCATCTTCATACACTTATTACTTGAGTCATAAAACCTTTCTCTTCCTTATTACACCATTATCTCCACTACATGGAAATTTCTTTCACACAAAACTTCACACAGTTCTCATTAGCAACATTAGTATATATGAAGTGATAAAATCTTTTGAGTCCAACTTCAAATGAAAACCATCAAAACATAAGCTACTCTAGCAACTCCTTCCGAAAACCCAAAATGAATTCAAAAAGGAAATCGAATAAAGAAGCAAATGCAAGAGTGGCAAAATCTGACAAAACAGACCAGCAGGTAAAGATCAATTTTTTCGAAACTCTTCTGTTGCTCAAATCAAAAAGTGCAAAACTAACGAAAGTTAAATAACAACTTGGGGCAGAAGCACGAAAAATTACAGCTCAATCCTACAGACAGAGATCTCTCACGAATTTTTACGGTGAAGCACAAAAATCTGTTTTGGGACAGCAACTTCCCCAAATCTTACTTCTCTCTCATTAGAGGTTGATCTTGACACAAAAACCAAACAAAACGGATAAGGAGCGGTCATGACCCACAAGTATAGGCGGTGTATCGCATTATTTTCGAGGGAAGTGAAACCCAATTTATTGATTCGACACAAGGGGAGCCAAAGAATATTTATAAGCCTTAACAACTGAGTTGTCAATTCAGCTGCACCTGGAAACAATCTCGCTCACAACAGTTTATCAGTAGCAACAGTTTTGTAGTAGGAATAACAAAGTAACAGCAGTAGCAAAGCAAAGATAGTAGTAACAAAAGTAGTAAACAATGGGATTTGAGTGCGGTAGGCATATGGATGGATGGACGGGCGTTGCATGGACAAGACAATTCACATAGCAATCAGAACATAGGGCAATTGCAGATAAATAAGATAAAGCATCCAAGTACTAGACAATCCTAGGCATGTGTTCCATATATAGTCATACATGCTCGCAATGAGAACTTGCACAACATCTTTTGTCCTGCCAGCCCGTTTGCAGCGGGGCCTCTAGGGAACTACTGGCAATTAAGGTGCTCCTTTTAATAGAGCACCGGAGCAAAGCATTACCACTCCATGAACACATGTGATCCTCACATCAAAGCATTTCCCTTCCGGTTATCCCGATTTCTGTCACTTCGGGGCCATAGGTTCCAGACAACAACGTGTTTATACAACTTGTAGATAAGACCAAAAGCAATACTATCATAATGGATCAATAATAAGTTTAGATCTGAAATCATGGCACTCGGGCCCTAGTGACAAGCATTAAGCACAACAAGTCACAACAAAGTCATAAAGCACTAATAAAAGATACTAGGCACCATGCCCTAACAATCTGATGCCATTACATGAACGATCTCATCCAATCCCTACCATCCCCATAGCCTACAGCGGGGGATTACTCACTCATAGATGGGAGAAACATGGATGGTCGATGGAGAAGCGATGGTGATGATGATGGCGACGATCTCCTCCAATTCTTCGTCCCGGCAGGGTGCTAGAACGGAGTTTCTGGTGCTGTTTCATGGAATCTGGTGGTGGCGGCAGAGCGGAACTCCTTCTAGAAAAACGTCGAACCCCCCGAAGTTTTTAGGTCAGAAGGCTCCTTATAGGCGAAGAGAGAGGCCGAGGGGGTGCCTAGGGGGCCCACACCACCCCCTGGCGCGGCCTGGCCTGGCCCGTGCCACCAGGTGGTGTGGCCACCCCTGGCTCTTCTCCGTCTCGTATTTTGGCTCCTGGAGTCTTCGAGTGAAATTGGATTTTTGGCTTATTTTCAAGGATTTTTCCTGATAGTTGGTTTTCTGCACAAAAAGTAGACACCAAGGCAATTCTGCTGAAAACAGCGTCAGTCCGCATTAGTTGTATCCAAATCACACAAGTATAGAGGAGAAACAATAGCAAAAGTGTTCGGGAAAGTAGATACGTTTTAGACGTATCAACTCCCCCAAGCTTAGCTTATTTCTTGTCCTCAAGCAATTCAGTTGAAAACTGAGTGCGATAAAGGAACTTTCATGAACACATTTGCTTCATATGATGTAAATATTCTCAGCAATGTGATCAACTACTTAGACAGTTCATAATAAAGAGTATGCAACTGAGTCTACTTAATAGTCATTGCAAGCTATGAAGAGATTCCAACTCAAGAATAATAAGTAGCATGAGGCACAAACATAAGCAACATTGCAATGCTCTAGAAAGGTATGATAGAGTGGTATCTCGCTTGCCTTTGATTATGAATATCAAGGCACCTCTGAAGTTCAAGTGATGACTAGAAGTAAAGATATCAAGGATACAAGCATCAAAGTCATAACACAAATAATCAAGTAGTGGAACAAACACAAAGAATGACAACTATGCTCTCAAGAAGGTGCTCGGAGAATATGTGGAGACTCGACAAGTAGAAGAAAACATTTTGAATAATTTGAAAGGCTTCCAAATGCTGAAAGTATGGTACTCATTAGCTTTGATCTCTCATTGCCCCTATCATAAGCATCTTTAAATGGTTAAGGTTCAAGTGACACAACTAAGAGGATATGCTTGACAAGTTATAAATCAAAGTCTCATGCCCCTTACTTACGAAGACCGGTCCTCATGCTACTCAACTTCAGTCACAAGTAAAACATACTCAGTGAAAGTGAAGGCTAGCAATAGTAAGGGAGCGACAAACGAGAGAGCAATAGCTGTCATTATCATGCTTGCAACAAAACATGACTACTCATGGCATTAAAGTGATTCAAGATCCTCAAGGCAAAATAATTCATCGAGGCTTAACTGATTATTAGAGTCATGTGCTAGCGTGAGCATGTGCCAAGTCAATCAAATGAAACATTTAGAGGAGGATACCACGGTGTCATACCAATTTATGAATTGAGCAATGCAAGCAAACATGCATAAGACATGCTACAAACTATTAGCGAGCTGGAGCTAATCATAAGAAAGCAAGAACTACTAAGCATCCAAAGAAAACATACACTCTACATGAACGGACTAAGCATACCCACAGTGATGAGTATATGTACAAAAATGAAAACAAATAGAGTTCTTTACCAGCCTCTTACCACGCCTCAAGTTGTCATTAATCCTCATTATTGCTCTTCATTTGTGTGGCTTGAATAATAATATGAAACCCAATAATCCACTGAGGACTGCCGAACCCTATAGCAAACTCACAAAAACCAAAGAAGAACGAAAAATATTTTTGGTGTTTTCGATTTTTAAACAAGAACCAAAAGGGAAAAACAAGCGAAGCAAAATATTTTTGGGTTTTTCGAAAAATTCAAACAAAGAAAAAAGGGAAAAAACAAACCAAGGCAAAAAGAAGAAGCAAACCAAAGAGAAACAATAGAAATATTTTTGGTCCTTTTGTGTTTTAGGAAGCAACAGCAAAGAAAAACGAAAACTAAAAAGAGAACGAAAACATGAATATACAAAGTACCGACGCAACATGATATGGAGATGAGTGCGGTGTCAGCGTACCTCCCCCCAAGCTTAGGCTTTTGGCCTAAGTGGGTATCAATCCCAAGCTGGCCAGGATGGAGTGTCACCCTGGTACGACGAAGAGGTCCCTCATCCTGGTGCGAACTCGAGTACGTCCCTCTATAATGCGCGGAGTAATCATAGGAGGGCACATCCTCCTGGTGCTGCTCGTGGAAACCCAGCAAGCGAAACTTCTCTTCCACCTCCTCCTTGGAGCGCGACCACGGTCTCCTGTGAACACTAAACAAAGCAGGTTGTGGCAAAAGGATCTCCCTTTCATCCACGTCAATGAAAAGCATCCTATATACTAGATTGTTCAAATCTGAGGTAGCAGTGACAAAGTGATGAGTTTTCATGGCAACAAGGTCAAGCCTCTGTGGTGCCAGCATATCATCAAAGGGATTCATTGAAAGACCTAATGCATTGACTATGCGCGATTCAATGATGCCCCCATAGATATGCCCCCTAGCCGCTAGGCGGCGAGCAATGAGCGAGCCAAGATTGTGCCGAGTATCATTGTTAAGCGCAGCAGCAAGGAAAGCTAAATGATAGTTGGAGATATTACTTGTGTTCTCCCTGCCCAGTACACTAGTAGCAAGATAATATGCAAAGTATCTAAGAGCAGGGAGTTGGATATTTCTTATCTTTTCGCGCTGCGCCACACGGTCATCATCATTGGTCACCCCTCGGTATAGCTCCAACAAATTAGCGGGTCGCCCTTGAATTTTATTCACGGTCCCTATCATACGCACACCTACAATACTACAAAATCTCTCCAAAGGCATGGTGAAGGGCATATCATAGATTTTAGAAGAGACAGTAGACTGATAGGGTGTGTTAGTAAATGTGAAGCTCTCAACAAAAGTTTTGGTGAGCAAAGAGTATTATGCGCTCTCATCTTGCATATATGAGCTCAAACCAACCCTCTCAATCAGTAGCAAGAAATCATCAAGTATACCTGCAGCTTGTAAGAAAGTAAAACAAGGAAAAGAGGATGGGTGAGCATCCCCATCATCCCTTTCACTACCAATACGAGTTGCAATGAGATCTTCATTGTATGATGGCCTAGCTTGAGAGGCTGTTCTTGAGGGCCTCGACCTCCTTGGTGCATCACTCTCAAATATCTCCCAAAAGTATAGTTGTTCATGCTTGGTATTCTGAAATTTAAACACCTATTAAACAAGTGATTGCAAAGTATATATAATGAATGATTCTACTCATAGGAACTTGCAAGAGGCCTAAACATGCATCAAAACTATATCTCTAAGCATCAAACAAGCTTACAAGCCCTCATAACCAGTCACCTACAGCAGCAAAATACTCAACATATAAACCACTAAACACAAATCTACTTGGACAATGGGAGGAGTCACATACCAGGGAACAAATGCTCCAAATTTTAGCAAGAAAGATGGGCGGAGCAAGGAGATCAAAAAAATCGAGAGCAAGCACAGCAAGAACGCGATTTTGAGCTATGAACTGGAGCTTACTCGGGAGAGAGAAGAAAGTGGCAGGTGAGAGAGTTAGTGGGGGGCCAGGGGTGGCCCACACCAGGGCATGGCGCCACCCAAGGCTGGCCGCGCCACCATGGGGTGTGCCTGCCTGGTGGGCCCCCCTGGTACCTCCTAGGTACTCCTCTGCCCCTTTTTTCACGTAAAAATTTAATATGAATTTTCTGAAATTTTTCGAGACACTTTATTTTTGGGCATTTTTCAGAGAAAGAAGAATGATTTTTCTGACAGACAATTTTTTTCTTTTGGAAACATGATGCAAGGACAAAACAAGGCCAGAACTACAGAAGTTCTAACATGCAAGCAACTAACAACAAAAAGAAAACTAGACGAAAGCAAGAACTAAAAATGGAAAGGATAGAAATAAACGGAGATAATCATAATGAAAACATTGTTTTGTTCAATGGAATCCTTTTGTTAACAAGGTTGATCAAGTCTTGCTACCAAAACAATTTCATATGATACAAAACTTTGTACTCCACTAATGATTATGTTACCTCAACCTTGATAGCAATGGTCCCAATCATAATAGTTTCAAATTTTTCTCTTGGTATGGGACAATATATTTCTCCAACTTGAATGCCTTCAACATGTTCAATTGAATTCAAGCCATAAGTCCTTTCAATCTTCTTGGGGAAATAGACAGTATGTTCCTTGTCATTAACATTGAAGGTCACCTTTCCTTGATTACAATTAATAACAGCTCCTGTAGTATTAAGAAAAGGTCTCCCAAGAATAATAGACATATTATCATCTTTAGGCATTTCAAGCACAACAAAATCAGTTAATATCAAGCAATTATGAGCCACTTGAACAGGTACATCCTCAAATATACCCACAGGAATAGTGGCAGATTTATCAGCCATTTGCAAAGATATATCAGTCGGTATTGATTTTTCAACTTGAAGCCTCTTATAGAGAGAGAAAGGCATAACACTAACTCCAGCTCCCAAATCACACAAAGCAGTTCTAACATAACTGTTCTTAATAGAGCAAGGGATAGTTGGAATCCCTAGGTCTCCAAGTTTCTTTGGAACCTTACCATTGAAGGAATAATTAGCAAGCAAAGTAGAAATTTCTTCATTAGGGATCTTCCTTTTATTTGAGACAATGTCCTTCATATACTTTGAGTAAGGAGGCAATTTAATAGCATCAGTCAAAAGAATTTGCAAGAATAAAGGCTTCATCCACTCACAAAACTTATTATAGTGTTCATCTTCCTTTGACTTGTGTTTCTTATCAAGGAAAGGCATAGGTTTTTGGACCCAAGGTTCTCTTTCACTACCATGTTTCTTAGCAATGAAATCTTCTTTAGTGTATTTAGTAGTCTTAGTGTGTTTTTCAGGTTCTTCTTCAACTTTTTCTTCATTAGGAACTTCATTTTCTTCATTACCCCTTTCAGTTTCAGCATCAGAGATAGATATACTATTAGGATCTATAGCAGGTTCAGAGGGTTCTACAACAGTTTTATGTTTCTTTTTCCTTTTCTTACGAGTAGAACCACTATTTTCAGCTTGTTGAGAATCCTGCTCAATTCTTTTGGGATGCCCCTCAGGATATAGAGGATCCTGGGTAGCAGGACCACTTCTAGTTCTAATTTCATAAGCATGTTTTTCTTTAGCAGCATTAACTAGCAAGTCGTTTTGCACTTTAACGAGTTGATCTATTTGAGTTTGAACCATTTGAAAGTCTTTAACAATCATTTTAACATCATTAGAGGTTCTTTCCAAAGTATCTTTCAACTCAACAATAGCTCTAGTGTTTTCCATCAGATGATTTTGCACCCTTTTATTAAAGTTATCTTGCTTAACAATAAAGATATCGAATTCTTCTAAGCATTGATCAGGAGGTTTAGAATAAGGGATATCACCTTCATCAAAGTGTTGGAGAGAGTGTACCTCAATAGTGGATGAGTAGGGAATAGGATTACATAATTCTTCTATAGGAGGTAAATTCTTGACATCTGCAGCTTTAATTCCCTTCTCCTTAAGACATTTCTTAGCTTCCTTCATCACTTCATCATTTAATTCAATAACTCCCCTCTTCTTTGATGTTGGAATAGGCAAGGAAATAGATGGTTCAGGTACAATTACTTCAGGTATAGCTTGTTTAGGAGGAGTCCAATCTTCATAATTCTTGCTTATTTTAGCCATTAACTCCTCAGCTTCCTTAGGAGTCCTATTCCTGAAAACACAATCAGCACAACTATCTAGGTATGTCCTAGATTCTTCGGTTAGTCCATTATAAAATATATCAAGAAGCTCATTCTTAGGTAATGGACTTCCAGCCTGTGCATGAATCAAAGCACAAAACCTTGCCCAAGATTCGGGCAAGACCTCTTTTTCTCCCTGTTTAAAATCAAAAAGATCCTGCAAAATAGCATGTCTAGCACTGGGAGGAAAATATTTCTGCAGGAAAGTACTACTCAAGAACTCAGGGCTGTCAATAGATCCAGGAGGTAAATTACTAAACCAAGTTTTAGCTTCTCCTTTCAGTGAAAAGGGGAAAATCTTAGCAACAAAGTAAGTACGCATCTTAATATCATCAGAAAACAAGCCACTCATGGTAGAAAGTTCATTCATATGTGCTACCACACTTTCATTCTTAGTCCCACAAAAAGGTTTTTTCTCGACAATAGCTATGTAAGATAGATCGAGAGAGAAATCATAATCTTCATCTATAATGTTTATGGGAGAAGCAGCAAACTTAGCAGCATGATATAATTTGGGTCTAATAGTACGCCTCTCAAGGAGACTCTTAGCAGCGCTCCTATCATGGGTGTTCTTATATTCTTTAATAAACTCATCGGTCATCTCAACATAACCATCTTCAATATCATAACTCTCACTAGACTCAGGTGAGCTAACAGGTGTGGTAGTGTCTTCATTAGGAGTTTTGGTATTTCCAGCTATAGTTCTAGCAATCGTAGCATCTAGGAAAGGACCTAATGAACCACTCTTATCAAGCACAATAGAAGCAGCATCATAAGCATCAAAAGTTTCAGATTCAGCAGTAGTAGCAGTGTGTGTAGCATGTGTATGTGGTGGTGTAAGGAACTTACTCAAAATAAACAGTGAATCAAGAGCAGCAGAGGTGTTCAGAACCGTACCTCTTCTTGTAGTGGATGGTAAAATAGGAACCTTGCCATCACGAGACTTACCCATGATGGATGGATAGCAGCGAACAATAGAGAATCCAAGTGAACTTGATAAATAAAGCTATGCTCCCCGGCAACGGCGCCAAAAAATAGTCTTGATGACCCACAAGTATAGGGGGTGTATCGCAGTATTTTCGAGGGAAGTGAAACCCAATTTATTGATTCGACACAAGGGGAGCCAAAGAATATTTATAAGCCTTAACAACTGAGTTGTTAAATCAGCTGCACCTGGAAACAATCTCGCTCACAACAGTTTATCAGTAGCAATAGTTTTGTAGTAGGAATAGCAAAGTAACAGCAGTAACAAAGCAAAGAAAGTAGTAACAAAAGCAGTAAACAATGGGATTCAACTGCGGTAGGCATAGTGATGGATGGACGGGCGTTGCATGGACAAGACAATTCACATAGCAATCAGAACATAGGGCAATTACAGATAAATAAGATAAAGCATCCAAGTACTAGACAATCCTAGGCATCTGTTCCATATATAGTCATACGTGCTCGCAATGAGAACTTGCACAACATCTTTTGTCCTGCCAGCCCGTTTGCAGCGGGGCCTCTAGGGAACTACTGGCAATTAAGGTGCTCCTTTTAATAGAGCACCGGAACAAAGCATTAACACTCCGTGAACACATGTGATCCTCATATCAAAGCCTTTCCCTTCCGGTTATCCTGATTTCTGTCACTTCGGGGCCATAGGTTCCGGACAACAACGTGTGTATACAACTTGTAGATAAGACCAAAAGCAATACTATCATAATGAATCAAAAATAAGTTCAGATCTGAAATCATGGCACTCGGGCCTTAGTGACAAGCATTAAGCACAACAAGTCGCAACAAAGTCATAAAGCACTAATAAAAGATACTAGGCACCATGCCCTAACAATCTGATGCCATTACATGAACGATCTCATCCAATCCCTACCATCCCTATAGCCTACAGCGGGGGATTACTCACTCATTGATGGGAGAAACATGGATGGTCGGTGGAGAAGCGATGGTGATGATAATGGCGATGATCTCCTCCAATTCCCCGTCCCGGCAGGGTGCCAGAACGGAGTTTTTGGTGCTGTTTCGTGGAATATGGTGGTGGCGGCGGAGCGGAACTCCTTTTGGAAAAATGTCGAACCCCCCGAAGTTTTTAGGTCGGAAGGCTCCTTATAGGCGAAGAGAGAGGCCGAGGGGTGCCTAGGGGGCCCACACCACCCCCTGGCGCGGCCTGGCCTGTCCCGCGCCACCAGGTGGTGTGGCCACCCCCTGGCTCTTCTCTGTCTCGTATTCTGGCTCCTGGAGTCTTCGGGTGAAATAGGATTTTTGGCATATTTTCCGGGATTTTTCCTGATAGTTGGTTTTCTGCACAAAAAGTAGACACCAAGTCAATTCTGCTAAAAACAGCGTCAGTCCGCATTAGTTGTATCCAAATCACACAAGTATAGAGGAGAAACAATAGCAAAAGTTTTCGGGAAAGTAGATACGTTTTGGACGTATCAAGCGGTTATTACCGAAGTAATAACTTCCAAGACTCAAAGAAGCAAAAACAAACTGAAAGCAAAAACAAATTGGGTTGTCTCCCAAAAAGCTCTTTCTTTATAACCATTAAGATGGGCATGATAATTTTGAAGATGCTCACATAAGAATATGAATTGAGGTGAAAGAGAGCATTAAGAAGCAAAAATACACACATTTAAGTCTAACCCATTTCCTATGAAAGGGAATTTTGTAAACAAACAAGTTGTTGAAGCCAGAGGCTACTTGCATAGGAAGGCAAAATAAGTGCAACATAAAAACTTTCAGCATAAAACGAGAAAACTTGATATTATTGAGATGCATACGAACACTTTTCCCTCTCTCATAATAACTTTCAGTATCATGCATAAACTTAACAATATAACTATCACAAGGGCCATCATAGCAATGATCACTTATTCTAACAGAAAACACAGGAATACTAGCTCTCATAACACTACTTTGTGAAACAAAATTAGAGGTATCCTTACAAAGGATAGTGTGTCCCTCTTCTTCATGCTTAATGACAAAGTCTTGCACGTTTGCTATTATAGGTTCATCAACCATTTGTTTATCAGGTTCAATAGCTTTATTTGTACTTTCATTAACCATACTAGGTATCATAGAATCTTCCTTAATCTTAACTGGGAAGGGCATTTTCTCAATATAAGGTTCAGGTAAGACATGATTAGCAGTATAAACTTCAGTATTTCTTGCAGGAACACTCTTAGCAACATCTTTATAAGGTTCATGATACTTATTCCACTTCTTTTTACGCACTTCAATGTAGGAAGCAAAAGCCTTAAAGTAAGAAGCAATAGCTTGAGAGTCTACACCATAAGCATTTTTAATATTTTGAAAGTCGCCAGTTCCCATAAAAGATTCAATGCATTCATAATCATAATTTACACCTGACTTTCTACCTTTGTCATTCTCCCAAGATTCAGCATTGTCTTGAATACGGTCCAGAAGATCCCATTTAGTTTCTTCTTCCATGCGAGTGAATGATCCAGCACAAGAAGCGTCCAATAAATCCTTGTCATGTAGAGGGAGCCTTGCATAAAAGTTATTGATAATAACATTGTTGGAGAGCTCATGAATGGGACATTTGAGCATTAGTAACTTCAATCTCCCCCAAGCTTGAGGTGTACTCTCTACATCAAGAGGCCAAAAGTTGTATATTTGATTCCGATCTTTATGAATCTCACTAGGAGGATAAAACTTTGAATAAAAGAGAGGCACTATTTCCTCCCATTCCAGAGCTTGACCATTCTTCAGCAGCTTATACCATTCCTCAGCTCTTCCTTTCAGTGATAATGAGAATAACTTCTTCTTAACTTGATCTGCAGTGATACCTGCACACTTGAACAACCCGCATAATTCGTGTATAAAGAGTAAATGATCATCGGGATGGATAGTTCCATCCCCAACATAGTAGTTATCAATAACATGATCAATAATTCTTGTAGGTATTTTGAAAACATCATTCTCATCAGGTGGTGGCTTATCTACTACCTTAGCAGTGGTAGTAGCATTACCAAATAATAAACTCAGTGAATTATCCATAACGAAAATAAAGCAACTAGCAGAAGTAAACAATACTCACAGTAGAAGTTTCCTTTACCAGTTCCACTCTCCAATAGTGCTTCACTCCCCGGCAACGGCGCCAGAAAATAATCTTGATAACCCACAAGTGTAGGGGGTGTATCGCAGTATTTTTGATAAGTAAGAGTGTCAAAACCAACGAGGAGCAGAAGGTGTTGGCTAGTGGTATGGATCAGGAATTCTCTCCAAATACTTAGCAAACGGATTTTTAGGAGTTTTTGATAAAGCAAGTAAACAAAGTACGAGTAAATAAAAGACAGTAGGAATGAATACAGCAAGTGGCCCAATCCTTTATGCAGCAAAGGACAAGCCGGTTGTATTACTTAAGATGACCAAACGTTCTCGAGGACACATGGGAAGACTGTCAAGTGCTTTCACTTCATCTAGTTGATTAATCTTCTTTAGCTTGCTAAGTGTTGTGTGGGTGAACCTGTGCTAATGTACCGACCTTCCTAGGACTAATACATACTTGTGATTATACCCCTTGTAAACATCCGTAAGTACAAGAAATTAATTAAGGTAGAAACCTAACCACAGCTTTAAACTCTAAGACCCTTACGTCCCTTGTGCAATGGTTTCCTAACGGGGGTTCAGGTTTCTGTTACTCCGGCAACCCCTACGATTAGTAGCCAAATACACAATGCATTCCCCTAGTCCCATATAGGTGAAGTGTCATGTAGTCGACGTTCACATGACACCACTAGAAGAAGTACACCACAACTTAAATATCAAACTATTGAATCTTTCTCAACACAACTCCACTACTAACAACATGACTTCTCCCATGTCCTCAAGAACAAAACGAACTACTCACAAGACATCATATGGATCCTGATCAGAGATGGAATAATGATGTATAACAATTTGAACATAAACAATAATTCAATGGTTCACTCAATAGCATCAACTACAAATAGTAATCAACACCGGGAAAGTTTCCCCTATGAACTATGCAAGATTCAACTCAATTGTTACAGCAATATGGAGATGGTGATGAGGGTGCTGATGGTGATGATGGTGGTGATGATGATGATGATCTCGATGAAGTCCAGCTTGATGGTGGTGTTGATGGCGACGATCTTCCCTCTCCGGGAATGAATTCCCCCGGCAGAAATCTGTCTGCCGGAGAGATCTTTCTCTCTCGGTGTTTTCCTCCCCGCAGAGGCTGCCGGTGGTCGCTCTCCGAGTCTTAGGGTTTCGGGAGGATGATATACGCTAGAGGGGAGAGCTTGGAGTGGGCCAGGACAGCCACACCACCTGCTGGCGCGGCCTAGGGCTGCCCGCGCCAGGGGGTGGTGTGGTCCCCCTGTGGCCCATCTCCAGCCCCCCCTTCTGGCTTCCTTCGTCTTCTGGAAAAATAGGATTTTCCGTATATTTTCCCGGATTTTCTGATCTTCGTGAATTTTGCCTCCAAACAGCATCTTTTCCATGAGAATTCTAACTGCAGCGGTCCATGCTCCAAAAGTCATCAACTATGCAAAAACACATGAAATAACATAAGTATCACCTCTCAATACGAAATATATCAATGAATAATAGTGAATTATGACATAGAATAGTGATGCAAAATGGACGTATCAGGCCACCACACCACCTGGCCGCGCGGCCTAGCCTGGCCCACGCCAGGGGGTGGTCTGGCCGCCTCCGGCACCCCCTCGGCCTCCCCTTCCGCCTATAAGATGCCCTCGGGACGAAAACCCTAGGTACCCGATCAAAAATCCACGAAAGAGTCTGGAGCCGCCGTCATCTCCATCCCTAGATCGGGAGGGATCTGAAGCTCTTCCCAGCACCCTGCCGAAGAGGGGAATTCACCCTGGAGGCCTTCTTCATCACCATGCAAGCCTCCGGTGTGATGCGTGAGTAGTTCATCCTTGGACTACGGATCCATGTAGTAGCTAGATGGTGGGTTCTCCTCCTTTGTGCTTTCATGTTTAGATCTTGTGAGCTCCGTTCATGATCAAGATCATCTATTTGTAATTCTGCATGTTGTGTTTGCGGGATCCGATGGATATTGAGATGCTATTTCAGATTGATTATTGATTCTATCATGTCTTTAATATTTGTGATCTTGCATGCTTTCTGTTGTTAGTAGCTATCTTGGCCAAGTAGATGCTAGCAACTCCAAGAGTTAGTATTTATGCTCGATAGTGGGTTCATGCCTCTGGTAATCTGGGGAAGTGACAGAGATCTCTAAGGTACTAGATGTGCTGTTGCTACTAGGGAGAAAACAACAATCCTTTATTCATAGAACAATCGTATTGTTTACTTTACACGCAGTTCGTAAAGCAATAATCTGTTGCTTGCAACTTAATACTGGAGGGGGTTCGGATGATAACCTGAAGGTGGATTATTAGTCATAGATGCAGTTGGATGGCGATCTATGTATAATGTTGTAATTCCCAATCGAATCTCAAAGGAGTCAAGATGATTAGTATATGCATGTATTGCTTTCTCAATGTTTGTCAATTGCCCCGCTATAATTTTTTCACCCAACATGTTATCTATCTTAAGGAGAGCCAGCTCTAGTGAACTATGGATCCTAGTCCTTTCTTTTACATTCAATCTACAAATTGTTTACTGTTTTGTGTTTATTTTCTACAAACTATTACTTCCTTCCATTCGATACGTTTAATCCTTTGTTTTCAGCAAAACGCGATGAGATTGACAACCTCATCGCAAGTTGGGGACAGAGTTCTGTGGTTGTGTTGTGTAGGTCTCCACGTTGCTACTAGCACCGATAGTGCGCCCTGCCAAGGCTCAGCGGGTGTTGATGTCTACGCACTTCTATTCTTGTAGACGGTTGTTGGGCCTCCAAGTGCAGAGGTTTGTAGAACAACATCAAGTTTTCCCTAAGGTGGATCACCCAAGGTTTTTCGAACTCAGGGAGGAAGTGGTCAAAGGTATCCCCTCTCAAGTAATCCTGCAATCAAGATACAAGAAGTCTCTTGTGTCCCCAACACACCCAATACACTTGTCTGGTGTATAGGTGCACTAGTTCGGCGAAGAGATAGTGAAATACAAGTGGTATGGATGATTATAAGTGCTAACGGTGATAGAAAATAATTTGATGGTGTGGAAGAAACTAACGGCAAACTGAAATAAAGATGAAAGCAAGCAAACATGTAACAGATCTAGTAGCAAACGGTGTTTCAGTGCTTAGAAAGAAGGCCTAGGGATCATACTTTCACTAGTGAACACTCTCTCATAAATATATTATCTTCATGATACTACTCTTGACTACTCTCCGGTTGAACACTCTAATCGATGGTAGGGCTATAATAGCACACCTCAAAGTCCGCTTTCCCCATCTAGATAACCCCACACTGTCACCTTGAGCTCTAGACGATTCCAACAAACACCACAATTTCATAGAAACATCCAACTCCAAATATAACTCATAACAAGTATTTGTAATCTCTAGCCTAAGTGCCACCATGGTGTGCACGTTGTCACTTTCACACACATGGGGAGAGCAGAGATCTATTAAAGCACTTGAGTAGCAAGGTAGATCTAATTGATTACAAAGCTCATGACCACAACAAGATCATGCATAGATAGAGAGATGAACACATAGCTACCGGTAGAACCCTTAGCCTCGAGAGAGAACTACTCCCTCCTCATCATAAGAATCAGCAATGGTGATGGAGATGGTGGTGGAGATCGATGGAGATGGCTCCGGGGTCACTTCCCCGCCGCCGGTATCACAGGGGAGCACCGCCCCTTAGACTCCTTCCTTCATGGATTATTGGGAGACCTTCCCATGGAGATGGGATCCATGGGGGAGGCAAAAACGCGGCTTTGGTGGCTGCAAATTCGTGGGTGGAGGTTTGACGATTTAGGGTTTATGCATCGGGAGGCTTCTTATAGGCGAGAGGGCAAGGTCGGTGGGCGGCCAGGGGGCCCACACCACCTGGTGGCGCGGCCAGGGCTAGACCGCGCCACCACATGGTGTGGCCGCCTTGTGGCCCCTCTCCGTCTCGTCTTTTGGCTCTGTGAGTCTTCCGATAAAATATCGACTTTGGCTTTTGTCCGGTCCAATTTCGAGAATATTGATTTTCTGACTTTCCTGGAACCAAAAACAGCAGAAAACAGGCAACTGGCACTGTGGCATCTTGTTAATAGGTTAGTCCAAGAAAGTCTATGAAAATTACTCCAAAGTTGGAACAAAACATAAGAAAGTAGATAAAACCAAGCATGGAACATCAAAAATTATGGATACATTTGCAATGTATCAACATCCCCAAGCTTAACTCCTGCTCGTCCTCGAGTAGGTAAGTGATAAAAAGAAAGAATAATTTTTGAGGTGACATGCACCATCATAAACTCGATCAAAGTATTTGTAAAACATTGATAGCTGGGATCATAGTACTTCAATCATAACATGAAAGACAAAGTTCTAGCAATAAGCAAAGAAACTATGATGCAACATGAAAAGGCACAAACAAAATATTCATGAATAACAATGCTTTGGAAGACGTTTGTTTGTTTCACATAAAGAAAACATAGCATAATAGTATTCAGCTTGTCCCTCAAAGAGTAGCAAATATAAATGCATAGGACACCTTCAAAGTTCATAAGAGTGACTAGATACAAATAGTTTAAGACAAGCAATATCAAGTTATGCATCAATCAACTAGTCTTGGGATAATGCACATAGAATTAAGAATGGCCACTATGCTCTCAAAGTAGGTGTATAAAGGTAGAAGGTGGAGACTCAATATAATGGTGGAAGAAAGGACTTTATAAAAGGAAGTAGGGATTCAAGTCTCATAAAGAGCTTCCAAAAATTATGGTACTTGTAGCTTTCAGCTCTCATTTCCCCTATCATAAGCATCTTGAAGTGGTTAAGGTTAAAGTGACACAACCAAGAGGATATGTTTGACAAGTTATAAACCGAAATCTCATGCCCCTTACTTACGAAGACCGATCCTCATGCTACTCAACTTCAGTAACGAGTAAGCTCTTGTCATTGTAAGTACATGTGTATCATTAAGAACCGCCAACGGGGTACCCCTTGCACATGATACGGGAGCTTTCCCATAATTAAAATGACAAGGCAAGCAGATAATGAGCATCTCAGCGATCTTTTTATTTGCTATTTGCATAGGTTTTTATTGAGGATGCTTCATAGAGTGATCATTATGGTGATGCTGCAAGTTTCCACCATGATTAGGCATGGCTTAGGCTAGCGGCCCAGGCATTTCTCTAACACACATACAAACTCCATGATCTTACAAGTTCCACTTTTATTTCACACAGCCGGGATCCGTAAGCAAAAGAACATGATATCAACGGGGTACAAAGTACAAGTGCAATGTTGAAAGCGTTCCCGTGGTACATGGTTCTGCTAATTTCAACTTATAAAGCGCAAGCATATACACAACAAAGAAGGACCCAGTGGTTCAAGTTTATTAAGGGCAAGAAAAGTAAAGTGTGCCATCAAGTTCGTGAGAGCTTTAATCACCAGTTTTCTCATAACAAGTTTAATTTGGAAGATAAACAAAAGCATGAATATAATTGGAATAGCATAAGCTAGTAGGTAGGTATGGTGGACTCTTTGAAATAACTTGGTTTAGGGAGTTGGATGCATGAGTGGAACTCATACTTGGTTGTGGAGGCTAGCAAAAGACTGGGAGCGATAAACTAAGAGAGCAATAATGGCCATAATCATGCATAGTGACAAATCATCATTGATCAAAGCATAAAGCGATACTACAAGTTGAAAACAAAAGGATCATAAAGGCTATGGTGACTTGATATAGTCATAACATGGTGTGAGCATGCGCCAAGTCAACCCAAATAAAGCATCAAAGGAGAATACCACTATACTATGCTTTAATATGCTAAAACAACGCATGATTCATCCAAGGCACATTAAGCAATATAAATTGTTTATAACAAGTCATGCTACAGAAAAGAATACTAAGCATAAAGCCAAAAAAATATCAAGCATGGCATGACAAAGCATAGGCCACAGTCTAAAACGAGCTCTTTTTACCACATAAGCATGAACTTTCCTACTGTTTTCCAAACCAAACCAAACTGTTTGCAAACCAATGTATGAAAGAGGGGGTCCAACTAATTTATTCAGCAAACTAAGCAAACAAAGCAAACGAAAAACCAAAACGAAAATGAAAAAGAAGACGCTCCAAGAACAACACAACTGTGCATGAAACAATAAAAATGAAGCGTTTGGAAGAAACCTGGGATTTTTATTGATGAAGAAGGGGATGCCTTGGGCATCCCCAAGCTTTGACGCTTGTAATTCTTGGATATTTCTTGGGGTGACACACGCTTTAGTCCATCCTTCATATCATTACTCATTCCTTCCATACACCTGAAATTTTTCCTTCATACAAAACTTCACAAAATCTTTATAAGCAACATTAGTGTACTCAAGATAAAAGGTATTTAGGTTCAGTTCCAACACCAAATAAACTTCCATTAGAATACTAGATACTGTAGCACTTCCCTCAAAAAGCTCAATCCCCCAAAAGAACTCAAGAAGGAACCAACAAGAAGCAAATGCAGAAAATGGCAGAAATCTGTCAAAACAGACCAACAGGTAAAGACAATTTTTTTCGAAGACCTTCTGTTGCTCAAATCAAAAAGTGTTGCACTAACGAACGTTAGATAACAACCTGGGGC
The DNA here is from genome assembly GCA_910589775.1 of Avena eriantha. Classification (NCBI taxonomy): domain Eukaryota; kingdom Viridiplantae; phylum Streptophyta; class Magnoliopsida; order Poales; family Poaceae; genus Avena; species Avena eriantha. The sequence goes on from OU342742.1 coordinate 486,188,360, forward strand.
ATAAGAACATAAAATTACAGCTCCATCCGACATACAGAGCTCTCTCACGAATTTTTACGGTTAAGCACAAAAATCTGTTTTGGGACAGCAACATTCCCAATCATTACTTCTCTCTCATTAGAGGTTACTCTTGGCACAAAAAGCAAATAAAAAGGATAAGGAGTGGTTATTAAATAGGTAATAACTTCCAAGACTTATCTAAAACTTTTGGGTTATCTCCCAATAAGTACTTTTCTTTAACGCCTTTAAGTTAGGCATGATAGTTTGAGAAGATGCTCACATAATAAATATGACTTGAAGTAAAAGAGAGCATCAAGAAGAAAATTCAAAACACACTTAAGTCTAACCCAGTTCCTATGCAAAATAATCTTGTAAAGAAACAAGTCATGAAAGCACAAAGCAACAAGCATAGTAAAGCAAAATAAGTGCAACTTCAAGACTTTCAACTTAAAGAGGGGAAACTTAATATTATTGAGATGCATAAAACCATGTTTCCCTCTCTCATAATAACTTTCGGTAGAATCATGAATAAAATTAACAATATAATTATCACATAAAACATTCTTATCATGAGCCACATGCATAAAATGATTATTACTCTCCACATAAGCATAGTCATTCTTATTAATTATAGTGGGAGCAAATTCAACAAAATAGCTATCATTATTATTCTCATCACCATAATCATCAAATATATGAGGCATATTGTAATCATAATTAATTTTCTCCTCAATAGTAGGTGGACTGAAAATAACATATTCATCATTGTAATCATCATATATTGGAGGTTTGGTATCATCATAAGCAATAGAATAGCTATCTTCCAAATCTGGGGAACTAAAAAGATCATTTTCATAAAAACTAGCTTCCCCAAGCTTAGAATTTTCCATAGCATTAGCAATAATGGTGTCCAATGAGTTCATACTAACAACATTGCTATTAGCATGCAAATAATGTTCCATAGGTTTTTTTAATTTTCTCTTCAAACACTTCATGTCCTAACTCAAGATAAATACTATAAAGCTCTTTAATTTTGTTGTTGTTTTCCATTAAGCCTAACTAGTGAAAACAAGAAACAAAACGACAAAATTGCAGAATCTAAAGGAAATAACTTCGAGCACTCACACCAGAGAATAGTCGTTTACCGTGGGAGGTTCTTCTTCTTTAATCCTCCGGTGTGAATACCTTTTACCTTTCCTCCCCGGCAACGGCGCCAGAAAATAGCTTGATGTCTACGCACTTCTATTCTTGTAGACAGTTGTTGGGCCTCCAAGTGCAGAGGTTTGTAGAACAGCAGCAAGTTTTCCCTTAAGTGGATCACCCAAGGTTTATCGAACTCAGGAAGGAAGTGGTCAAAGGTATCCCCTCTCAAGCAATCCTGCAATCAAGATACTAGAAGTCTCTTGTGTCCCCAACACACCCAATACACTTGTCAGGTGTATAGGTGCACTAGTTCGGCAAAGAGATAGTGAAATACAAGTGGTATGGATGATTATAAGTGCTAACGGTGATACAAAATAACTTGATGATGTGGAAGAAACTAACGGCAATCTGAAATAAAGATGAATGCAAGCAAACATGTAACAGATCTAGTAGCAAACGGTGTTTCAGTGCTTAGAAACAAGGCCTAGGGATCATACTTTCACTAGTGAACACTCTCTCATAAATATATTATCTTCATGATACTACTCTTGACTACTCTCCGGTTGAACACTCTAATCTATGGTAGGGCTATAATAGCACACCTCAAAGTCCGCTTTCCCCATCTAGATAACCCCACACTGTCACCTTGAGCTCTAGACGGTTCCAACAAACACCGCAATTTCATAGAAACATCCAACTCCAAATATAACTCATAACAAGTATTTGTAATCTCTAGCCTATAGCCTAAGTGCCACCATGGTGTGCACGCTGTCACTTTCACACACATGGGGAGAGCAGAGATCTATTAAAGCACTTGAGTAGCAAGGTAGATCTAATTGATTACAAAGCTCATGACCACAACAAGATCATGCATAGATAGAGAGATGAACACATAGCTATCGGTAGAACCCTTAGCCTCGAGAGAGAACTACTCCCTCCTCATCATGGGAATCAGCAATGGTGATGGAGATGGTGGTGGAAATCGATGGAGATGGCTCCAGGGGCACTTCCCCGCCGCTGGTATCACAGGGGAGCACCGCCCCTTAGACTCCTTCCTTCATGGATTATTGGGAGACCTTCCCATGGAGATGGGATCCATGGGGGAGGCAAAAACGAGGCTTTGGTGGCTGCAAATTCATGGGTGGAGGTTTGACGATTTAGGGTTTATGCATCGGGAGGCTTCTTATAGGCGAGAGGGCAAGGTCGGTGGGCGGCCAGGGGGCCCACACCACCTGGTGGCGCGGCCAGGGCTAGACCGCGCCACCACATGGTGTGGCCGCCCTGTGGCCCCTCCCCGTCTCGTCTTCTGGCTCCGTGAGTATTCTGGTAAAATATCGACTTTGGCTTTTGTCTGGTCCAATTCCGAGAATATTGATTTTTTGACTTTCCTGGAACCAAAAACAGCACAAGACATGCAAATGGCACTGTGGCATCTTGTTAATAGGTTAGTCCAAGAAAGTCTATGAAAAGTACTCCAAAGTTGGAACAAAACATAAGAAAGTAGATAAAACCAAGCATGGAACATCAAAAATTATAGATACATTTACAATGTATCAGGTGTTTCCTTGCTCCTACTGGTTCGATTAAACCTTGGTTTCATAACTGGGGGAAACCTTCCTCTTGGGGTTCCCAACGAGCTCTACATCAACACGAGCCATCATTTGATACTCTGCAGAGGTGGTACACTTTCACGACAAAAGTCGATACATCCGTCAAGGATAACCCTGAATCATCATACTTAGTATGCGGATAATCAATCATAACCTTTCCTTTACACACTCTAGTATAAGCACCTCTCCTATGAGCTTGGCCTCCCAGCCATGGCCATTTGCCATCCTATGCACTTCATAGGTGGACAACATTTAGAGGTAGCCTCAGCTGAAACCTCTCCCGCGAGGGAACCCATACTAATGCATATAAACTTCCGGCTAAGCCTTACCCAATTCAGGTATTGTGGTTGTACGGTAAAATTGGAATGGTATCGCATCCGAACCCAACCATCAATTTTTATAAAAGGCTAAGGCTCATGCCTCAACATTTTCATCATCATAAACCATTTGTGTTTCTCAACACACGTCAAAAAATCTCAATAGAATGACTCATCATTCCAAGGTTTTCATAATCATTTTTACCAAGTATTCCCATCTAAAGTGATCAAGTTTTGGTTTAGGTCTAACTACTAAGTTAAGAGTGTTCACTAAGGTGGGATGCTAATCTCAATTTCATGCCATAGAATGACATCTAAGTCTAACTAGATAGGCCAAGTTTTATACTCTTTATGCTATCTATAAACAAGGTAAAGAACTTTGATAAAGTAAAAGAAAGTAAAGCTTGTAAGTAAAACTTGGGATAGGTATAAATCAATAGGTATAACCAAAGCATGCTTAATGCATCTTGCTTAGGTTATCTAGCTTGCAAGGGTTAGCTTGCATTGTTAATGATGGCTTGCATAGTTAATAAACTTGCAAGTGTTAGCTTTTCTTGGTTGGTGTAGTGGTTGAAATTCTCCTCGTCTTCCTCGGGGTAGAACTCCTCCTCTTTGTAGACTTGGTCGGTACTATCATCTATAAATACATACGGAATACACAATCACTAAACAATATTTAACTAGTATATTTAGCACACTAAGGCACATACTTGATGATCTAATATCATCACAATCATCACAAGATTTAATGAACTAGTTTCATTTAGTTTATTTGAGAAAAGTAATTTCTACTCATTGAAATTAATTAAGATTTAATATTCTCCAATTAAAATATGGGATCATGTGGACACATGTCATCACCACATATTCTAATGCATGGGAATGTGATTTAAAATTTTGATCCTATTTCAGTAAGTTTAAGTTTAATATTAAATCATTTAAAGTGACTAGAAATACCTATATAGCATTATTTTGGTACTAGTCCATAGTCACTGCATACAAACCTAAATATTATTACATATTCAGATAGATATTATCAAATGTGATTTTTGAGAGTTGGAATCAACTCAAAAGCTATTATGGTTGATTTTTGAAAAATGTTTGAATGCAGAAAAGTCTTTGTCTTGTTATTTTTGCTAGGTGAGATCTATAACTCCAATTGATTTAAATCCAACGGGCTTGGATATATTTTTAATTATTTTCTAAAAAAAATTGAATCATTCAATTTGGTTCAGTAGAACTCTCTGAATTGATTTTTAAACTAGTGGACAGAATTGAGTTTAAGGCTAAATAGAAAATTCTTTATTTGAAATCTAGGGCCAGCGCAGGAAACTAAATGAGCCAGCCCAGTGACACTCCGTGGCACAGCGGGCTACTGACAGGCAGGTCCCACATGTCAGCGGCACAACTAAAGGCGAAGCGGTACCGGGTGATGTGGGCCGTGCGATTGGAACCTAGATCAACGGTCGTGGCTCATCGTCGATGACGAACTGGTCGCCAGCAAGACTGAACCCTAGCGGCTCGGTGGGGATCGATTAGGGGCTTATCAGGGCTCTAGCTAACGTGGCGATGGGGGCGATCGAACGTGTGGACGACGGCGGACTCAGGCATGGTCGCGGCGGCTCCTGGGGTGGTCGCAATCGACTGCCCCCTTCCTCCTCTGCTGCGGCGGCTCCGGTGGAAATTCCGGCAAACGGTGGCTCGAGTGGCTCCGGCGATGGTGTGAGGGACTCAGTGGGAGGTGGGGAGTGTTGGAGTGTGGAGAAATGGTCTTGGGGAGGGCTCGTTATATAGTCCAACGAGGGGACTGAGGGGTGTGACGGTGAGCTCGTCGGTGACGGTGGTACAGGGTGCTAAAGGCATGGGCGGGGTATGCGGATGGTGCACTGCCTCCTGGCGGTCAGCTACGGCGTAATGGCGCAGCTAGGGGCAGGGGCAAATGGTCGGGCGAGGCTGGCGCTCTGCGCGGCAGAGACGGTGCTCGATGCGGCGTGTGGTGGCTACTGGTCGCGCGGCGGGAAAAGGGCATGTACTGGGGCGCGCTGGGGTTAAGGCGGAGCTCCGCGTGCAAGCTGGGAGCAAGGCGTGAGCTGGGCGAGCGGGTCGGGGACGGCGCACTGGAGCGGTCCGTGCATGGCACAGAGGCAGCGGTGTATGGCTGCTCCTCGGTGGTCCAAGGCTCGGCTGCTTCCGTGGGGTTGACAGGGGGTCGCGGTAGGGTGCAGCAGAGCTAGGAAGTGTGCTGGTTTGGTGCAGCGTTGTCTCTGGCGTGTTGTCCACGTTTGGCCGGCGACGACCATATTTGGGCGGCGCGCCACTGCTGCTAGCGGCGAAGGGGGATGTTGTCTGGGCTGGGGTAGGTGCTAGGGGGACAAGGGGTTAATATGGAGACCAAAATGGTCGATGATCACTGTAGAAACAGTGAATCTACTCTAGTGTTTGATCTATGCATGCCATGTGTTCGACGAAATGGCCACAAGACCCTTTTGTTTGAATTTTGAAAAGATTTTTGGTGGGTGGGTTAGTCATATGCTTAAGCATCTGTGGTTGCTTTGGATTGTCAAGGTGAACTCATTTGAGTGGTTTTGGAAAAAGTGGGATCTATGCACAAACACTTGATTCCATTTTCAAATGCCATTTAAAATTAGCGTTTAAATGTTTTTGTAAGATTTCAAAGTGGGTTTTGGTAGATCTTTACTTGTACTAGCAAGGGGTGAAAAGAGTTAGAATTATTTCTGTTTGAATTTGACTTCTAGAAACACCTAAATTGGCATAGTGGATTAAAATGGCCAAAGTGACCATTTGGTGTTTTTATTCTTATTTGATTTCTTTTTTCTTTGGATTTTGTTTTTAAATGATCTAGATGATGTGGCATTCACCTATGAATCATTTTACACCCATTAGAATAAACAAACATGGCAATTCCAAACAATTCTATATTAATGCAAACACACATATGCATTCTTAATTATCTTAATGATAAAAAGTTTTTGTTAACCCTAAATTGGGTGATTTGGATCTTGATAACTTTGATTAAAGATTTTGGATGTTACAAGCATGCTCTTCTTGTATGATTTTATGCTTGCTAATGTTACTTAATGAAACCTTGTTTTAATCCAGTTCAGAGTTTATGTGGTTTAAAGAACCTTTAGAAGATACCCTGGCACTTTTTTTACCACACATGATCTTTATCATCAGCTTACTGAATATGTGTCGACCAAAGAGTACTCGAAGTTTAAATATAGGAAATTATAATCATGTTCAAGGTAGATGAGGTTGTTCAATACATTTCAGACTGAAGGTCATTCCACTTAAGTTGTGTAGTCTCAGGCATCCTAAAATATAAAGAAGCCCATAAATCTAACCTGCAAACAATCTTAGATGTTGCAACTGCTACTGAACTACCATGATGTTCTATCCTATTTTTTTGAGTGCATGGATTTTCTTCCTGCAAATTTCAAAATATTGTCACAATAAGAATTGACAGACACGTGCCCGATTCTATTTTCACTGAAAATACCGAACACGATGCTATTATCCATTTTCTGCATAATTAAAAGTGCAGATTTATATATTGTGTTAGCACTATTTTGTATTGGATCATGTAGCCATATCTGCTTTCTTTGCTTAATATATTGTCCCATTTGCATCCTGAAAGTCAGACACCCTTCTTTTTTATCGGCAACTTTGTTCATAAGGAGCTATGTAATTAGTTATAGTTCTCGCCTGGAGGTGCTGAAATACAACTTAATTCATCTGCCATCTCAGGTCAGATTTTATGGTAGTTTATTCGATGATTGCATATTTCCCGAATTAGGTTCCGGTAGTTCCCTAGCATTATTTTATATTATGTAGCTTTACTCAATTTCCAACTTGTTATGTAAGCAACAACGTATTTTGGTTTTGATGCATGTGATACACACGTGCCCGATTCTATTTTCACTAAAAATATCTAACGTGATGCTATTATCCATTTTCTGCATAATTAAAAGTGCAGATTTATATATTGTGTTAGCACTATTTTGTATTGGATCATGTAGCCATATCTTCTTTCTTTGTTTAATATATTGTCCCATATGCATCCTGAAAGTCAGACATCCTTCTTCTTTGTCGATTCCGGGAGCAACTTTGTTCATAAGGAGCTGTGTAATTAGTTATAGTTCTCGCTTGGAGGGGCTGAAATGCAACTTAATTCATCAGCCATCTCAGGTTAGATTTTATGGTAATTTATTCGATGATTGCATATTTCTCGAATCAGGTTCCGGTAGTTCCCTAGCATTATTTTATTTTATGTAGCTTTACTCAATTTCCAACTTGTTATGTAAGCAATAGCGTATTTTTTTCTGATGCATGTGCTCTTACATCTCCTCCTCAGCGGCAGTCCACAAAATAACACGACCACTATCATACCGTGCAAGAGGGTGACCTAAGGCTACAATAGCAAACAGGAAGCGTACAGTTGATACGTTGCAAACGTATCTATAATTTTTGATGTTCCATTCTTGTTTCATATCTACTTTCTTATGTTTTGTCCATATTTTGGAGTATTTTCACACATTTTCTGGAACTAACCTATTAACAAGATGCCACAGTACCAGTTGCCTGTTTTCTATTAGTTTTTGTTTCACAAAAGCTAATAAGAAAATATTCTCGGAATTGGATCGGACAAAAGCCCAAGTCAATATTTCACCAGAAGGAATACAGAGTCCGGAGGGGAGACGAAGAGGGGGACCAGGGCGGCCACACCTGGTGGTGGCACAGCCAGCCCTAGCCCCATCGCCTCTATATTGCCTCCAGGACGAAAACCCTAAGTACCCGATCAAAATTCCACGAAAGATTATGTAGCCGCCGTCATCTCCATCCCTAGATCGGGAGGGATCTGAAGCTCATCCCGGCACCCTGTCGGAGAGGGGAGATCACCCTGGAGACCTTCTTCATCACCATGCCTGCCTCCGGTGTGATGCGTGATTAGTTCATCCCTAGACTACGGGTCCATGTAATAGCAAGATGGTTGGTTCTCCTCCTTTGTGCTACCATGTTTAGATCTTGTGAGCTTCGTTCATGATCAATATCATCTATTTGTAATCCTACATGTTGTGTTTGCAGGGATCCGATGGATATTGAGATGTTATTTTAGATTGATTATTGATTCTGTCATGTCTTTGTTATTTGTGATCTTGCATGCTTTTCGTTGTTAGTAACTATCTTGGCCAAGTAGATGCTAGCAACTCCAAGAGGGAGTATTTATGCTCGATAGTGGGTTCATGCTCTAGGAATCTGGGGTAGTGACAGAAATCTCTAAGGTACTAGATGTGTTCTTGCTACTAGGGAGAAAGCAGCAATCCTTTGTTCATAGAACAATCGTATTGTTTACTTTACACACTTTGCTTAATGCAATTATCTGTTGCTTGCAACTTAATACTGGAGGGGGTTCGGATGATAACCCGAAGGTGGATTATTAGTCATAGATGAAGTTGGATTACGGTCTATGTATAATGTTGTAATACCCAATCAAATCTTATAGGAGTCAAGATAATTAGTATATGCATGTATGCTTTCTCGATATTTGTCAATTGCCCCACTATAATTTGTTCACCAAACATGTCATCTATCTTAAGGAGAATCACCACTAGTGAACTATGGACCCCGGTCCATTCTTTTACCATCAATCTACAAAGCTATTTACTATTTTCTATTTACTTTCTGCAAGCTATTACTATCTTCCACACAATACGTTTAATCCTTTATTTCAGCAAAACCGGTGAGATTGACAACCTCACTATAAGTTGGGGAAAAAGTTATGTGGTTGTGTTGTGTAGGATTCCAAGTTGGAAACAACACCTTGGAAAAGATTGACAACCTCACTGTAAGTTGCTACCTCGTTCTTAGCTCGCCATGTTGATCCCTAAGTTCACCCTAAAAGACCTTTCAATAGGTAGTGGCTCTATAATTAGAAAAGATAATATTGAAAAATTCTTTAATCATGCTAGTAAGCATGAGGATATTGAGGATAGATCCCTTGCAGAACTTGCTCCAAATTATGAAATTGTTGCAGCTTCTTTAGTTCACATGTTGGAAGCTAGGTTTGTTAACCTTAACCCCATAATGCAAGTAATGTTTCTTAAACTTAAAGAAATCAAGGACCCTGAAAAGAGAGATTTTATCTGGGAAACCTTGCTTAAAGAATTCTATGATGTTACTAAGGAAGCTTGAAAAGTCTTTGATCATTTTAATATGCTAGGCTCATGTGTAGATGTTATTGGTACACGAGAAAAGATGGACAAAACCGAACCTAATGGGGAGGAAATTAAGATACCAATACCTTTTAAACTTGTAGGAATGCATGAAGCCTTAGAATTTTTTTTTGATTGGATTGTTCCTGAAAACCCGTTTGATGAAAATAGTGTACCCAAGAGTAGTGAGAGAGGATCCTCTAGAACTTATTTAGATGATATACCTTGCCTTAAGATATTTCTGGTAGCAATTTTAATGCTTCTTCATTTGAGAATACTTGATTCTTTTCTTGCTTCTTATGCCTAGCTCAAAGGCGTTAAAGAAAATCACTTATTGGGAGATAACCTAAAAGTTTTAGTTGAGTCTTCAAAGTTATTACCTCTATAATAACCGCTCCTTATCATTTTTGTGTGATTTTTGTGCCAAGAGTAACCTTTAATGAGAGAGAAATAATGCTTGGGAAAGTTGTTTCCCGAAATAGATTTTTGTGCTTCTCTGTAAAAAATTCGTGAAAAATCTATGTACGTCGGTTTAAGCTGTACTTTTTTGTGCTTCTGCCCCAAGTTGTTATAAAACTTTAGTTCGTTCAACACTTTTCGATTTGAGCAACAGAAGGTCTTCGAAAAAATTGGTTTTTACCTGCTGGTCTAATTTGATAGATTTCTGCCATTATTTGCATTGCCTCTGAATCTCTTTCTCTAAAAGTTCTCTTTGATCATTTGAACTTTTTAAAGAAATTGCTACAGTAGCTTGTGTTTTAATGGAATTTTTACTTTTGTTGGAACTGAACCAAGACTTATTATCTTGAACACACTAATGTTGCTAATGAAGATTGTGTGAAGTTTTGTATGAAGGAAAATTTTAAGTGTAGGGAAGAGTAATGAGATAAGATGAAGTATGGACAAAATCTCAAGCTTGGGGATGCCACCCGTGTCACCCCAAGAAATATCCAAGAAGTACAAGCGTCAAAGCTTGGGGGTGCCCAAGGCATCCCCTTCTTCATCAATAACAATCTCAGGTTTCTTCCAAACACTTCATTTTTATTATTTCATGCGTAGTTGTGTTGTTCTTGGAGTGTCTTCATTTTCGTTTTTGGTTTTCGTTTTCTTAGTTTGCTTGAATAAATTAATTGGACCCCCTCATTCATACATTAGTTTTCAAAGAAGTTGGTTTGGATTGGAAAAGAGTAGGAAAGTTCATGCTTAAGTGGTATAAAAGGAGTCTTGTTTTTGACTGTGGCCTAGGCTTTGTCATGTCGTGCTCAATATTGTTTTAGATTTATGCTTAGTGATTATTGCTGTAGCATGACTTGTTACAAACAATTGAGATTTCTTAATGTGCCTTGAAAGAATCATGCGTTGTTTTAGCATATTAAAGCATAGTATTGTGGTATTCCCCTTTGATGCTTTATTTGGGTTGACTTGGAGCATGCTCACACCATGTTAAGACTATACCAAGTCACCATAGCCTCTATGATCATTTAGTTTTCGACTTGTAATATCACTTTATGATTTAATTAATGATGTTTTGTCGCTTTCCATGATTATGGCCATTATTGCTTTCTTAGTTGGTCGCTCCCAGTCTTTTGCTAGCCTCCATAACCAAGTATGAGTTCCACTCATGCATCCAACTCCAAATAAAACCAAGTTATTCCAAAGAGTGCGCCATACCTACCTATTAGCATTTGCTATTCTAAGTATATTCATGTTTTTATCTATCTTCCGAATTAAACTTGTTATGTGAAAATTAGTGATTAAATCTCTCACGAACTTGATGGCACACTTTACTTTTCTTGCCCCTAATAAACTTGAACCATTGTGTCATGTATGTTCTATATGCTTGCACTTATACATTGGGGATTAGCAGAACCATGCTGTCATGGGGAACGCTTTCAACATTGCACTTGTACATTGTACCTAGTTGATATCATGCTATTTTGTTTATGGATGTCGTCGGTGTGAAATGAAAGGGGAGCTTGTAAGTCCATAGATTTATGTATGTGTGTTAGAGAAACGCCTTGACGGCTGGTCTAATCCATGCCTAATCATGGTGGAAACCTACAGTCTAACCATAATGAGTAATCTATGAAGCATTCTTCTTATAAAAAAAGAAATAGAGATTGAGAAAAAAGAAAGAAAAAAAGATGAGGAAAGAGGAAAGAGAGAAAAAAGCACCATTTTCCCATGGTAAATAAAAAGATTGCTGAGATGCTTATTGTCTGCTTGCCTTGTCATTTTGATATGGGGATTCTTTCGTATCATCGAGCAAGGGGTACCCCATTGGCGGTTCTCTATGATACACATGTACTTACTATGACAAGAACTTACTGGCAACTAAACTTGAGTAGCATGAGGAGCGACCCTCGTATTCAAGGGACATGAGATTGCCAACTTATATTTTGTCAAGCATATACTCCATAGTTTGTTAAATTTAACCTTAATCACTTCAAGATGCTTATGATAGGGGCAATGAGAGCTGAAGCTAATAAGTACCATAGTTTTTGGAAGCTCTTTTTCAGACTTGAATCCCTGCTTTCTTCTATGAAGACCTTTCTTTTACTTTTATGTTGAGTCTCCATCTTCTATCTTTATGCACCTATTAAGAGAGCATAGTGGCCATTCTTAGTTTAATGTGCGTTGTCCCAAGACTTGTTGATTGATTCATAACTTTGATATTTCCTGTTCTTAAACTATTTGTATCTAGTCACCCTTATGAACTTCGAAGGTGTCCTATGCATTTATGTTTTGCTACACTATGAGGGACAAGCTGAATACCATTCTCATTATGTTTTCTTTATGCGAAACAAACAAACGTCTTTCAAAGCATTGTTATTCATGAATCTTTTGTTTGTACCTCTTCATGTTGCATCATAGTTGCTATGTCTTATTGTTAGAACTATATCTTTCATGCTATGTTAAAGTACTATGATCCCATCTATCAATGTTTTATACATGCCTTGATCAAGATTGTGATGGTGCATGTCACCTCAAAAATTATTCTTTCTTTTTATCACTTACCTACTCGAGGACGAGCATGGGTTAAGCTTTGGGATGTTGATACGTTGCAAACATATCTATCATTTTTGATGTTCCATGCTTGTTTTATATCTACTTTCTTATATTTTGTCCACACTTTGGAGTATTTTCACACATTTTCTAAAACTAACCTAGTAACAAGATGCCACAGTGCTAGTTGCCTGTTTTCTGCTGTTTTTGGTTTCAGAAAAGCTAGTAATGAAATATACTCGGAATTGGACCAGACAAAATCCCAAGTCAAAATTTCACCAGAAGGAATATGGAGTCCGGAGGGGATACGAAGAGGGGGACCAGGCCGGCCACACCTAGTGGTGGCGTGGCCAGACCTAGCCGCGCCACCAAGGGGTGTGGTCCCCCTGGCACTCCACCGACCTTACCCCTTTGCCTATATATTGCCTCCGGGATGAAAACCCTAAGTACCCGATCAAAATTCCACGAAAGATTCTGTAGCCGCCGTCATCTCCATCTCTAGATCAGGAGGGATCTGAAGCTCTTTCTAGCACCCTGCCGGAGGGGAGAGATCACCCTGGAGGCCTTCTTCATCACCATGTCTGCCTCCGGTGTGATGCGTGATTAGTTCATCCGTGGACTACGAGTCCATGTAGTAGCTAGATGGTTGGTTCTCCTCCTTTGTGCTACCATGTTTAGATCTTGTGAGCTCCGTTTATGATCAAGATCATCTATTTTAATCCTACATGTTGTGTTTGCGGGGATCCGATGGATATTGAGATGTTATTTCAGATTGATTAATTATTCTATCATGTCTTTGTTATTTGTGATGTTGCATGCTTTCCGTTGTTAGTAACTATCTTGGCCAAGTAGATGCTAGCAACTCCAAGAGGGGGTATTTATGCTCGATAGTGGGTTCATGCCTCTAGGAATCTGGGGAAGTGACAGAAATCTCTAAGGTACTAGATGTGCTGTTGCTACTAGGGAGAAAACAACAATCCTTTATTCATAGAATAATCGTATTGTTTACTTTACACACTTTGCTTTATGCAATTATCTGTTGCTTGCAACTTAATACAGGAGGGGGTTTGGATGATAACCTGAAGGTGGATTATTAGTCATAGATGTAGTTGGATTATGGTCTATGTATAATGTTGTAATGCCCAATCAAATCTCATAGGAGCCAATATGATTAGTATATGCATGTATGCTTTCTCGATGTTTGTCAATTGACTCGCTGTAATTTGTTCACCCAACATGTCATCTATCTTAAGGAGAATCATCACTAGTGAACTATGGACCCCGGTCCATTCTTTTACCATCAATCTAGAAAGCTATTTACTATTTTCTGTTTACTTTCTGCAAGCTATTACTATCTTCCACACAATACGTTTAACCCTTTTTTTCAGCAAAACTGGTGAGATTGAAAATCTCACTGTAAGTTGGAGGCAAAGTTTTGTGGTTGTGTTGTGCAGGATTCCAAGTTGGAAACAACACCTTGGAGGTGTTTCCTTGCTCCTAGTGGTTCGATAACCTTGGTTTCATAAATGAGGGAAAATTTGCTGATGTGCTCATCGTACCTTCCACTTGGGGTTCCCAACGAGCTCGATATATTTTGAGCCATCAACGGTTAGGTTAGAGGCTTCCACAAGAGGCAAGTAAGAAGGTGACCATCGCTGGAGCAGACCAAAGTTGAGACCATCACCACGAGAACTGGATTTTGACACCCTGGAGCAAACTAGGTAAAGGTTCTCTTATTAAAAGTATTAACCTGCTTGTTTGTGTGTTGTCTGATGTACGGGTGAGAGGAAGAGAGTAGATTCTGAATAGGAAATGAAATTATCTTTCCATGTTCTATTTTCATTGTGTATCCAAGGATTTGTTCATTTTTTCTCAGTTTTTCAAATATGTATGCCCAAACGCAGGCAATCTTCAGTCTAGTGTTATCACAAGAAGGGAATGTTCAGTTGAATCTATTGGGTATCATGGATGTATTGCATCTCAAATATTATACACTTATGTGAAAATCACGAGTTTCTCAGATTTTAGGCCACCATGTAGATATGTGGGAAGGGTTTTTAATACAAAATAAATGCCAGAGTATATGCTCATAGGCAGGTTAGTAGTACAGGAAGAGGTGTTTGGATAGTTAATTTATAGTGGCATAAGGTGAATCATGAACAGTGGAAGTAAGATTAACCTATTTTTATGGCAACTAGAAAATCCAGAGCATAAGCTGTATGAATCCATATTAGTATAGGTTTATGTGAGAATGCATGAATAGCTTTGTAGCTCATTCTCATGAGAAATTTCTGTTGCCCAGTATACTTTCTTCTAGCTTAGATTCTGACTCCTAACTGAACAAATTTAAATTGTGCATCAATGAAACTACAATAGCACATATTGTCTTTTTTTATTTGAAGTCTTCAGATGTTATTTAAAGTAAGGGTGATGGTGTATTTCTACTATAAATAACATATGCTAGAACAAGATTAATCAGTGTCACTGGTGATATTGCTTTCTCCCTCGGGTATGCAGGTAATCTTTATCTGAAAGAGGGTAATTACATGTGGTTACCAATGCCTTTCAGAAATCAATGCTAGAACACCAAAGCTTATATTCCTGAGATGGAAATCAATTGAGTCTGTAAAGTCCTACAATGCCTTCCAGAAATCTATTGAGTCTGAAACAAAGAAGGTGAGTTCAGAGATTTTACTTTGATAGATGCTTGTGAGCCCTGTATAGAGGGCTGCAATGAATAATAGATAAGTAACAGAATGAATCGATTGTGCAATTGTTTTGTCTTAATGCATGCCAATTATAGTTTAGGTCATTTGTTCAGCCAATAATTTTGTTGGTTTTATCTTTTATCTAAAGAAATGATTTGTAAAATGTAAGAACTGATATTTAACTTTCTGACATAGTGTTATTCCATTTGTCTAGCCTAACTCTCAATCTGTGGTGCTGCCGGTTCAGGTACACACCCTATTATTTAATAGAGCATACAAAGCTTGATGGAGCATATAGAATGTTGATGTTTGTGTATTTATGGTTAGAGAATACTTAATTTAATTCCTTGGAGTTTGTGTATCATTTACTACTGGCCATATTTTTTCTATGCATTCTTCAGGCCATATGGTTTTTACTGAGACTAAGTTCTTCTACGCACTTTTATGGGACTAAAAATTAGTTCGGTGTTAAATAGACAATCTAATTGTTATGTGTGGCAGGCTGTTATTTGCTATCTACTTTCTGCAATGACTTCTTTTGTTCTTTCCCCTTTATATCATCATATATTAATATTCACTATTTTTATTGTGCATTGTGTATGCTTTATCAAGATAGTCAAGAGACATCAACGCTGTCCAGTTTGAAGTACTGAAATGTGTAGGTCTGTTGCCTTTGTCCAGGTCATGCTAATCTAACCTACCGCACATTTTCTTACCTCTCAAGCTTTGTGTAGTTCTAAAACTGCAGTGCATACTTTGTTGGTTGTTAACCATGGTGTTCTGCCGGTTATCTTTCGCCGTGGATCGATCGATGATGATACCTGGAAACAGGTAGACCACAAAGATTGTAGGTGCTTGGTATTGATTCATAAGACTCTTCTCCTTTTCTCAAGAAGCTATAACAAACAGTACACGAGGTATATTTTTTTCCTGAAGAAGCTATAACAAGCAGTATACGAGGATTTTTTTTTGGTTAGTGCTTTTAGTCGTCTTAGATTTGTATAAAATAACTGCATCTTAGAATCTGTAAGTTCACACAAGTACATCAAGGCTAAAAATGTCAACACAATATTTGAGAATCTGGTAGGAGTAAATAACCCAACGAGCATTGTTTTAGTCCCAGCAGTTGTTGATCGATGCAGACTAAGGGTTGGGTCTGCCCCGCCGGAGAAGACACATTGTCCAGGCATAACGGATGTGCTGGAACAATCTCTGAGTGTTTTTTCTGTGAACCGGCTAAATGTCATAGTACAAGAATTTGGAGAGACACGTGCAGAAAGCCATGGGGGCTAGATGGATACTGATTTGTAGTCAGTGTTCAAGTGTTCTGTAAAAAGGATCTGTAATTTTGATCCACTGTTGATTGGGATTTTAGTGGACTGTATTATTCAGTTGTGGTGTATAACGAGTGTACTTTCCTAGAGCAGATAGCGTGTTATAATAATAATCCCAAATCTTTCATAATGCAGTGAGCGGACTTGATTCGTGGCTCCAAAATTGTTTTTTCATCCAAAGAGTGGACTGCCCGAGTTCAGGCAATGCAAGCCCTGAGTTCGATCGAGGCTGTAGCCACTGTGAGGTGTTAGCGAAATTTTGAAAACCTTGGTAACAAATGTTCACTCCCCAGGTTGAGGACTGAAAAACGATCTCCCGTGGGTCGCTCCCGCGAGCGACGCGGGGGAGAAACCCTAGCCGCCGCCCTAGCCCCTCCACTCCCCTCCCCCTCCCCTCACCGCCGCCGGTGGGCGTCGTCGGGCTAAGCCCGGGCGGCGCTGGCGGCGGCGGGGCCTCCTTTCCCCTCGCGCGGTGGTGGTGGCGCGGGCCGCAGCAGCTGGCGAGGCGTGGCGCTGGCGAGGGGCGTGACGGCGCGGCCGCCTGGTGGCGGCGTGGTGGCTTCGTGGTCTCTGGCGTGCTCGGGGCGGCGGCAGCGTCTTCTGGCGCGGCGGGCGAGACGGGCGAGCTCGGCGGCATCTGAGGCTTGGGCGTCGGGAGGTCCCAGATCTGGCCGGTGGTTCCTTCGGCGACGTCATGCTGCGCAGCTGCCGTGCAGATCTGGCCCAAGAGGCATGGAACGGGGAGCTGTGGCTCGGGGAACGCAGGGGCGTCGGGTTCCCCCGGGAGTTGGACGAGAGGGATCCTCCATCCCCCCTCCCCCAATGGCTCTGCTCGCCTGCCTCCTTAATCCGCAACCGACGGTGCTACTTCTGTCCGTTGGCCTGGGGCTCCCCCGGCGGCAGGTGCTAGGCACCCCGGTTTCTCGAGGTGATGATGTGGCGGAGTTTTGGATGCCAGGCGACGGCCCTGGGCTGGTGGGCGGCGTTGACCTTGCCGGTGGGTGACGGCTGATGGTACGGTGCTTGCCTTCCGTGGTCACTTGGGTGGCGCGGTGGCTGGCGAAGGTGGATGCGAGCCAGTAGTTCTTGGTCTCCGGACGCGGCAGCGACTCCTCTTCTCACGAGAGTAGTTCGGCGGTGGAATTCGAGGGCTAGGGGAAACTCTTTGGTTGCTCTACAACCACGACGGTGATAGCGCTCCTACGCCGCCCCCTTCCAGAAGGCGTCGTTGAGGTCTCTTTCCTTCCCCACCCCTCCCTCATTCCCAGGTGAAAACCCAAGACTTTGGTCAGGCAGCGACGACGCTTCAACGTCGTTCTCCTCCCTAGAGGCACTGTCTTGGGAAGGCAGGGACTTGGGTGGCTTGTGCAGTGTCTGTGTTCATGGCTCTGCTCCAGCGATCTTCGGCTTGCTCAAGGTGTTATCTTCGTTGGCAATGCGACGTGCAGTCCCAGTGCATCTATTGCCGCTACGACAGAAGACAGAGCGATGGCCGCGTAGTTTATGGGCGCAGGTTAACTCCTGCCATTGCCCAAACCTGCACTCGCTGCACAGGGATGCCCGAGGACCTCTCTGTTCTCCTAGTTTGCTTGCGGTGCCTAGCTCCTATGGCTCATGTTGTAGTTTGCTTTTCTTTTCTTTCTTGTTCAAGCTTGTAATATCTGTACCTTGTATCCAAGCCGGTTGTGGGCTTTATTAATTTAAAGTGAGGCTCTTTGAGCCTATTATCTAAAAAAACTCCCCAGGTTGTGGTGGTAATGCCACTGTTGCTTGAGACCAGATAGCAAATTTCTTAGCAATGATTACCAGTTCTGAAGACAGGGGCGGCCTGCCAAGTGCCATTAGCGTTAGACAAGATGCAATCCATTGCGATAGCCGGGGGATCGTGCGCCAAGATGCACCCCTAAATCTAGTATGCACAAGGGGTGCTAGGATTGTCGTCGGATTGATGACAAGTACGCCATGAGGGGGTTCTCGAGGCGTGCGGAAGAGAGGGGTGTGAGACGTACGGTGTTCCGGGACGGTGAGCACACAAGTTTACCCAGGTTCGAATCCGCCGCCTTTGGACGGATCCTACTCTTGCTAGCAATCCAGTAATACGGCAGAGCCGGAATATGGGTTACAAGGGTTCGCCTGTGCGAGTTGAGATTGTAGACTATTGAGGGTGCCCTAAAGGCTCTCCCAAGGATGGCTTATATAGATATCCGGCCTAGGGTTTACAGGAGAGATCTGTCCGGCTACGACTAAGAGTCGGTTACACAGTACATCTTGAACTACAAGTAACACTATGGGACTAAGTCGGTAAGTATTCTGGACCTTCCCATAGCCGGACTAGACTCCGTCTCTTCTCCCTGACTGGGCCGCCCGTGAAGCAAAGCTCTAACCCGAAGTGGCCCACCCTGGTCAGCGAGGAACTGTGAGGATACCCGAAAAATATATCCCCAACAGCAGCCCCCGGAGGCCTCCAAGATCCAAAGTCGGATTCATCATAGTCTAGCTTGATCTTCGTCTTGTAGAATCTTGAAGGGTTCCTGAAACTTCACAACAAAAAATATGATCCGGATCTTAAAAATAAGTCGGACCTATCAACAGGTTACTCGGATTTTCCAGCTTGATTTCAAACTAAGCCGGAACTTGGTTTCTAACGCCACCTGACACAAGTCATGGTCAAGTTATGTCATCTGACAGACATCCTATCAGCACGACCGTTGGTGGGTCCGCAGTTTGTGGAATCGAGGCGCCGTTTCAATGCGTACGCGGAGATCGAGGCAACGTAATCATCGCATGGGTCCTTCCCAGTTCGTTCCACGACGCGTGGCGGTTAAACTGTAGCATTTGCACGAATCTTGGCGCGGTTAGGTGGATATAAGGGGTGAGGATTCTCCTTCTCCTTTCTTCACTTGTTCCCTTGTCGTTTCTTCTCCTGCAAATGTCCCCCGCGCGCACAGAGCTCCTCTGCTTTCCCCCAAAAACTCCTAGCGCCGCCCATCCTAGGTCATCTGCCCACCGGAGAAATGGCTTCTTCTTCCTCTTCCGGCTTGGTGGTAGCGGTGGCGACGGAAGCGGCGGCGGAGAAGGAAAGCTTCCACGGGGTCTGGATCCCCTGCATGTTAGATGATGAGAAGCTCCACGGCGTGGAGACTGAAGGGCTCCTCCGTGCCGGCGACTGGCGGAGCGGCGTCGGGGAGACCGTCCCCAACCCGCACGACGACGAGCGGGTCCACTTTGGCACTCACCTCGATAGAGGTTTGTCGTTCCCTCGCTCGGAATTCTTTTCCGAGGTGATAGACCATTATAGTGTTCAACTCCACCATCTTCCTCCCAACTCTCTACTAGAGATGAGCGCCTATGCGGCTTTGTGTGAGGGATTTCTCGGCATTAGGCCGAGTTTGACCTTGTTCCGGTATTATTTCCATGTCCGGAGAAATTCTATCACTGCTGGTGTTCCTTACATCACCGGTACCATTAGTTTTTCACTTAGACGCGAGCGCGCATATCCCAAGATCTTAGCTAGTGACTCGGTCAAACAATGGCCGGCCACATTCTTTTATCATAAGGATATTCCGGCTCCCGGCAAAGCCACTGCTTTGCCAACTTTCATCGATGGAGCTGCCACGGCCCAACCGTCTTGGGACAAGGCTCCTTCGGCTCTTACTGACGATCTGATCCTCGCTAAGAGGCGGATTGAATACTTGATCAAACACAAAGGACTTAAGGGATCCGACTTAGTCCAATGCTGGGTGTCACGCTGGATCCAGCCCCTTCAGTACCACAGAGATCGACTGATGCATTCCATCACGTCGTCCAAAAAAGACTCCCTCCACATCAGCTCCAGAGCCTACACCACGCAAGGCTACATAAGCCAAATTAAATGGTTGATAAGGGAGCGGATTGGTAGGAGGATCCCGGAGGTTTCTCTGGATATGCATACGGCAGAAAACCCCGTAGTGTCGGTAAGCTTCTAGCAGTAAACCTTTTTATGTGTTTCAATCTTTAAGTTACATTGCAATACTGATATGTTTTCTTCTTTTCAGCTTGATGACCTCCCCGAGTCAGAATTTGCTCCACTCGAAGGATATCCTCCAGAGTTTTCTCAGGAGACAGAGGTGGTCCCACTGCCGGATGCTGCGCTCAAGAAGCGCAAAGCTCCGACAGTGGCTGTTGGCACAAAGGAGGTGCCCATTGTGAAGAGGTAACTTTCAATCACAACTTCTGCCTTTGTACCTTACTCGAATTTTCTTCCGAGATGTAATGTTTCCGGCTCTATTACATTCTCAGAGCTAAACATCTCATCAAGGGCAAGGGGAAGGGAATTTCTTCAAAGCCCCTGCGACAGACGAAGCTTACCATAGCTTCCCCTGCCGTGGCTCCTCCGACTCCTGCCCCTCATCCTTCCGCAACGCTGGTGATCATTCCTTCTCTGGTTGTTGTAGAAGATCTGGCTCCTTCAATGGAGCCTGCGATCCTTGAATCGCAAACTGATGTAACCATGGGTGAGTCAGGTATAGATAAGGGTGAACCCTCTTTGGGTAATGATCCCTCGGCAGAAACTTTTGCCGAAAACCTTATCAGCAATCTGGGACTTGCCAAGTTTGGCCTGTTCCGGAAATCTACTGAAGAGATCCAGCGGCTAGCCAGGCAATGCCTGGAGAAAAGAAACTTATCTGCCGAAGAAGAAGCGCAAGAAGCAGAGGACATCAAGCACTTCGACCTTCTCGAACAAGTGCGTCTTCACGACGAGAGGATAAGGGCTTGTGATCTTCCAACGGCTCCAGTGACCCCTCTGACTCTCGCCGAGAAGGTCGCTGTTGAAGTGAATGCGAGTTTGGATAAACTTACTCGCGAACAATATGTAAGTCGGAATTCTAACTCCTGTTTTTCCTTTATTTCATATCATATCCTCTAGCCCCCAAGCATGAAGTAGGATAAATAATCCGGGTTTATGCTTCCTTAGGATGCCAAAGGACAAACTAGTGTAGCCCCCAAGGCTCGTGCTGATATTAGTAAAAATATTAGCCCGAGTCTTTAGTAGCTTTCTGACTTTGGGTATTCTGACTTACAGAAAGTATATTCCTATAACCAAGATTTGTTAAAAAATGTTTGTGATAAGGGGAGAGAGATCAAAGCTCTCCGACTTAAGAATGCTGAGCTTAAAGTTGCCAAGGATGAGGCCGAAGGTAAATATTCCAAGACTCAAACCTTATATTTCATGTTTTCATAGTCGAATTTTTACTGAACTGTTGTTCTTTTTGCCTTACAGCGCTGGTAAAACAGTCATGCGCCATGATTGAAGAGGCCGAGAACCTCAAGACTTTGGTGGTGGAGAACAAGGAGCTTCGCCAAGAGCTGGATCATCTCAAGGCGGATCATGAAAAGAGCATTGCTCAAATCCTTGAGTCCTCCTCCATGGCTACTGATGAGCGTGATCGTAAGATTGCTGCTCAAGATCAAAAAATCTTGGACCTCAATAATGAGCTGTGCAGAGAGAGGGACCTTTCCGAGGCGCTCCGGGCTGAACTCTAGAGTCTTCGGGAAGAGAAGACCAAGGTTGACGACGTCATTTTCGGTACGTTCCATCTGTCTGACTTGTCTATTTTCTTCGACTTCTTTCAATGTCGGATTTTGTTTAACTGTTTTTTGTTTACAGGTCCTCTGAACTTGACGGACTCCACCTCCGCTGAGCCTCGTACCCACCGGCTTACCCAAGTCGGTGACCTGCTTTATGACTTCCGCCAATCCCTTGAGGATATTGGTGGAGCTCTCAAGATTCCGGACATGCATAGCATGTCGGATTTTCAGGTGCGGGACAAAGCGAAAGAGATGCCGCAGCTCGTCTAGGATTGGAACATGTCCTACACGCGGACTGCGGCGCAGAACGCTCTTACCATGGTCATGAGCCACCATGGAAACATGGAAATATGGCAAGTGACCAGAGGGTACTGCAAGGTAGATGAAGACGGCTAGGAGCAGGACATCAAGGCCATTATGGACTCATGCACCGGATATGGGTGTCACGTGGGTGATTTGACCAGCTACGAGGCCCCTTTCTTCACCCGCGTGGACACCCCGCCTCCGCCTCCAGAAGTTTCAACAGAAGTTTCCGATGATGATCACACCGTATCGGAAGTGGACATCTCGAAACGATATCAAGGCGATGTATCCAACGAGCCGGGAGCTCCTTCCTCTCCTGCATCATAGAATCCCGGAAATATTTGTGTTATTCTGAAAAACATGATGGGCCTGTAAATATGTAGTACTATAATTTTTCTAGTGCTAAGCTTTTGATCTATTCAGCACTTTTGGCTTTTATATTTTTGCGTGCCTGAAATGTTTACATAAGCACTTGTATTTTTTCGCCTATACTTATCATTTATCTGGTTTTCTGCCTCGTCCCTTTCGTGAGCCAGCTAAACCTTCTACACGGAAACTTTGCCGAGCCACGGAGCTCAATTTCTAAACCAGTTTAAACTCGGAAACAAAGCCGGCTTCCAGTACCAACAATTCACTACTCGGAAAACACCCGCATCCAGCAATCAGACAAAGAACCAAAGTATAGACTAGAAACTTTATAGTTATACCCGAAGGTAGCATTTTTAGAATCGGAAATCTAAACCAGAACGAACATGAGCATAAAGTACTTTCAAGCATTCTGGGATTTTCGACTATGACATGATCATTCGGAAATAAGATGGTAAAAACTTCTCAATAAAACTTGAGGCAACCAAAACTTTTATTTCTCACAGAACATGTACATATATATGATTACAAATCAGGATAAACTAAGAATAAAAGGGACGTAGCTGAGCAATATTCCATGGTCCGTCTAACTCATCTAGATTTGTACTGCCTCCGGCTCTCTTTCTCTTCTTAGTAGCAGGTTTTTCTTTGACTGGCCTCATGTCAGTTAAGTAGTACGAACCATTGTGCAATACTCGACTAACCAAAAAGGGCCCTTCTCATATTGGGGAAAGTTTGTGAAGGAAATATGCCCTAGAGGCAATCATAGAGATGATTGTATTTCATGTGTATCCATGAGTTATTATAATGTTCCTTGAATATCCATATACCAGGCAACTTGTATTGATTGGCAATTATGTGAATTGTTTGTGAAACTCTTTACTTGTATGGTTATCTAATAATTGTCCCTAGTCGGAGTTCATGCGAGGACACACGTGAATATTAGACTAGCACATCGATTGGTTAATGACTATGTTTCGCAAGTCATTGACATGGAGATGTCAAACCAATGATGTGGACACATGTTATGAACATGGGGTTGGATTGACCCAACATGAGACTAGCAATAATACTTGCATCTCTCTCTACACATCGTGTACGTTTTGTCCTTAGACCTGAGATTGTCGCATGTACTTGAGATGTGGATCGACCTACTTTGGGGCTATCAAACACTACTCCGTAACTGGGTAGTTATAAAGGTAGCTTTCGGGTTTGTCCTGATACATGCTGCAAGGCATCGGTCAATCAAGATGGGATTTGCCCCTCTCTACTTGAGAGAGATATCTCTGGGCCCCTCGAGTGATCGGATCCAGAAATGCATGGCCGTGCTACATATGGTTAAGAGTTAACCTAGTAAAGGGATTCTGAATCACAGTATCGAGAAAGAGAGGTCAGCTTAGAGCTAGACCAAATATCGTGAGGCAAAGGGAAAGACATGTACTCAACCTTGTGATGGTTCGTCCGAATGATCTTTATATGCGTTTAGGAGTTGGCACGTCTTGCTAGAGGCCGCTACCAACTATTGACGGAGTAAGTGTACTCGCGTCATGTCTATACGTGTATGAACCTATAGGGTCACACACTTTAGGGGCTGGAAGCCTAATGAGGATTGGATCCGAATTAGACCAGGCTTAGGCTGCTAATGGGCTGCTAATGTAGAAGCCCACCAGGGATGCCTATATAAGAGGGAGTGAGGCGAGCTGAAAAGGAGAGAGCATTCCACCCAGCCGCCACTCCTCTTCCGCCTGTGTTGCACGCGCAGACCTAGCAGTCTGGCGTGTGACGGCTTCCACTCCGGACGTGTGGATACCTCGGAGGTGCTGCATCTGTAGCACTTGGACGAGCCGCGCAAAGGGGAGCTGCTCGTGGGACGAGGACGAGGAGGAGACGTAGAACATCTACACTGCCGCAACGTGCTTCATCGAGTTCCGCACCTGCGCGTCTAGCGGTAATCCCGTGATCTATGACCATAGTATTCCTGGTTGACGCGGTAGAAATTTTTGATTTTACGCTAGTGTAGCCTACCCGTCACCCTTCAGTGGTATCAGAGCCGATGCTATTCAGTCATAGGTTCGGGAAGTTTGCATATGGTGATATGTAGATTGATATGAATGATATGATCGTTTGTATGGCGGTGTTTCTGGATTGATCTATGATCTTACTTTCCGTGATCGTGATTCTAAGGTCGTCGAACGACTTACCCCTACCGGTCGGTTTCCGCCATCGGGGTAGACAGTGACACATAAATCCTTCTGAATCACGCGAAGATCAATATGATTGATCGAATCGGGAATTAGATCTGAATCGACGTACCGTGATCAAAGGAGTTTGGTCAAATCGGAACTATGGTCGGTTTATGGTAAATTGGATTTGCCGATCAAAATCCTTAAAGAAAATTGTATAGATTTGATCTCTCATTTTTCACGACCTTCGAACCCCGCAGGGGGAGACCCCCTAGACCCCCCTTAGTCGTAGCCCCCTTTTTGTATCTCGTTAAGGTTCATAGGTGGTACGATTTCACATGATCCGGTAGAATGTGATTCTATGCACAACTTGTTTTTGCAGGATTTATGTGATCAGTATGGCCCAAAAATGTATGTGATGCATGTATGTATTTTTTCATGACCTGCGTGTCGTGAGTTGGGCAACACGGCTGGAGCCATATGTGTTGTCAATTATTGTAATGGCCTGCGTGCCAACTTGTGATGATCCCAATACCATGTAATTTTGATTACTAGATGTTAGGAGTAATAGCTTGTATTAGTTCTTGGAGAACTCATCACTTGGAGGATGGCTCGCATAGAGCATGAAGATGGAGATCATCATGGTGGACAGGTTCTATGGCGATGGAGATCACCATGAGAAAATGGGCCATACTGTATCACATCTATGTGAATGCTATTCTTATACGTTTTACTACTATGCATGCTTAGATGATAGAAGTAGAACGATCCCTCACAAAGTTTAAGTTAAACCATGCCCTCCCAACCAAACCTTGCACCATCCTATGCCCTGTACAATCGTTGGTGGGTCTATGAAATTAGGGTGCCACGGTTTTCCTTGGCTAGATGGGTTTGTATCGGATACCTACACGCATAAGGGTTGGTGAGCTTAACAAGGTCATCTTAACAGTTAAGGACCTTGGGGCATAAAGGTTGGGCGCCTAGGTTTGACATAGAGATGTCACCCAACAACAAGAGTCATATGTGATATGATTAGCAAAGGTTGCTTACCGATTTACCTTGTCTTCTAGCAGTGATGCTAAAGCTCACTAGTCGACTTGTTAATTGTGGATCTTGAATCACTTAGTATCAATAGAGGGATGTTGATTTAAGTGGGAGTATATGCTATTAAATTGTTTAATATGTTTTACTCTTTCATGGTTACATGGCTTAGTATTTTGCATATTTTTTTGTTGTAGATCAATGGCACCGAACAATTCATCACCTTTTGCTTTGCGTTCGATTCTTGAAAAGGATAAACTAAATGGAACAAACTATTCGGACTGGGTCCGTAACCTGAGAATTGTTCTCAGGGCTGAGAAAAAGGAAACTGTTCTGGATACCCCAATCCCGGATGAACCTGCTGATAATGCAACTGCTACCCTTAAGAATGCCTACAAGAAAGCATGTGATGAATCTCTTGAGGTCAGTTGTCTTATGCTTGCATGCATGGAACCTGATCTTCAAAAACAGTTTGAGGATCAGGAAGCGTACGATATGATCGTTGCGCTTAAGGACATGTTCCAGACTCAGGCTAGGACTGAGAGGTACAATGTCGCTAAGTCCTTTGTGGAATGCAAGCTGGCAGAGGGAGCAGCTGTAGGCCCCCATGTGATCAAAATGGTTGGTTACAGTCAGACTTTGGAAAAGCTTGGTTTTCCATTAGGCCAAGAGTTGGCCACTGACTTCATTTTGGCATCTCTTCCATCTAGCTATGGGCATTTCATTTCGAACTACCATATGCATGGAGTGGAGAGGGGCCTTAATGAATTATGTGGGATGCTGAAAACAGCAGAATGTGACATTAAGAAGTGTGCAGGGCATAGCCATGTGATGGCTGTGCAGAACAAGCCTAGCTTCAAGAAAAAGGGCACTTCTTGGCAGAAGAAGAAGGGCAAGGCTAAGGATACGATCCCTAAGCCAAACCCTGCACCCAAGCAAAAGGCTGGTCCTGCAGGAGACACTGAGTGTTTCTTTTGTCACGAATATGGCCACTGGAAGAGAAACTGCAGCAAGTACCAGGCTTCTTTGAAGAAAAGTGGAAGTAAGAGTACTTCCCACTCAGGTACACTTGTTGTAAATGTTGTGGACATTTTTCTCGCAGATTCTTATGTTAACTCTTGGGTATTTGATACCGGATCGGTTGCTCATATTTGCAATTCGATGCAGGGGCTAATAAGGACTAGAGAAGTGCAAAAAGGCGAAGTGGATTTTCGCGTCGGAAATAAAGCAAGGGTTGCTGCATTGTTCGTCGGCGTCATGCAACTTCACCTTCCGTCAGGATTTATCATGGAGTTGAATAATTGTTATTACATTCCTAGTATGGGTCGAAACATTTTATCACCTTCATGTTTGATGAGGGATGGTTATTCATTCGCGAGTACAAACAATGGTTGTGTAATCTCTAAGAATGCTATGTTTGTGGCTGATGCTCCCATTATGAATGGGTTATTTATTTTAAATCTTGATAATGCATGTGTTTACAATGTTAGTGCTAAAAGGCTTCGGCCAAATGATTTGAGTCCTACCTATCTATGGCATTGTCGTTTGGGGCATATAAGTGAAAAGCGCATGAAGAAGCTCCATGGTGATGGTCTTCTAACTTCGTTTGATTTTGAATCATACGAGACATGTCAAGCTTGTTTACTTGGAAAGATGACCAAGACGCCTTTCAAGGGGTTTCCCGAGAGAGCGACAGACTTGTTGGAACTCATACATACTGATGTATGTGGACCAATGAGCACGACAGCCAGAGGAGGATATCACTACTTCATTACTTTCACTGATGATTTCAGTAGATATGGCTATGTCTACTTGATGAAGCATAAGTCTGAAACTTTTGAAAAGTTCAAAGAGTTTCAAAATGAGGTAGAGAATCAACGTGGCAAGAAAATAAAGGCCTTGCGATCTGATCGCGGAGGTGAATATTTGAGTCACGAGTTTAGCAATCATCTTAAGAGTTGCGGAATTGTTCCACAGCTCACGCCGTCCGGAACGCCTCAAAGAAACGGGGTCTCTGAACGGCGTAATCGAACTTTGTTGGACATGGTTCGATCGATGATGAGCCAGTCGGATTTACCATTATCATTTTGGGGTTACGCGCTAGAAACAACAGCTTTCACACTAAATAGGGTACCATCTAATCCGTAGTTAAGACACCATATGAGATGTGGACTGGAAAGAATCCCAGTTTGTCTTTTCTAAAGATTTGGGGTTGTGATGCATTTGTCAAGCGACTTCAGTCGGACAAGCTAACACCCAAATCGGATAAGTGCATTTTTGTGGGATACCCAAGGGAAACCTTAGGGTATTACTTCTACAACCGAGAAGAGGGCAAAGTGTTTGTCGCTCGTAGCGGTGTTTTCCTAGAGAAAGAGTTTCTCACAAAGGGAACGAGTGGAAGGTCGGTGCGACTTGAAGAAGTTCAAGATGAGCCAGTCGGGGATGCTTCTACGAGTGATGCTATTGTAGCAGAACAAGTTGAGGAACCCGTGGCAATAGAAGCACCACAACCACGAAGGTCGGCGAGGCTCCGTGAAGCGCGAGAGTTATTATTGTTAGACAATGATGAGCCTGCGACCTATGCAGAAGCGATGGTGGACCCAGACTCTGAGAAATGGCTGATTGCCATGAGATCCGAGATAGAGTCCATGGGAGACAATCAAGTTTGGAACTTGGTTGACCTGCCTGATGGTTTTAAAGCCATCGAGTGCAAGTGGATCTATAAGAAGAAGATTGATATGGATGGAAATGTTCACATCCATAAAGCTCGACTTGTTGCAAAAGGTTTTCGACAAGTTCAAGGAGTTGACTACGACAAGACTTTCTCGCCCGTAGCGATGCTTAAATCTATACGGATCATTCTAGCCATTGCTGCACATTTCGATTATGAGATATGGCAGATGGACGTCAAGACGGCTTTCTTAAATGGAATCCTTTATGAGGACGTGTATATGATGCAGCCCGAATGTTTTGTCGATCCAAACAATGCTGGAAAGGTATGCAAACTTCAAAAGTCTATTTATGGGCTGAAGCAAGCATCTCGGAGTTGGAACATTCGATTTGATGAAGTTGTAAAGGAGTTTGGCTTCACCAAAAACGAACAAGAACCTTGTGTGTATAAGAAAGAAAATGGGAAATCACTTGTGTTTCTAATCTTATATGTGGATGACATATTATTGATTGGAAATGACATTCCTATGCTCGAGTCTGTTAAGACCTCATTGAAAAATAGTTTTTCTATGAAGGACTTGGGAGAAGCGGCATATATTCTGGGTATCAAGATCTATAGAGATAGATCAAGGAGGCTAATTGGATTAAGCCAGAGTACGTACATTGACAAAGTGTTGAAACGGTTCAGCATGGAAGAGGCTAAGAAGGGGTTCTTGCCCATGTCTCACGGCATTAAACTCAGCAAGACTCAGTGTCCTTCGACCACTGATGAGCGAGAACGCATGAGTAGGGTTCCATATGCTTCGGCTATTGGATCCATCATGTATGCAATGACATGTACTCGCCCAGATGTTTCCTATGCTCTAAGTGTTACGAGCAGATACCAGGCTGATCCAGGTGAGATTCACTGGACAGCGGTAAAGAATATCCTTAAGTACTTGAGAAGGACTAAGGATATGTTCCTAGTTTATGGAGGTGAGGTTGAACTCAGTGTAAAGGGTTACACAGATGCGAGTTACCTTAATGACTCAGACGACTCGAAATCGCAATCAGGTTATGTGTTTGTCATGAATGGTGGTGCTGTGAGCTGGAAAAGTTCCAAGCAAGATACAGTGGCCTCCTCTTCAACAGAAGCTGAATATATTGCTGCCTCGGAGGCTGCAAAGGAAGCTGTTTGGATTAGGAATTTCCTGATCGCTCTTGGTGTGGTTCAGGGCTCGTCCAATCCCTTGGACGTTTATTGTGACAACAATGGTGCTATTGCACAAGCCAAAGAACCTAGACAGCACCAGAAGAACAAACATATTCGCATGCGCTACCATCTGATTCGTGAGTTCATTGATGAAGGTAGTGTCATGTTATGCAAAATACATACGGACTCAAATGTTGCTGATCCCTTGACTAAGCCACTCCCGCAGCCTGCGCATGAAGCGCACACAAGAGCAATAGGTATTAGATACTATCTAGATTGACTCTAGTGCAAGTGGGAGACTGAAGGAAATATGCCCTAGAGGCAATCATAGAGATGATTGTATTTCATGTGTATCCATGAGTTATTATAATGTTCCTTGAATATCCATATACCAGGCAACTTGTATTGATTGGCAATTATGTGAATTGTTTGTGAAACTCTTTACTTGTATGGTTATCTAATAATTGTCCCTAGTCGGAGTTCATGTGAGGACACACGTGAATATTAGACTAGCACATCGATTGGTTAATGACTATGTTTCGCAAGTCATTGACATGGAGATGTCAAACCAATGATGTGGACACATGTTATGAACATGGGGTTGGATTGACCCAACATGAGACTAGCAATAATACTTGCAGCTCTCTCTACACATCGTGTACGTTTTGTCCTTAGACCTGAGATTGTCGCATGTACTTGAGATGTGGATCGACCTACTTTGGGGCTATCAAACACTACTCCATAACTGGGTAGTTATAAAGGTAGCTTTCGGGTTTGTCCTGATACATGCTGCAAGGCATCAGTCAATCAAGATGGGATTTGCCCCTCTCTACTTGAGAGAGATATCTCTGGGCCCCTCGAGTGATCGGATCCAGAAATGCATGGCCGTGCTACATATGGTTAAGAGTTAACCTAGTAAAGGGATTCTGAATCACAGTATCGAGAAAGAGAGGTCAGCTTAGAGCTAGACCAAATATCGTGAGGCAAAGGGAAAGACATGTACTCAACCTTGTGATGGTTCGTCCGAATGATCTTTATATGCGTTTAGGAGTTGGCACGTCTTGCTAGAGGCCGCTACCAACTATTGACGGAGTAAGTGTACTCACGTCATGTCTATACGTGTATGAACCTATAGGGTCACACACTTTAGGGGTTGGAAGCCTAATGAGGATTGGATCCGAATTAGACCAGGCTTAGGCTGCTAATGGGCTGCTAATGTAGAAGCCCACCAGGGATGCCTATATAAGAGGGAGTGAGGCGAGCTGAAAAGGAGAGAGCATTCCACCCAGCCGCCACTCCTCTTCCGCCTGTGTTGCACGCGCAGACCTAGCAGTCTGGCGTGTGACGGCTTCCACTCTGGACGTGTGGATACCTCGGAGGTGCTGCATCTGTAGCACTTGGACGAGCCGCGCAAAGGGGAGCTGCTCGTGGGACGAGGACGAGGAGGAGACGTAGAACATCTACACTGCCGCAACGTGCTTCATCGAGTTCCGCACCTGCGCATCTAGCGGTAATCCCGTGATCTATGACCATAGTATTCCTGGTTGACGCGGTAGAAATTTTTGATTTTACGCTAGTGTAGCCTACCCGTCACCCTTCAGTTTGTGCTTTCTTTGTTGCATAAGCCAGAGAACCAAATCACCTTTATTGAAAGATCTAGTTCGGACTCTCTGGCTATGATACTTGCGTAACTTTTGCTGATAGGCTGTTGACCTCATTTCAGCAACGACGCGAACTTCTTCGACTAAGTCGAGATCATTTTGTCGAGAAATCTCGGCATCCTCTTCAATATACGCGGCCACTCTAGGAGAAGTATGAATTAAATCACTAGGAAGAACTGCTTCTTCGCCATAGACCAAGAAGAAAAGTGTGTATCCGGTCGACCTGTTTGGAGTTGTTCGTAAACTCCATATTACAGAGGGTAATTCCTCTGCCCAAGCCCCCGCAGCACGTCATAGTGGTGTTCCGAGTCTTGGTTTTAGGCCTTGTAGGATTAAACCATTTGCTCTTTCGACTTGTCCATTAGCCTGTGGATGTGCGACTGACGCAATGTCAAGCCGGATATTTTGCTCATTGCAGAATTCTGCCAATTCTCCCATAGAGAAGTTACTCCCGTTGTCCGTGATAATGCTATGTGGATAACCATACCGGATTATAACATCCTCGACAAATATTTTGGCTGTTGCTCCATCACAACTAGTGACTGGTTTAGCCTCAATCCATTTGGTGAATTTATCCACCATCACTAAGAGGTGAGTAAATCCACTTGGAGCTCGTTTAAATGGTCCTACCATATCAAGCCCCCAGACCGCAAAAGGCCATGTTATAGGTATTGTTCCCAGCTGATCAGCTCGAACATGAGCTTGTTTGGAGTACTTTTGGTAGCCTTTGCATGTCTCGACTAATCGTTCGGCATCTGCCTGAGCTGTAAGCCAGAAAAATCAGTGTCTAAAAGCTTTTGCCACTAATGATTTGGCTACAGCGTGGTGACCACACTCGCCTTCGTGGATTTCTCTTAAGATTTCCACTCCTTCTTCCGGAGATACGCAGCGCTAAAAAACCCCAGAAACACTCCGCTTATAGAGCTCACCTTTAACTATAGTATAGGCTTTTGCTCGTCGGATGATCTGCCGGCTCAGCACCTCGTCTTCGGGTAATTTGCCATCTACCAGATAATCTAGGTAGAGTTGAGTCCAGCTGGGAATTATAGCCAAAACTGCTATTAGAGGTGAGTCGGATTTGGTCGGATATTCCTCATCTACTCCCTTTATTGAGAGAACTTTGAGGTGCTCTAAAAAAGCGCTATCTGGGACCTCTTTCCGTGCAGAGCCTATTCGAGATAGTGCATCTGCTTCCTCATTTTCTACTCGAGGGATGTGTTGAACCTCAAACCCTTCGAACGATTTAGATAAATCATCCACGATAGCTTTATATGCTGCCATGTGTTTATTTGCATTACAAATATCCGACACTTGTTGAGCAACAAGATTCAAATCTCCGTAACACATCAAACATCGGATGCCAATATCCTTAGCAATCTGGATTCCATGCAGCAGTGCTTCATACTCGGCAATATTGTTTGTCGCTGTGAAGTGGATCTGCAACACGTATAGAAGTTTATCTCATTGGGGTGATTTGAGCACCATGCCAGCCCCCGAGCCCCCTCGAGCCTTAGACCCATCAAAGTAGAGGGTCCAATATTCCGACTCAGGGAGAGTCATATTCTCCTTTGTCTCTGTCCAATCAGCGACAAAGTCGGCAAGGATTTGGGATTTGATTGTTGTTCGGGGTTTATACTCAATATCGAAAGCTAAAAGCTCTATGCCCCATTTGGCGACGCGACCTGTGGCATCACTGTTGTTGATTATATCTCTCATGGGAGCTGTGCTCACCACGGTAATTGGATGCTCCTGAAAATAGTGTCGTAACTTACGAGATGCTAGAAAAACACCGTAAGCCAACTTTTGATAGTGCGGATACCGCTGTTTTGATTCTGTCAGGACCTCACTAACAAAGTAAGTCAGACGCTGCACCAGGTGATCCTGATTTTCCTCCGGTCTCTCCACCACCATAACGATACTAACAACCTTATTTGTCGCAGCAAGATAGAGCAACATCGGTTCCTGACGTTCCGGCGCTGCAAGGATAGGAGCAGATGAGAGTACTTTCTTTAGGTCTTGTAGTGCAGCTTCAGCTTCGTCAGTCCAAACAAAATCCTTGGTCTTTTTCTGGAATTTGTATAATGGTGCGGCTCTTTCACCGAGCCGGCTTACAAACCGACTGACTGCAGGAATGCAACCAGTTAGTCTTTGTGCATCCTTCAGGCATGTTGGCCTGGAAATATTGAGTATAGCCTTGATTTTGTCCCGGTTCACCTCTATGCCTCTTTGAGACACGATGAAACCTAACAATTTTCCGGCTGGTATTCCAAAGAAACATTTCTTCAGGTTAAGCATGATGTTGTATTTTCGTAGATTGGCGAACATTTCCTCCAAGTCGAAAATCAGTGTTTCCTTCTTTTTGGACATCACCGCAATATCATCCACGTATGCATGTACATTGCGTCCGAGTTGGTTGTGGAGGCAACGCTGCATCGTGCGCTGGTAGGTAGCTCCTGCGTTCTTTAGCCCAAAGGGCATCGTAACAAAACAGAAGGTTCCGAAGGGGGTTATGAATGAAGTTTTGACTTTGTCAGATTCCTTCATCCGGATTTGGTGATAACCGGAATATGCGTCGAGAAAACAGAGGAGTTCCGAGCCTGCCATAGAATCGATAACTTGATCAATTCTAGGCAGAGCAAACGGATCTTTTGGACAAGCCTTGTTCAAGGCAGTATAATCAACACACATCCTTAAATCGGTGGTGTTCTTTTTAGGGACCATTATAGGATTGGCCGACCACTCAGTGTGGATGACCTCTTCTATGAATCCGGCTAACTCGAGCCGTGCTAGTTCCTTAGCTATTGCCTTACGCTTTTCATCACCAAAACATCATAAGGACTGTTTGACGGGTTTAGTGTTCGGGTTTACATTTAAAGAGTGCTCGGCAAGATCCCTAGGTACTCCGGTCATGTCAGATGGCTACCATGCGAAGATATATTGATTTGCTTGGAGGAACTTGACGAGCGTGCTTTCCTATGCGCTACCTAGGCCTACGCCTATCTGGGTCACCTTGGAGGAGTCATCATCCTTCAATGGCATCTTTCTTCGTCTCTTCCGATGCCTTGAACTCCGGATTTGCCTTTGTCACCTCCTTCTTTGTTGCTGGCATCTCGGACGGATCTATGCTCTTCTTGATCTCCTGGTACTCCTGGGTGTGTAGCACGGCTTCAGCAAAGGCGGCATTTCCATCCTCGCACTCTCGCGCTTTCTTCGGGTCTCCCTTGATAGTGATTACGCTGTTGGGACCTAGATTTTTCATCATATTGTAAATGTAACACGGACGAGCCATAAAAGTCCAGTAAGCCGGACGTCCGAATATAGTGTGGTACGCGCTCTTGAACGGGACCACTTTGAAGGAAAGTGCCTCCGTCCGATAATTCTTTGGAGTTCCAAAGGTAACATCCAAAGTGATTTCTCCCAGGGAATTGACTTGTCTTCCTGGGACAACACCGTGAAAAATCACAGTGTTGTGGTTCAGCTGGGTCTTCGAGATCTTCATCCGGTGTAGCATTTCGACATAGAGAATATTGATACTGCTACCACCGTCCATGAGGGTCTTGGAGAAACCATAACCGTCAATAAGTGGATTGACGATTAAGGCATATTTTCCTTGCATGTGCAACTTAGGCGGATGATCAGCGCGGTCAAATGTGATTGCCACTTCCGACCAGTCCAGTAATTGGGGGACAGCCGGAACTGTTGCATTGAGCTCATGTAGAACTGCTTTCTTGACCTTTGCTGGTTGAGATCCGAGGAAGGTGACATAAGTGTCTTTTTTGGTCGAAATTTTTTTCTTCCCTTCCGGCTTGGGATTTGAAGCATCAGCTTCCTCCATGTCGGAATCTTCCTTGGTCCCCTTATATTTTTCGGGATTCTTCTTTCCCTTCTTCCGCTTAGCTTTGTAGCCCGCGTGGTCATCTCTTTTGATCGTCATTGAAACGACATTCATCGTTAGTGTGGGACGAGCCCCCATTGGCGTCTAAGTGATGCACACATGGGTTATTAGCAATGTTGGCCCAAGAGTAGGTTTTGCCTGGTTGCTGGTCTCCTCTACCTTGGACCCTCGAAGTCCCACGGCCACGCCCGCGGCCTCCGCCGCATCCTCCTCGTCCTCCAGACCCGAAAGTAGCAGTGACTACTGCCGTTTCCGCGTTGGGTTTCTCTTCCGAGGTATTTTTGCGCTTCTGAGCTTGTTGCTTTGGTTGTTTTGCCAACTAAGGCACAACTAGGGCATTAAGCAATCCCTCTGCATCGCCGTCAGCATCCGCATACTTGCTCGCTGTTTCTATCATCTCTCCCAAATCAGTGATTTCGTCACACTTCAAGCGATGGCGCAGTAGACCAATTGGGAGACCTGCAATGAAAGCTTCAATCGCAGTTTGATCATTTAATCCTTCAAAGGAGTTCTTGGTGTCGATCCATCGTCCGAGGTAATCCCGGCAAGTTTCTCCGGCTTTCTAGGTGCAACGCTGTAGGTCTCCAACCGTATAGGGCCTCCGATATGTGCCTTCGAAATTCCAAAAGAACGCACTTTGCATGTCATACTAGTTATGGATGGTGTTCTCTGGAAGTTCATTGAGCCATGATCGTGCCGTCTTCCTCAACATAAGTGGGAGATATCGGGTTGCGACCAGGCTGTTTCCGCCTTTGGCGATGCAACAAGCTTGGAAAAAATCCTGTAGCCAGGTATCTGGCCGAGCAATGCCGTCATAGGCCTGGATATGCCTTGAGATAGCAAATCCTTCCGGGAATCTTGTAGCTCTGATGCGTGGTCCGAAGCATTTTGGGCCCACATAGATATCATCATTTTCATAGCGCCGCGCCTCTATGTTGGAGTTGATCCCGTGCCTTGCGTCGTTCGGGGATAGAGATCGTCCCGAATGTCGGATGTGGCTGCGGTGCCTTGGAGCCGGACTTCGGCTTCTGCCACCACCTCCTCCGCCACGTCGTCCTCCTTGTCCCCCTTGAGAGCCATTGTGATGACTGCTTGGTGGAGAGGGTGGGGCAGCTAGATCATTTCCGGCTGATCGCCGGCCTCCGTTCGGAGCATCATTATTCCAGTTCCAGGGAGGGTCTTCACTAAGACGAGCCCCCTGTCGGCTTGTGTCGGCATGGTTTTCGTCGTTCCTTCGTCCGTCGTTCCCACTACGGTGAGGCTCAGTCGGACGACTTGCATGTCTAGGAGGTGTCATTCTTTGACGATCCTCCTCCCGACGTTTCTCTTTATCTTCTCCCCTTCGATCGTTCGACTCTCGTCGGGGAGGATTTCTCGGATACAGTGCAGCAATGGCCTCTTGTTCGACCGGTGGGGCGACGTTGCTCTAGTCACGCGTAGTTCTGTGATGCTGTCCTGACGATCCGGTTCTGGAGTGGTTGTCTTCCCGTCGGTCGGAACGGTGATGCTATTCCGGAACACGCTGGGGCGGTATATCATTCCAGGCTGAGTCCGTGTGACATTGGTCGGATTTGGATACCAGCTTTCCACTTACGGATTTCGCAGCCATCTGTTGCTCCAGACCCTTGGTGAGTAGCTTGATGCCCAATCGAACCTGTTTTGGGCCTGGGTTATTTGACAGGATATCTCCAGCTACGACAGTGTTTTGTACCGGTGTCGGATACACCAGATCGCCTTTGCTGTCGAGACGAGGCATCCCTGGATCTCCTTCACAGAGGACCCTATTTACTTCTGGAAATTGACCATCACGTGTGTAACGTTTCCGTGTCTTCTGATGCAGCCGGGACATGTAGTCCTTAGTTGCCATGCGTTTCTTTTCCTCCTGAATGTTTTTGGCTTCATCCAGGAGTTGTTGACGACGCACTTCTAGGGCTTGGGCCCTTTCGTCCAGCTCTTCAACAGTAAGTTCTGCAGCTGTAGGAATAGGTGTGGTTAATGCAGCATCGATGAGTTTACGAGCACCTTCAGTGATCACGTGTCCATCCACCGATTCTTCTTTTTCGGCTCGTCTAGGATAAGTGCTCCATCCGAGTCTTCTTCCTATTCCTCGGCAATCACCTCCTCTGTTAGAGGGTATTTTGCCAGAGTCTTGTTCTTCTTCTTTGCCTTCTTGGCAACACCGGTAGCAAAGACAACTTTGGGTCCATTTCCCAGAGTCAAGCTCTGATCGGTACTTTCAGACATCTGGACTTCGGGATTATCTCCGACTTCCATGTCATCCTGCGCTTTGGGAGAGTGTTCCCCGGATCCTTCATCCATGGCTTCTCCTTCTTCTGCAGCTTTGGAGTTATACTCCTCTTCATATTCCGCGGAGAACTTTCAGAAGTCCGCTGACGTCATCGATTCATCCGAGGATGCGAGTACGTCGGCGTTTGTTCCAATTGCCTCTAGCACAGAGTCGGTGTTTTCTCCAGCATCGGCAGAGCCGGATCCGGATCCAACATATCCGACGAAGTGCGACGTGTTCCTCCTGAGGTACCTACGGCTTTCGCGATCAGCTTTGTTGAAACTTTTGATGGTCTCGAGAATTGTGTCTGCGCTTGCGCCTTGCAGTATCATACGTCGCAGTGTGTACCTTAGGAAAGGCCTGTCTGTCCCGGCGTCATCAGAGCCGGAATCAGTGTCGTTGATATGCTCCTCCTGGATTTCGACTTCTGCGGGTGGGTCGATCTGGGATCCGGCTTCTCCAAGGAGATCCACTCCAGATTCGCCTTGGACCGCTAGGTCTTCTTCAGGCTCGGATTTCTCCACTATCTCCGCAACTGGTGCGGGCTGGGTGGGATTAGGGTTTTCTGAGATCCGGAACTCTGTCGCCTCCGCGGACAAAGGGGACCCAGAAGATTCTTCTGCCTCTATCATCACCGCTGGGGTGGGTGGGATAGGTTCAACAAAACCGATGTAAACATTGATCTCGCCAAAAGACATGATTGTGTAGGCAGTCACGGCCTCCCTAGCTGGAATCCAAGTCTCATCGAGAACGATGAGAGGGACGTCACTGGCGTAGAGGATGCAACCGACGGTGATAGTCTCGCCGATTCCGATTCTCGCGGATTCCGTTCGGAACGCAGATCCAAAGCTCACTTGCCCCACGGTGGGCGCCAACTGTCGTCGGATTGATGACAAGTACGCCATGAGGGGGTACTCGAGGCGTGCAGAAGAAAGGGGTGTGAGACGTACGGTGTTCCGGGACGGTGAGCACACAAGTTTATCTAGGTTCGAATCCGCCGGCTTTGGACGGATCCTACTCCTGCTAGCAATCCAGTAATACGGCAAAGCCGGAATATGGGTTATAAGGGTTCGCCTATGCGAGTTGAGATTGTAGACTATTGAAGGTGCCCTAAAGGCTCTCCCTAGGACGGCTTATATAGATATCCGGCCTAGGGTTTACAGAAGATATCTGTCCGACTACGACTAAGAGTCGGTTACAGAGTACATCTTGAACCACAAGTAACACTATGAGCCTAAATCGGTAAGTCTTCTAGGCCTTCCCGTAGCCGGACTGGACGCCGTCTCTTCTCCCTGACTGGGCCGTCCGTGAAACAAAGCTCTAACCCGAAGTGAGCCACCCTGGTCAGCGAGGAACTTAAGAAAAGTATATCCCAACAAGGATAGCTAAAATACCAGGACAAGTGAGCATGACTAATTTACTTAAGAAAATGAGGACCATTGGGTTTGTAGCCCCTGCTCATCCGGTTCGCTTCTGTTATACTGTACAAGATCCTATAGGCCTTGACTTCTCTCGATTGAGGATAGAAGTTACGAAATGTCACTTTGAGTTTAGAAAAGTTCGGTGTTGTGGGTCCCTAACGTGCGTACTAGACGTAAAACAACAGGTTCAGTATGCTATCACGTGTCACATGTAACTCGGACAAATGCAATTACTGTTCTATCCTGAATTATATGTCACATATTTGTCTATATTTTTCTAAATTTATATGTATCTATATATTAAAATACGTCTAATAAATGTGTGTCTAGATTGTGAAAAATAATTCGGGATAGAGGACTGTAAATCCAAATATTGCACACACATACAAGTGTAAGACTAAGATCGTTGAGTAGTTTCAAAGGGAAAAGATTCCTACGCGAGCTCCTGTCATTTCTGCGCTGTATCAAAGCCCAGTCCGGTCCATATCGAAAAGAGAATAACAGGAAAGCAGTCAATAAAAAAACGTAAAAGCCCAGTTATGGTACACCGCGCCAGAATCTCGTGGTAAATTCTTCACACCGCTCGCTGCGGTCCAACTCATCCACGCCGCGTACCCCGTCTGTCATTTGGGCCTAGCCCATTTAATTGCGTCGCATATTGATTCGGTCTCGCGGGAGGCTTCCTCGGATTTGTTTTTTCTGTTTGTACATGCTGCTCGCTCCTGTCCAGGTTTTAATCTCTATCACAAGTTGATTCTGTTACTCACTCCGTCCATATTCATAGATAAAATTGAAAATATTAATATGGATCAGAGAGAGTAGTATTTTCTCAC
Organism: Avena eriantha; assembly: GCA_910589775.1. Classification (NCBI taxonomy): domain Eukaryota; kingdom Viridiplantae; phylum Streptophyta; class Magnoliopsida; order Poales; family Poaceae; genus Avena; species Avena eriantha. Next base: position 486,228,131 of record OU342742.1, read on the forward strand.
TGGTTTTTCATTTTTTTTTACTTTTAAGTTATTTTTCTTTTCTTTCCTTTTTTCCTATGAATGCTTTTTTATTTTGTTTATTTCTGTACAATTTCTATTTTCTCTACTTCCATTTTTATTTATTTTTCTTTCTTTTTATAAGAAAATCTTCATAGTAAAAAAATATTAAGATTTTTATTTTCTATTTTTTTCTATTTCTTCTTCTTTTATTTTATATTAAAATAAGTTATTGTCTAGAAAAAAATCATGTGTTCAAAATGTTTATATTATTATTTGAACAAAAGAGTCCATATTTATAGAACCGTTCACATGCTTGAAAATTTTGTCGGATTTTGAAAAATGTCAACGGTTCTAATGAATACCAAGGAAGTTAGAAAATATGTTTCAACAAATGTTCATGGTTAAAAAAAAATCATGATTCAGAAAAATAGTTGCATGAGATTCAAAAAATGTTTCACCAATTTGAAACTTTTTGTCCACGGTTCAGAAATACTTGCACGGGATTAAAAAAATTCATCTATTGGAAACAATTCAAGATTTTCTAGACATATTCAAGTGGGTTCGAAAAATTTCAAGAGATTCTTTTTTCCTTTTGTGTTTTCTTATTGGTTATTCCTTTTATGTTCTAGAGTAAAAAGTATTTTTTCACGATGTGGATAAATGTTCATGGTATTTAAAAAAAGGTTTTCATTGAAAAAAATGTTCATGAAGTTTAGAAAAACTACTCACGAGATCCAAAACATATTTACGGGTTAGAAATGTCTACGGGTACAAAACATGTTCACGGGTTAAACATAATTTTCATGGCATTCAAGAAATGTTCACTGATTCAAAAAAAAGTCATTGGGTTAAGAAAATACGTACTATCATAGGGTTTAAAAGTATTTTCACGAGATTCAAAAAATGTTCAGGTGTTAAAAAATACGTTCATAGATTAAAAAATGTTTGTTCGTTCAAAAGAAATTGTTCAACATGATTTGAATAAATAGTCGTGAAGTTAGAAAAAATGTTCAGGAGTTGAAAATATATATTCATAGATTCAAAAAATGTTCGCTGGGTTCAAGAAATGTTCACGTGTTCCGAGAAAACGTTCACATTTAAAAAAAGTCAATGTTAAAATTGTTCATGTTGAAAAATGTTCACGTGGTTTAAAAAATGTTCATGAATTCAAAAAATAGGTTGAAGGATTTAAAAAATATGTTCATCGATGCAAGAAAATAATTTCCATTTTTAAAAGTCCATGCAGTTAAAAAACTTCACTAGGTTATAAATTTGTTCACGAGTTCAAAATTATTGTCATGGAGTCAAAAAATGTCAAGTGTTTTGTAAAATATTCATGGTTATGAAAAAAGTATGTTCATGTATTCGGTTTCGAAGCATGTTGATGGTACAAAAGAATATTCTTGTTCTATTTAAAATGACCACAATAAAAAAACCACGATGATTCAAAAATTGTTCAGGGTTTAAGAAAGAGTATATTCGTGGGATCAAAAAAATATTTACATATTATTTGATAAGCCGAATTAGCACACCCTTGTAATCGGCTTCCAATTCCTTGTTGACATGGTATGATTATTCAGGGTTTTATAATTGGTTACCCTAGCTGCATAAAGGCTCACAGCCCATGAAGCCCACAAGGAAGACCTAGAAAACATCCGACGGAAGATATAGTTTGATAGATAAGGAAATAGAAGCCAACATTGTACCGTTGTTGTAATCATAGTTTTTAACCTATCCGTATACGGCTTCGGGACGCGTCCTATTGTATATGGTCTGGGAGGAGCCAACGGAGAGGCACCGAGAAAAGCCTTGAGCAATCTGTAATCGATTTGACCATAAGCAATCAGACGACTTTGACTCCCTTGTTTATCTGATTAGTCGACGCAATCCCCAGCATTCTCTTTTTCACGAAATCCTAAATCCATAACCATGGGCATTGCCGAGGTTACCCCTCGTCAATTGATGCCGTGTGTGGGAAATCTGAACGCTAGAATCATGGATTGGGCGTCCCCTTTCATCAAGCAGCAATCCGATAGAAGCAGCACCACACCTACCCACCCCTGTCTCGGTTCCCGTCAACTTCAACGGCGGATCCGACCTCATCATCGGAATTTTTCACTTCCGTGTAGAGGAACCCGAAGAACCGCGCATGTCGGCTCCGATCTCATCGAGAATGTCGATCGAAAAAGTTGCGCCTACGGTGATACCTGCATGCTCCATCAGATCATCCGCAAAATCCGCACCACAGTCAGCAAATGGCGAAGAAAACTCTGGAGAATCAACAGATCTAGGGGGTCGTGATGGTCTCTATGATGATCTCTCCCTCAGATCAGACCCCCAGCTAACGCCACCACGTGGATCGAGCCCAGTAAACGCTGAACCCAAAGAAAGTGACAAAAGTATCGACTTCAGAATCAGGATGACCGAAATTTACCGAGAGCAGAAACTGTTGGACTTCACCGATCCTCCAAACAATGTCTCCCTCGGATCTGACGACGACGTCACTAGTTCATATATAACGCACCACCAAGTGTGTGTAGTCATTGGGGACGCCTCAACTCAGCGCGACTCCAATGGTAACCCTATCCTTGCTCCCAATGATATTTTGTCAGATGACAACGCAGGAAATCACGGAAACAAAGGAGACCCGACAAACAACCGCATAATTCAAGGAGGAGGAGAACCGCGTGAAGGCGATCGGAAAACTCTCTGGCTATCAGCCTACGCATGGCAAAAATCAAGGGACGTAGTATCAGGTGCGGCCCCAATGACAGTCGAGGCCACGGGCGAAGAATTAATGGCCTACCAGTACTTTCTCCATCACAAGAAGAGGGATCTACTAAGGATGCAGAGGCAACTCGATAAAATAAAAAGGCTAGCCGACGAGTCCAGCCTTCGACGGGCACAGTTAAGATCTACTCGAGGATCAGGAAGTGTAACTGGAGGAGCACAACCAAGGAGAGGAACCTCACGACTGTAGAATATCCCTGTAGCCGAAAGAAACAAACTGACCCGAGATCTCGATTTATCGTTTATGTCAGTGGATCCAACATGACACATCAAAGCAAAACTGGCACAAGCCGCAATTGTAGCTGCGCAAACATACCTGATCACAACTCAACCCGCACCCGACGATCCTCGTGCGGCTCTCCATCGCTCCGCTCTCATGAACCTCGACATGGTGGGTGCATCCCTTCCACAAGTGAAACAAGGAATCACACGACAGCCCGACATATCCCCACGCTGTCGCAGCAGCCCTTGGCAGGTAGGGCACACCTGACGTTCTCGGTCACCACATCAAGTGCACTTTTCAAACTCTGAGCCACAAAACGATGCAAGAGACGACATTACACAGCACATGATCGACAGATCTAGGGAGGAGCGTAGCTGACGAAGATACTATGACGGTGAAAGCGAGAATGATTATGAATTATGTGGAGCTAGTTTCTTTACCCGATGGGTTCGGCAAGACTCCAGTACCCAAAGACATCAACTTCCCTCACGACCGCCAGAAGTATGACGGCCTCCAGGAACCCGAAGCATGGTTGGCAGATTATCTAGAAACCGTCAAACTACAAGGTGGCTCCAAGGCCACCGCAATGCAAAGCCTACAGTTACATCTAAGCGGCACCGCCCGATCGTGGCTAAGGAAGTTACCCAAAGAATCCATCAGCAGATGGAATGATCTTGATAACAAGTTCATCCGAAACTTCATCTCCATGTTTGACCTGCATCCCTGGAGCAATTGCAAGCGTGCAAGCGGAAATCCAGAGAATCAATACAAGCCTTCATCCAGCAATGGAACATTATCAAAAATTCGGCTGAAGCCATATCCGATGAAAGAGAAATTGACGCCTTCAACGACAACCTTCGTCGACGAGAGTTCATAGAAGAGATGGGGTGGGTTAAGCCCAAAACAATCTCACAGCTGATGGACATGGCAAATCGCTGGCCTGACAGAGAAGACGCAGTATACAACAAGCGAACGCGCTCACCCAAAGAATATATGTACATGCGCATTAATGATAGAAGGCGAAAAAATAATGATGGATACGGTGGACCAAGCTATGTCGCAGCCTGTTTTCTAGAAGGAGACAATCAAAGAAACGACAAGTACAACAGCGGATACCGTAGAGATGATGTCGAAGGAAGCCAATCAACACAAAGATACCAGCCAATAGCTCGGGATCCCCCAATGTCTCCAATGAAAATGCTGGAAGGACCCTGCAACATGCACTTCTATGTTGTCTCAGCAGGAAAAAGGCGATCAAATCACCTCATGAAGGATTACCGAATGTTTCTAAAGATGCAGGAAGTGTGTAATGCAAGGTCAACTGAAGCAGCAAGCCAAGGATATGCCACTGCACCTGGATCCCTAGCAATTGGTGCATCACCACCTCCATAAATGCAGCCGTTAGCATGACAAGGATAGCCCGCTACAAATAGAAATAAAGAGGACGAATACCCTAGCTCCAAAGGAGCAATGTCGATGATCCAAAAAGGGGACCCATTCAACAGGATTCTGAAACTGATTACACAACAAGTTAACATGGCAGAAATGGCACCACCAGCAGCACCCGAGTATCTCCATAGGTTAGAATAGGAAATTACATTCAACAGAGCTAATCATCCACTTCGAGTCCCACGATCGGGCCACTCGGCTCTAATAGTAGAGGCGCAAGTTGGTGGATTTGATATGAGTAAGGTTTTCATGGATGCAGGAAGCAGCATCAACCTAATTTACGCCAAAACACTTAAGGTGATGAATTTCTCTTTGGTAAATTTAGCACCAATAGAAACATCTCTCCACGATATAGTTCTAAGTAAAGCTGAAATTCCTTTAGGTAAAATATCTCTTGACGTTGTTTTCGGATCCAAAGAAATTTCAGGCGTGAAAAGCTCGAGTTCGAATTCATGAACTAGCCGTCACAGTATCATGCGATCCTGGGTCGCTCAGCCTTCGTACGGTTTATGGCAGTACCACATTATGCGTACTTGGTTATGAAGATGCCACCCACCAAAGGGGTGATAACAGTGAAGGGAAGTTTTACACGTTCTGATAGCTTCGATCGAGAATTCAACAAAATCTCCGAATCCTTCGGAATGGAAACCGAGTTTGAGCAACTAAAAATGTCAGCAAATGCAGAACCTCTGGCAGTAGCACATGTCAATCCTGATCAAGCTTTTGACACCACAAAAGATACAAAGGAAGTCCAGATTCACCCTAACGACCCGAAGAAGACGATCTTTGTGACATCCATCTTGGTCCCGCATAGGAAAGCGCGCTCATCGAGTTCCTTCGTGAGCACTAGGAGATTTTTGCATGGTTACCAGCCGACATGCTGGGAATTCCTAGGGAACTCGTTGAGCACACACTTAACTCGGATCCTAAGGCAAAACCAGTAAAACAGACACTTTGCTGCTTTGCAGAACCAAAACGAAAGGTCATTAGAAAGGAAGTCCATCGCCTAACCGACGCCAAATTTATCAAAGAATTGAAAAAAGCAGAGTGGGTCGCAAACCTAGTATGTGTACCAAAGAAAACACAAAGGAGCTACGTATGTGCATTGACTTTACTGTGTTAAACAAACATTGTCCAAAGGTTCACTTCTCACTACCACGAATCGATCAAATAATCGATGTGACTACAGGGTGCGAACACCTTTCCATTCTAGACGCATACTCAGGATACCATCAGATTCAGATGAAGGAGGAAGACTAGGATAAAAAAACATTTATCACTCCCTATGGTGTATTCTCCTACACAACAATGCCCTTCGGACTCAAAAAATGCGGGTGCAACGTATCAGCGGATGATGCAAAATTTCTTAGGAAGCCAAATTGGAACAAATGTACAAGTTTACATCGACGACGTCATAGTTACAACAAAACAAGGGTCGACCCTTATCAATGACCCCAAGAGACATTTGAGAACCTCAATAAATACTGCATCATGCTCAACCCAATAAAGTGTTCCTTTGGAGTCCCTGCGGGGCAACCCCTCGGATAACTCGTATCAGCAAGGGAAACATAGTCCAATCCCTAAAAAATACAGGCAATCCTCACAATGAAAAAAACAAATCTTTGGGGCATGCAAGAATTGTCTGGGCAAGTTGCGGCACTCAGGCATTTTATCGCCCGTCCAGGCGAAAAAAACATTACCATTCTATGCCCTCATGAATAAATCAGATAAATTTGAATGGATGGACGAGGCTCAATGCGCTTTCGAGAACCTCAAGAAAACGCTTTCGACATCTCCCATAGTTGTGTCTCCACGAGATAAATAACCCCTACTTATTTATATTGCTGCTACTAATCAGGTGGTCAACACAGTTTTGGTCATCGAATGACCCGAAGAAGGGAAAACTCGTGGTGTTTAGGGACCAGTTTATTTCCTAAGTAAAGTCCTCTCTACATCCAAGAAAAGATATCCGCACTATCAGAAGCTAGCATACAGAGTATTCATGACAGCGTGTAAGTTGCATCATTATTTTTTGGAACACCCAATCATAGTGGTCAATGAAGCACCTCTCTCTAATATTCTTAACAATCTAGAAGCTACATGACACGTCTCTCTATGGGGCATTGAGCTACCCCTTGAGATATTACGTACGAGAAACACAAAACAATTAAATCACATGTTTTCCTGACTTTATTACTGAATGGATAAAACTACAGAGCGGGCCTGTCAGACCTCTCTAGTGCATGGACAATGTATTTCGATGGATCGAAAAGGACAAAAGGAGCAGGAGAAGGGGTTATATTGGTGTCACCTCGAGGCGATAAAACGCGATAAATACTTCGGATGATTTTTGCAAATGTGTAAAAAATAATGAAGCTGAATATGAAGCCCTGTTGCACGGTATGCGTATGGCTAAATCTTGCGGTGCAACTTGCTTGAAAATATTTAGTGAGTCCAACATTGTGGAACAACAAGAATGAACAAGTGTGACACTATCAGCAACAACATGATCACCTACCGTGATCTATACAACATCTTGGAAGCTCAATTTGACGGGTGTGAAGTTTCACACATAGGAAGTGTTGGAAATATGCCCTAGAGACAAATAGTAGTAAGGAATATTATCATATTTCATATAGTTTATGATTATGTCTTATATCATGCTATAACTGTATTGAGTGGAAACATCAATACACGTGTGATATACAAACAACTAGGGGTTCCCAGTGAAACTCTAGTCACTAGTTCATTGGTCAACAGATGATCAAGTTTCCTGATCATGTGGCATTTATGCCAATTGGAAATGAGGTCATCTTATTCCGAGAATGAGATGATGAACCAATACCCAACCTAAACATCATGACCCGATCATCTCACGAAGTTCAAGTTACGATGATTAGAAATGGATCCTCGTAGACTATTCCTTAGACCGTGAGGCGATATCAATCACTGTCTCCCGAGAGTGCTTAGATAGCATCAAACGCCATCTGGTAATACGGTGGTTATAAAGGTGTGTTCAGGTACTCGGAGGAAACCGTAGAGGCAACATATGTCAAGAGCGGGATTTGTCCGTCCATGTGACAGGAAGATACTCAAGGGCCCACTCGGAGAAGTTATATCCAATAGCTGCGCAGCGTGTGATTTGATCACGGGGATATCACTTGTCGGAACGAGTCAAGTAGCATTGTTCAGAAACGAGATTGAACACGACATGGTGATGTCATTGATCGGATCTCGGGCAATACAAGTATCGAGTGACAAAGGAAATAAGACACGACTGTCCCGGTTCAAACGAAGAAAGATCTTCGTGAAACACACAGGGGTCACATGGCCATCTAGGTCCCTCTGTCGATCATTGGTGCGGGAGTGTCCCAACCATGTCTGGAGTGTTTGTAACACCCTCAAATCGGCCCTATGCAAGTTTTAGCCCTTTCCGCCAAACCCGCATAGAAACGATTCAAGGACGCCCACCAGGAACTTTCGTGCGGGTGGAAAACGAAGTAATACCATAACACAACAGTCCTCGATGGGACCCACAGAACACACATATATATATATATACAACAACGACTCAACGAGTCAATAATATAGATATACAATACAAAGATCCAAATCACCTTGAAAATGATACAGCGTCCGAGTACGAACAAGATGCAAATGGGGCTAAGAGCCCTGAAGAATAAACAATGGCGTCCATAACCCTGCCTAGGCCAAGCCGGAAGGGTAACCCTGCTAACGATGTCGATCTCAAACCTGCTAAAACAAAGGGGTGCTGACAAAGGGCAAAGGAAAAAGAGGAGCATCAGCACTGAGGCCAGTACACGGTGAGGCTAGAATTCGGCGGCTCTCGCCTACATAGGTATGGTGGATTGAAGCGGCAGCGCAGCATGCACTAAACAACCTATAGAGACTCAATTAACTGTCGGCTATTAGAGAGAGAGAAGAAAGACCTATTCGGAACCAACCTTATACTAACACCAATCATACCCATCCTGGTATTTCCCCCTCGAGACCAATCGAGGAAGTCCGACCGAGGAACTCACACGGTTGGCAATTTTATTCATTCCATTATAGGTGAAGCTCTTACTAATCAGATATAGATAGCATGAGTCATCCTGAAGCATAAGTAGTGGGTAGTTTTAGTTAACATTTGGTGTAGTTGGAACATTTACTAGTCAAATATAATTGTCCTGAGGAATCCCAAAACCCAACAGTTGTTGGCACTTTATCACATTCCATTGGAGTGGCAATACTTACTAGGCAGGTATAGTATGACATAGATCACCATAGATCCACCAGTTATTGGCATTTTTATTATCCATCCCATTGTAGTGAAGCTGATTACTAGTCACATATTAAGTCAAATTTATAGCACTACTTTAGTTATGCTTCTCTATGATCGAGATACTGTGCTCCAAGTCATCCATAACCGTGGACACGACTTTCCGAAAGTTTTACCCTGCAGGGGTGAACAAATAGCAACACACACTCGATCAACCTCGGAAAAACCAACTCAAAACCCAACGAGGATTTCACGACAAAGCAATCACAGGATTCATAAATATTTCAGGGGCCACCCCATTAAGCTACCCGCAATAAAGTTGGACGGCTCCGAGACGAACCCAAGGTTTGCGCCAATGGCTATAAACAACTGGGAACCCGAAAGTGTGACTGGCTTGTCGATACCGCGAAAACACTCCGCAATTCCTAAACAGTACAGGTGCTCCACGCACAATCTTAAATAAAGCAGTAAAACATGGCATAAGTACAGGATAGTAATAAAGCCCCAAACTAGTTTGTGGCCCCAAGAAATAGAAATGAATCAAGCTTTGGCTCAAGGGGATCCCATAGGGTCTCCCGGATGTGGAGAGTGCGAATAGTCAAGGAACATGTATCAAGTATTCGGGGTCCTATGGGACACAAGTGAGCGTGGAAGAACCAAATAACATCTATTGCCCACCGATGCCTCCGCATTAGTTATATCTAGCAATTTAATAGTTGTATTTAAAGTCATGATCATCTCCACCATAAACATCTGCCAGCATTCCAACAACTGTGGTACTAGACATCACGAGATCGCACCTGAGCAAGCAACTACGACTCGCAAGGCCAGCTATCTACCAAACAACAGGTATTAGGAGGTGTCCATGGCAATATAGAGGCTGCACGAGAGATAACTGGTGCACGGAAACTAAAGCATCAGGACACGGATAGCAAGAGATCAACATGAGGAAATAAAGACTATAAATGCAAAATAGGTAGAAGGGGAAGAGATGCTCGCCTGGGAAACACTGCCGAAGAATCATATTCGGAGAACTTGTCGATACTCGCATCCACTCATCGGCCTAATCCGCGAAGAAGAAAACACTAAAAGAAACACCGGATGCAATATTTAATACTACGGCAGAAGATCCGGCATGATTATGATATGATGCAGATGCGGTGCAATTAGGCAGTATTAAGCGGAACCGGGGTCCCGACAATTGATTAAATGGTTCATGTTGTTTAGGTACCCCAAAATTTAAATATTGTCTTAACAAGACAAAGCATGGGATCGGTTCACTATACAAATTTAAATGGGGCTAATATAAGACTAGAATAGCCCGCATATAGACTCCATATTTAATTTAGGTGAATCGACTAATGGCCCCAAACACCCACAATATGCATGCAAGGATGAACAATTTAATATGCGGCAATTTATATGTCATATTATAAAAATAGAGACTTAGGATCACACATTGGATAACGACGATCTTGGGGTTCCGAGGGTTCGACGGGGTGCGGGTCCAGCAGGATCGGTCTTCGGATCCTCGGGGGTGTTTGGTCTCCGTGACGGAGGTCATGGCGATTCCAGGGAGAAGACCTTGGCGTTCTGGATCGGTCTTTGGGTCCGGACTTCGCCTCTCGTAACAAGGACTTGGCGTCCTGATGGATCTGTCTTCGAGGTTGATGATGAAGTTCTTGCGGTTCCCTGATGTAGGTCTTCGAGTCATCGGTCCTGAAGTAAAATCGACGTTCAACTTCAGAGGTCGGTGACATACTCGGAGTTCCGACATCGGTCTTGGTAGCACTTGGGTTTTCGAAAGAACTTGGCCACAGGAGCGCGATGGGCCGAGCGGTCACCAACATACCATCCAATCCCCACACTAAACCGCAACCAGAGGAAAATAGAGGAACCAACAGATGTACCACATCGACACTTGCAACACAACGAGCAAGGCAGACTTGCAGGTTCGTTCTAGAGAGGGCATGACGGGAAGAGGACGTCGGGCCGGCACGGGCGCGCAGTGTTGGCCAGAGAGGTGGACCTGCGTGAGGTGGAGGGCGGCTAGGACCCGAGGAGGCGGCACCGAGGCATGGCTGCGACAGTAGCTTGGTGAGGCGCGACCGCAGGGAGCGAAGGCCGAGGTCGCCGGTGGGAGACGCAGACGACCTTACCGCGTAGAGGTGGTCGAGGGAGAGGCGGCCACGGTCAGGGAGGAAACGGAGCCGGCTGGAAGAAGGACCGCAGCGGCGGAGCTCCCAGGCCTAGGAGGCGACACAGCGAACTCGGGCGCAGGGTCGAGGAGGTCGGCGAGGACAGTGCAGACGGTGGCGCTCTAGCAGGCTTGAGGACGGCCGGGCTCGGGTCGGAGTAGGGGAGGCGGCGACGGGGAGCTCAATGGGGTCCGAGCGGCAGTGGCCGGGGCGAGGAGTTAACTCGAGCGGAGGAGGCGGCGTCGGGCCCTGCTCGCGGCGGAAACAGAGGCGGAGGTGCACGGGAAGAGGAGGCGACGACGCATCTAGGCTGAGGTAGACGGGATGGTGGCGGGCGGCGCAGATGAGGCAAGGGCCGGCGCTCGGGGCGGGCTCGAGCGGGCAGACGCAGAAGAGGAGGCAAGCCGCTCGTGGGAGAGAGAGGTGGGGATCGCGTCGGGCGGTGGCGTGCGGGGTTGGGGACGACGGCCGCGAGGAAAGAGAGGAGCGGGTTGCGTCGGTGGGAGTGGGGCCCGCGACGCAGTAGGTGGGGGGGTAACGGGTGGATCGGGATGGGAGGATGGGAGCGGGCTAGCGTGCGTGTGGTGTTGGGGCAGGTGCGGTTGGCTGTGTGTTGTGTGGCGATGGGTTGGTTGGGATGTGCAGGTGGAGGGAGAGGAGGTGGGGCCGGGCGGAGACCATGTGGGTGGGGGCGAGTGCAGGTGGCGGCCAGGTGGGTGGGGAGGCGTGCAGGGGGTGGCCGGGCACTGTGCGTGCGTGCTGTGTGCCCCTGTGGGTTGGTGGCGGGGACAAGGGATGAGGGATGGGGTAGGTAGAGGGTTAGGGTTAGCTGGTTGGGGTTTTGTTTGTGGGGTGGTAGGTGGCAGTCGGCTGGGCCTGGCCGGCGGCTGCCTCCTCCACTAAAATATTTATTTCTATTTAACTTTTATAAATAGTTTTTAGACGAATAAAAGATCTAGATAAGATCACGGTTTTTATTTAAAGTAAAGACGGGGGATGTTTAGAAAACATAACTAGGCTTTTAGAAAAGGGTTTTCTATTTTCGTGCCCTCAGGTCCTTAGTTGTACTCAGTTTTCCCCAACCCCTTAGTTTTTCCTCAGTTTTCCCCTCCTGTAGTTTGAAACACTCACAAGTGCTGGAATGGCCGGTAGCCGTCAGGTCAGAGGCTTTGACCGTTAGTCTGACCGGGTGGGGCTGCACAGGGGCAGCTCCTCCCCGACCGTCTCGTGCTGACGGGTAGGGTCAGGAGACACGTCGGAGCAGCCATCCATCTATCGCTGACGCGTGGGCCGTTTTATTTCATGATTTTATAGGCGGTGTTGCCAATGACAAATGGGGCCGCTCTATAGGGCTGCCGCAGCCAATGACCAGTGGGGTCGTCTATTTTTCAGGAAAAGACATATATTGCCGCTCTGTGGGGCTGCCGCTGCCAATGACTAGTGGGGTCGTCTATTTATTTATAGAAAATCATATATTACCGCTCTGTGGGGCTTCCGCAGCCAATGACCAGTGGGGTCGTCTATTTTTCAGGAAAAGACATATATTGCCGCTCTGTGGGGCTGCCGCAGCTAATGACCAGTGGGGTCGTCTATTTATTTATAGAAAATCATATATTGCCGCTCTGTGGGGCCTCCGCAGCCAATGACCAGTGGGGTCGTCTATTTTTCAGGAAAAGACATATATTGCCGCTCTGTGGGGCTGCCGCAGCCAATGACCAGTGGGGTCGTCTATTTATTTATAGTAAATCATATATTGCCGCTCTGTGGGGCCTCCGCAGCCAATGACCAGTGGGGTCGTCTATTTTTCAGGAAAAGACATATATTGCCGCTCTGTGGGGCTGCCGCAGCTAATGACCAGTGGGGTCGTCTATTTATTTAGAGAATATCATAGAGAGAAGCAACAAGTTCGCTAATTAATTTTTCTTAAGCTAGACCCATCAGGTGACTATTTTCGCAGCTTAATCTAAAGTGAATTTTATGCTAAACATGGCTGGAACCTAGTGTTGTGTATCTCATTAGTCACCGGAGAACCGCTGGCAGCTCGTTCCCCACCCTCGGACGGAGCAGCCATCGCCGACGCCTCGTCGCGCCGCCGGCTCTGTCCCCCGGCGGTGTCGGACGGACTGCGGCGGTGCACGTCAACCACGGCTCTAGCACTTGTTTCGTCCGCACGCATTGTACCCACCGCAAGAAAGTCCGCCGCAAGCAGATCCGCCGCCCACGATGACCGGGATTTGTTCCGCGCACCAATTGGTAGTATAGCTTGGTAAGATCTCCGCTTCTGCCTCCCCCGCCCCTAATCGATTCGGTTCCCGTAATTTATTGGAGTTTGCAGGTGCGAAATAGTCCTCAATGTCTGGTCGTAGCGGGTACACCGGCGAGGGTGGGGATTCGATCATGTCGTGGCCACGTTCTACTTCTCCTACCTCGTCGGAAGTGCAGGTATCTAGCTTCTGCTCTCTGTACTACCGTTGAATTTGAAGTACCGCCATGGCCTGTTGGAGTGATTTCAGTTATTCTTTTTTCCATTATTGTTACAGTTAGCCAGGCAAGCCGATGATCCATGGTACGTTGCATACCAAGATGAATCAACCCAGTGGTGTAGCCAGAGGATGGATTTGGAGGAGAAGGTGGCCAATTTAGGTGATGAATTGGCCCGTAAAAACCTGATGATATTCGAGCTGAAGCGTACTGTGGAGGAAGAAAAGATGAATTCAGAGCTTATTCGCAAGGAGAAGTTGAGAGTTGAGACAGATCTTGCCGTATTTGATCAAGTGGTAGAAAATCTAGACCATGAACTTCAAGTGATGGGAGAGGAAAAAAGTAGATTCATCTGGGCAGTTTTATTAGCTGTCATCCCTGTCCTAGCAGTTATGTGGTTGTGGTAGACGATTTAGATAGTATAGAATTGTTATTCAGTAGATGGCTCTAACCACTGTATTTGTTGTGGCTCTAACCACTGTATTTTGGCGTACAATTTCCTAGTTGTGCTAAGTAATGTGCGCGATAATTTTAGCATGTACCAGCCTCTCGGATCAAATACATATCAATCTTCCCAATCAAGTTGGGATAGAATTCAAATCATACATATGGATGTACATGGACACATCAAGAACGTGGAGAAGCTTTTTTTGAGACGGAGGTAGTAGTTCGAACAATTTTATCCCAATTTGAAATTGAAAAATACAAATTTATCATAATTTATCCCAATTTGCAGCGATGGCTTCAATCGTCTTGGCATCGATTCGCACTCTCGGCACCGGAAGTGAGACATCAACAGGCTCCGACATTAAAGGCTGGATCTGCACCGTCGAAGCGATGTTGTAGGCGATGGCTTCAATGTTCGTGGCATCGATGACCACTGTCGGCACGGCCGCCGTCTTGGTGTCCTTCATCAGCAACAGATCTGAGGAGGGCAACGGAAGTGAGACATCAACAAGCTCCAACATTGAATGCTGGATCTACGCCGTCGAAGCGATGTTGTAGGCGATGGCTTCAATGATCTTGCCATCGATGACCACTGTCGGCATGGCTGCCGTTTTGGTGTTCTTCATCATCAACAGATCTGAGAAGAGAAACGAAAGTGAGACAGAGAAGAGACATTTCAACTATTTCTGAGGGTTAGATCCTCACCAGCACTCTTAGATCCACGCCGCCGCACGGTTAGATCCGCGCCGCCGCATGCCGCCGCACGCATGGTTAGATCCGTGCCGCCGCGACCACCGGAGTAAGAGAGGAAATAGGAGAGAGGAAGATGCGACTGGAATATGCGACTGCCAGGGTTGGTAGGTATGTGCTCTGCTCTTCTCTCCGTATGCGTCCATCGTGGTAGAGAGAGATATACAGGCCGTTCGATCATAAATGATCGAACGGTGCAAGCGTTCGTTGAGCTTTCAACCAACCAAGATCCGTGTGACATATATCTCGACCAATCAGAGATCAGCCAGTGAGTACAAGTGAGGAAAACTGAGTAGAACTAAGAGGGGGAAATGTGAGGAAATGTTTATCGGAAGGGCAAAACTGAGTAAAACAAGTGGGCCCGGAGGGGGAAAACTGAGTAACACTAAGTAAAACAGGGGCACCCAAATAATAAAGGGACTAAGGGAAATTGAAGCTTTTGGCATAAAAATTGTAAAATTGTGTTATTTGAACAGTATAGTACATTTTGGCCGACAGGATATTGTTTGCAATTCAAAGATACACAAGTGTGACGAATTTGGACTCATTTGGACAAAGTTTGTAAGCATAGTGGGTATTTGGGAGGTGTGTTGAGTAGAAAGCCCTGCATCTTCATAGCTAGTAGCTCATGGACTAGGAAGTGGTTTTGAAGTTTTTGGCATAAAAACTTCATATCTCTATATTTCCTTTTCCATTATTATTTCTCTAGGTTGTAGGTAACATAACAAGACTCCATGGGAAGGTTCCACCGTATTTTGAATTATTTTGAATTAAACCGTAAACCGTAAACCCTAAAACCCTAAAACCCTAAACCCTAGAGAAAATGATAAATGTGACTTAAATGTGGCTTAACACATACATTCAAGGGATCCCTACATTCAAATTGTTCAATACAAAGGGAACCCCAATACAAAGGGAACCCCAAAACAAATTGTTCATACAAATTCAAATTGTTCAATACAAAGGGATCCCCAATACAAAGGGATCCCCAATACAAATTGTTCATACAAATTCAAATTGTTCATACAAATTAAAATTAATTGTTCGGAATAAAATCTTTCTCTTGCTCCTGGTGTGATTCGCTGGGGCCACCACCTTACTCCGGGTAACCCTACCAAGGATATTACCGGTGTCTACCTTCCTTTTGCCCTCTTTCTTGTTCTTCTTCTTCTATGAAGCTTGTGCCTTTTCTTCTGCAATCTGCTCTTCGAAGTTAGCACTCAGCTGGGCCATATTAAATTCAAGGCACTCTCTGTGAATCTGTTCCCTCTCCTCTAGACTCATCGGTTCAAGCAGCTCTCGATCCATCTGTTCCCTCTGCTCTCGATCCATCGGTTCAACCAGCTCTAGATCCATCGGTTCAATCAGCTCTCAATCCATCGGTTCAATTTCCTCATGTTGAATTGCTGCTTCAATTTCCTCATGTTGAATTGCTGCTTCAATCTCCTCATGCTGAATTGCTGCTTCAATCTCCTCATGTTGAATTGCTGCTTCATTCTCCTCTACATTTGCTGCTCCCGCCTGATCTTCCATTCCAAGAGCTGGGTCAACATCATTTTTACAAAGCCTAGCAATGTGTCCAGGGATTCCACAACGTTCGCACTTACGTCTTCGAATCGGTGCACCACCCTCTGCACTAGCTCTGATCCTATTCTTCCTCGGCCTACCTGCCGGTCTAGTCAAAACTGGAGAGTACATTTTGATGCCTGGATCGACTGTCATCCATTGGTCTTTTCCCAACAAGGTAGGAACATTCATAGCATATGCAGCCCTAAATTTGGCAACAGAGAAATAATCTGACACATACTTATCAACTTCACCTTCTTCACCCCCTATAACACTCATGAAAAACAATGCGTGTATGCAGGGTATCCCACGGATCTACCATCCCCTACAATGGCATTTCCTATCAACCAAACTCACTGGATACCTCCACTGCCTGTTTTTACTGTCAGTGTAGGTTACCTCAGCCTCCATTCCTTTTCTGACACATTGCATCTTCAATTGTTTTGCCCTGTCATGCAAAGACTTAATCAAAGATGGGAGCATGAGATGGCCAACATATTTTGTGGATGCAATTCTTTGACGCGGATCGATATTTATCATGATCATCTGCCTAATCTTATCAAATATTTGCCACATCATAAGCCTTTTCAATGACTTGACCTTTGAATTGAAACTCTCCGCAAGGTTACTTGTTACATAGTCTACCTTGCAAATTTCATTGAATTGGCTTCTTGACCACACCCTACCATGATGTTCATCCAAGTACTCCTTCACCCCAGGTTTTTGTTTATACAACACATCCAAATGAAACATATGCTTCCTAGAGCTGCATGTGTATGAAGCTGGCCATAGGTTGCCAGTAAAAACTTTACCCTTGAATTTCTTTGTAAAATTCTGTACCAAGTGTCGCATACATTCCCTATGCTCCACTCCAGGGAATACTGCTTCTACCGAACTCTCCAAACCTTTGCAAGTGTCTGTGTGGATAACAAGTCCTGTTGGATGACCTATAAGGTCACGCAAATTCTGCAAAAACCAAGTCCAACTTTCCTCTGACTCAACCTCCAAAACTCCATAAGCAATAGGGAACATCCAACTGTGTCCATCAACTGCAGTAGCAGCAACTAGCTGTCCTTTAAACCTGCCATGAAGAGCTGTTGCATCCACGGCCAAATAAGGCCTGCAACCGTCCAGAAAGCCTTTCCAGCAAGCTTTGAAACAAACAAAAGCACTTCTAAAACATTCCTTGTGCATTACCTTCCCGCTTTTCAATTTGTAGGGAACTGTATGCTTGTCTATCGCTACAACACTGCCTGGACTAGCCATCTCCACTTCAGCTTTGAAAGTGTAAAGCAACTGAAAGCTTTCATTCCATGGACCATTGATCTTGTCAAGAGCCATTTCCTTTGCATAGAACATCCTCATGTAAGGTACTTTTATTTGAAACTTCTCAACCATCTTTTTCTGGAGTGCTGTTGGACCAAGTGAAGGAGTTTCTCTCAGCCAATCTAGGATTATATCTGCCAACCACCTAGTCTTTGCTAGCTTTGTTTTCACCTCTGGCTCTCCCCCTAGAGGTGGACAAGCATGGACGTGCTCATTCTTCTTTATCTGAAACATAATGATAAGGGATGTCAGTAACAATTAACAAATATTACACCGTGATCTAAAATACACAACTGGTTTCCGTAGTACCTGAACCAAGGTGCTTCTGCGCATTGTGGATGCATGCAGCCTCCACCTACACCTCTTGTATGGGCATTTAACTGTGAACCTACCTGGCTCACTTTTAATAACCTCATAATTATTCTTAGAGAGAAGGCAATATGTAGTAATTGCATTACGGCAGTCCATCATCATTTGAAATACGGTGCCTTCTGCAAGCTGAGGATTCTCCCTGTTCCTCTCAATTGTTGGCAAGTCATCACCTTCGTAATCTGCTAAAACGAGGTTGTCATTGTTCTCATTCTTCTCTTCATCATCAGTGTCATCAAATCTGGCACCAAAAGCAATATCTTCCATGTATTGATCCTCCATTGCCTGCTTACTGCATCGATCTACCAATCTAGGAAACATCAACTCATCCTCATCATCTTGAGGAGACCGATCCCCAATCTCTGCATCGTCCTCCACATCGACCGCAGGAACGATCTGGCTACCACTAGCACTGGGGACAGATGGTGCTGTTGTGGACCTACAAGGAGCGCCGCGGCGCACACTATTAGCAGAGGCAGCAGCAATAGAGAGACATGATGCCCGACCACCTGATGATGCCCCAGCAACGGATGATGCCTGGCCCCTATCCACATGGATACGAATTTTACCGAACCAGCAAGAAGCATTCAAAGCAAAAAAGAATTCCCAGATCGTCGTCAGAAATTAATGGAACAAATCTTCGCTCCGTGCTGTTGAAATATTCGAAATGAACTGCATCGCGAGAGCTCCAGGTGTACTTATCGTAGATGTTAGATTTCAAATCCCTCAACGAGATGGTGGTTGCAACCACCGCAGGGAAGCAAAACCCATTCTTATAGCATTTAGAATCACGCGTAAAGCTAGAATCCAGCCTAACCACCAGCCGAAAAGCCAGCGATGGATCAATCCTATTCGAAAAGCAACGCAGTTAGTTGAGCAACAACGATTGGCGCTCAAAAACTGCCTACTGTTAATTCACATAGGCAGACGATGCTTACCAGATGGAATCCATGCATTAGATCCCTCTGATTCCCAATCGTCTCCGCGGCTGACGGGAAGAGAAGGCACACCAGACGGATATACAAACTCCACGACAGGGGTAGATCCAGATCTGGTGGAGGCGGAGCCCTCTCCGCCTCCCGGGAGTGGTGGCGGGGGCGGGGGCGGCTCGGCGGCGGACGACGCCATAAGGTAGGAGGGCAGGACGGCGTGGCAGCGGAGGGGCGGTGTGTGAGCTCCTCCAGTCTCGGGCGGAGAGGAAAGCTTTGGGTGAGCTCCTCCAGTCAACAGTCAACACAATTCGAAAGCAACGGTCAATTCAAAACCACCGTGGCTCCCTAGCCGTCACCGGTAATGGTCAAGGCCTCTGACCAGACGACAACCCTCCCATCCGAGCGTCTGCGAGGGGTTTCAAACTAGAGGGAGGGGAAAACTGAGGAAAAACTAAGGGGCTGGGGAAAACTGAGTAGAACTAAGGACATGAGGGCACGAAAATAGAAAACCCTTTAGAAAATAGTTTTAGACAAACAAATGCATGATGACATGACGATGCTCAAATGCAATGTGGCATGATGACATGAGCATGCGGTCATTTTGATGCGCAACACAAAAACACCGCGATTTTCTAGTAGTGGTTTTAGCGGGATGCCACAATTCGACACCACTAACAATGGATCTCGCCCTCGAGATCCGCCTCGTGGTACCAGGAAGAAGGTCGACGATCTGAATCTTCTCGCTTCGTGTAGATCCTCGCGACACCACTAACAAAGGTTCCTTCTTCGTCTTGAATCGGCGACACCACCAACAAGGGGTCATTGTCCGTGATCGTCGAGAGAACACTTCGGGAAACAAAGGACGAAGGTAAAGGTATCCACAAATAAAGCCACCTCTAAATTCGATAGAAAGAGAGAACCGATGCATTCTCATCCACTTCAATGTGCACGAGAAACTAGAGTGAGTAGTCGGCATGGGGTCCAATCCATCACGCACCCAAACTATTACTCCGCACAATCAGTAGAAAAGCGTGCAACCATTCTCGGAAGCAGACTGAAGATCTCGACAATCGAGGTCCGAAACAAAGGAGTGATGTAGACTCTGCATCGGATCTGGCGTAGATGATGTTGTCGCGTCGGAAAACACCGGAAGACACACACAAGGGACGAAGAATGGTACCACAGATAAAGGATCACTCAGATAGCACGAAGACCGAATGTATAAGCACCATTACCAAAGGAGGAAGCGAAACCCTGAAGGTACGACAGAAACCCAACCACGAGAATTCCTGGACTCGAAGAAAAGATAAGAGAGCCGATTCAGAACATGCAGAGGTAAGAGGAGAACAGCAGAGGGGTAAGAAGTAAAAGCAGACCTAATCAGATCTATCCAACCGATTTTGCAAAATAGCTTTGACACTCTACTTCGGCCGTTAGCTAGGTTATCCTACAGGCTGGACTTTTGGGGTATCGTAACTGCTGAGCTCTGATACCACTCTGTAACACCCTCAAATCGGCCCTATGCAAGTTTTAGCCCTTTCCTCCAAACCCGCATAGAAACGATTCAAGGACGCCCACCAAGCACTTTCGTGCGGGTGGAAAATGAAGTAATACCATAACACAACAGTCCTCGATGGGACCCACAGAACAGATATATATACAACAGTGACTCAACGAGTCAAGAATACAAATATACAATACAAAGATCCAAATCACCTTGAAAACGATACAGCGTCCGAGTACGGACAAGATGCAAATGGGGCTAAGAGCCCTGAAGAATAAACAATGGCGTCCATAACCCTGCCCAGGCCAAGCCGGAAGGGTAACCCTGCTAACGACGTCGATCTCAAACCTGCTAAAACAAAGGGGTGCCGACAAAGGGCAAAGGAAAAATAGGAGCGTCAGTACTGAGTCTAGTACACGGCGAGGCTAGAATTCGACGTCTCTCGCCTACATAGGTATGGTGGACTGAAGAGGCAGCGCAGCATGCACTAAACAACCTATAGAGACTCAATTAACTGTCGGCTATTAGAGAGAGAAGAAAGACCTATTCGAAACCAACCTTATACTAACACCAATCATACCCATCCTGGTATTTCCCCCTCGAGACCAAACGAGGAAGTCCGACCGAGGAACTCACACGGTTGGCAATTTTATTCATTCCATTATAGGTGAAGCTCTTACTAATCAGATATGGATAGCATGAGTCATCCCGAAGCATAAGTAGTGGGCAGTTTTAGTTAACATTCTGGTGTAGTTGGAACATTTACTAGTCAGATATAATTGTCATGA
This sequence comes from Avena eriantha, assembly GCA_910589775.1. Taxonomy (NCBI): domain Eukaryota; kingdom Viridiplantae; phylum Streptophyta; class Magnoliopsida; order Poales; family Poaceae; genus Avena; species Avena eriantha. The sequence continues at coordinate 486,249,236 of OU342742.1, forward strand.
GAAATCCCAAAACCCAGCAGTTGTTGGCACTTTTATCACATTCCATTGGAGTGGCAATACTTACTAGGCAGGTGTAGTATGACACAGATCACCACAGATCCACCAGTTGTTGGCATTTTTATTATCCATCCCATTGCAGTGAAGCTGATTACTAGTCACATATTAAGTCAAATTTATAGCACTACTTTAGTTATGCTTGTCTATGGTCGAGATACTGTGCTCCAAGTCGTCCATAACCGCGGACATGGCTTTCCGAAAGTTTTACCCCGCAGGGGTGCACAAATAGCAACACACACTCGATCAACCTCGGAAAAACCAACTCAAAACCCAACGAGGCTTTCACGATAAAGCAATCACAGGATTCATAAATATTTCAGGGGGCCACCCCATTAAGCTACCCGCAACAAAGTTGGCCGGCTCTGAGACGGACCCAAGGTTTGCGCCAATGGCTGTAAACGACTGGGAACCCGAAAGTGTGACTGGGCTTGTCAATACCGTGAAAACACTCCGCAATTCCTAAACAGTACAGGTGCTCCACGCACAATCTTAAATAAAGTAGTAAAACATGGCATAAGTATAGGATAGTAATAAAGCCCCAAACTAGTTTGTGGCCCCAAGAAATAGAAATGAATCAAGATCTGGCTCAGGGGGATCCCATAGGGTCTCCCGGATGTGGATAGTGCGAATAGTCAAGGAACAGGTATCAAGTACTCGGGGTCCTACGGGACACAAGTGAGCATGGAAGAACCAAATAACATCTATTGCCCACCGATGCCTCTGCATTAGTTATATCTAGCAATTTAATAGTTGTATTTAAAGTCATGATCATCTCCACCATAAACATCTGCCAGCATTCCAACAACTGTGGTACTCGACATCACGAGATCGCACCTGAGCAAGCAACTATGACTCGCAAGGCCAGCTATCTACCAAACAACATGTATTAGGAGGTGTCCATGGCAATATAGAGGCTGCACGGGAGATAACTGGTGCACGGAAACTAAAGCATCGCGACACGGATAGCAAGAGATCAACAGGAGGAAATAAAGACTATAAATGCAAAATAGGTAGAAGGGGAAGAGATGCTCTCCTGGGAAACACTGCCGAAGAATCATATCTGGAGAACTTGTCGATACTCGCATCCACTCATCGGCCTAATCCGCGAAGAAGGAAACACTAAAAGAAACACTGGATGCAATATTTAATACTACGACAGAAGATCCGGCATGATTATGATATGATGCAGATGCGGTGCAATTAGGCAGTATTAAGCGGAACCGGGGTCCCGACAATTGATTAAATGGTTCATGTTGTTTAGGTACCCCAAAATTTAAATGTTGTCTTAACAAGACAAAGCATGGCATCGGTTCACTACACAAATTTAAATGGGGCTAATATAAGACTAGAATTGCCCGCATATAGACTCCATATTTAATTTAGGTGAATTGACTAATGGCCCCAAACACCCACAATATGCATGCAAGGATGAACAATTTAATATGCGACAATTTATATGTCATATTATAAAAATAGAGACTTAGGATCACACATTGGATAACGACGATCTTGGGGTTCCGAGGGTTCGACGGGGTACGGGTCCAGCAGGATCGGTCTTCGGATCCTCGGGGGTCTTTGGTCTCCGTGACGGAGGTCATGGCGATTCCAGGGAGAAGACCTTGGCGTTCCGGATAGGTCTTCGGGTCCGGACTTCGCCTCTCGTAACAAGGACTTGGCGTCCTGATGGATCTGTCTTCGAGGTTGATGATGAAGTTCTTGCAGTTCCCTGATGTAGGTCTTCGAGTCATCGGTCCTGAAGTAAACTCGACGTTCAACTTCAGAGGTCGGTGACATACTCGGAGTTCCGACATTGGTCTTGGTAGCACTTGGTTTTCGAAAGAACTTGGCCACAGGAGCGCGACGGGCCGAGCGGTCACCAACATACCATCCAATCCCCACACTAAACCGCAACCAGAGGAAAACGGAGGAACCAACAGCTGTACCACATCGACACTTGCAACACAACGAGCAAGGCAGACTTGCAGGTCCGTTCTAGAGAGGTCATGACAGGAAGAGGATGTCGGGCCGGCACGGGCGCGCGGCGTTGGCTAGAGAGGTGGACCTGTGTGAGATGGAGGGTGGCCAGGACCCGAGGAGGCGGCGCCGAGGCACGACTGTGACATCAGCTTGGTGAGGCATGACTGAGGGAGCGAAGGCCGAGGTCCCGGTGGGAGACGCAGACGACCTTACTACGTAGAGGTGGTCGAGGGAGAGGCGGCCAGGGTCAGGGAGGAAATGGAGCCGGCCGGAAGAAGGACCGCAGCGGCAGCGCTCCCAGGCCTAGGAGGCGACACAGCGAACTTGGGCGTGGGGTCGAGGAGGCCGGCGAGGATAGCGTAGACGACGGCGCTCTAGCAGGCTTGAGGACTGCCGGGCTCGGGTCGGAGCAGGGGAGGCGGCGACGGGGAGCTCAATGGGGTCCGAGCGGCAGCGGCCGGGGCGAGGAGGTAACTCGAGCGGAGGAGGCGGCGTCGGGCCCTGCTCGCGGCGGAAGCAGAGGCGGTGGTGCAAGGGAAGAGGAGGCGATGGCGCATCTGGGCCGAGGTAGACGGGACGGTGGCGGGCGGCGCAGATGAGGCGATGGCCGGCGCTTGAGGCGGGCTCGAGCGGGCAGACGCAGAAGAGGAGGCAGGCCGCTCGTGGGAGAGAGAGGTGGGGATCACGTCGGGCGGTGGCGTGCGGGGTTGGGGACGACGAACACGAGGAAAGAGAGGAGCGGGTTGCGTCGGTGGGGGTGGGGCCCGTGACGCGGTAGGTGGGGGGTAACGGGTGGATCGGGATGGGAGGATGGGAGCGGGCTGGCGTGCGTGTGGTGTTGGGGCAGGTGCGGTTGGCTGTGTGCTGTGTGGCGATGGGTTGGTGGGGATGTGCGGGTGGAGGGAGAGGAGGTGGGGCCGGGCGGAGACCAGATGGGTGGGGGCGAGTGTAGATGGCGGCCAGGTGGGTGGGGAGGCGTGCAGGGGGTGGACGGGCACTGTGCGTGCGTGCTGTGTGCCCCTGTGGGTTGGCGGCAGGGACAGGGGATGATGGATGGGGTAGGTAGAGGGTTAGGGTTGGCTGGTTGGGGTTTTGTTTGTGGGGTGGTAGGTCGCTGTCGGCTAGACGTTTTGGGCCTGGCCGGCGGCTGCCTTCCCCACTAAAATATTTATTTCTATTTAACTTTTAAAAATATTTTTATAAATAGTTTTTAGACGAATAAAAGATCCAGATAAGATCAAGGTTTTTATTTAAAGTAAAGATGGGGGATGTTTAGAAAACATAACTAGGCTTTTAGAAAATAGTTTTAGACAAACAAATGCATGATGACATGACGATGCTCAAATGCAATGTGGCATGATGACATGATCATGCGGTCATGTTGATGCGCAACACAAAAACACCGCGATTTTCTAGTAGTTGTTTTAGCAGGATGCCACAGTGTTCCTAAACCGTGGGGTATCACTCTTAAGGGCTTGATGATGCTTAGAGAGTGTTTATAGGATCGGTGGAATCACCGAAGAATAGTAGAGAGAAAACCGGAAGGGTTTCGGTATGTCCGGAGGATGTCCGGAGTGGAGGTGGAAGGTGTTCCATAGCCACAGATGTTGAATAATATGTGAATGAATGTTAAATATTGATTTAATCATTTATTCATAATTATTTAATAAAGAGAAAATCATATAAAGGTCAAAAGGGCTTAATGGGCCAATTTCCGGAGGGAGAGGGCCCATTAGGGAAAGGAGAGAGGGAGAAGGGGCAAGGGGGCCAGACGGCTGGGCCTAGCCCCCCCGCGCGGGCCCACTAGGTGGCCGGTGGCCACCCCCTCCCCCTCCTCTCCTTTAGTCCCACCCCGGGACTTTGAGGGAGGGTGTACCCCCTCCTCCCCTTATATATAGTGGGGTATTTGGCCAAGATAAACACACCAATAATCAATAAAGGTATCCCCACTTTTGGGAGGACCTCTAATTGATATTTTCTCTCTCCCCCTCTCTCTCATGACCGTGGTCCCAAGTCTGGAATGCGCGAGCGAGAGACATCTTCACCATGGAGCGCCGTCGCGCTGCGGGATTCGGATCCGGGAGCTCTACTTCCGCAACTGCTGCTGGATCAGGGAAGCGGGAGTCATCATCAGGCACAGGACATGTGTAACTCCCCGCGAGGTGTCGCACTTGAGGCACTCAAGTCGTTGGAGCCAAGGAGCGCAAGGACTTCATCATGACCTTGAGGTCGGCTTCGACTTGTCTACATCAACCACGCTCTCCTGAGCGTTGACAACGCTTTTCGGTCTTCAAGGGTAAGTTCGCAAAAATCCCCGCCCGTTACTGTATTACTAATAGATAGGTCCTGGCAGCTTCAGAGGTTCAGGGGCGTAGAGTAAACTTTATTGTTTTCATATGCGGAACCCCAACAGTGGTATCAGAGCTAGATCTATGCGTAGTAATGCTAGTACGGGTAGAACACACGAGATGTAGCGTGTGGGCGTTGATCTTTTAGTTGTTACCCTCCCACGTGTACTTGAGTATACCGCAGTAATGCTTGATGAAGCGGCCCCCAACCGACTTTACGCGTTCATTCGCGAGACTGGTCCATGCTTGACATACGGCTTGTACCGTATAAAGTGGCTTAGGGGGGGTGTCTGTCTCTCTCGCATTAGTTGGTATACCATTTGCAATGGAGGGCCCCAAAAGGGGTGTAGTAGAGACAACTACTTGATCAGCGTTATGCTGAAAGTTCGTAGGTAAGAACAATTCTTGTACGAAAGCCCATTCAGCCACGTAAAACATGCAAAGATAAAGTAGAGGCGTCTGACTTTGTTTTGTAGGGAGGCGTTGCTTTGTGATATGGTTGTGGCAAAGGTAAAGTGATTACCTTTTATTACGTAGTAGTAGATAGTCATGGAGGTGACGAACTACCACGCCGGGAAGACACCGGTAACCTGGTGTCTATGGCCCCGGAACCCTGGCGCCGGAACCCGGTGACATCGGATGGATATCACGACGTGAAGGACCATATCACATAGCATTTACATTCAATGTTATTGTTTGCATGTCTTATTGTGTGCTAGTATTAGATACTCGACGGTAGCCTAATAAAATGATCCCTGTTAAAATTACCAACGATTGTGTTCCCCCTTAGTGTGCACCACCAAGAAAGTTCTTCGGTATGAGGCGATCCAGGGTTACAGGCCTGGGTGTTAGATATATCTACGTTCGCATACAGTGGGTGTAAGCCACGTTGCACAACGAATACACTAAGGTTGAGTTGGCGCGCCTAGCACGCCACATAAGCGTGGCCTCGGAACACGGATGGTCAAAAGATCGAGCACGAGTCGCATGAATGATGTGACCGATGTTTAGCGTCCAACTTTGAACCCACATCGATGGCCGTGATCAGTCGGGGGAGATGTGGCTGATAGGGGTCATGTTATCACTAGGAACCATTTTGGGGATAGGTGTTTCTGAGTGGAGTTATCATTAACTCATTTAATTATAAACTTAGTCTAAATTCCTTTTGCAATTATAAATGTAGATGGGACCTTTCGTGTTGACAATTGAATGGTTAGAAGGAGAGAAGCTCAGATTAGATGGATCGAACTTCTCCATTTGGGTTGCCAGTCTCCATGTTCTCCTTAGCAAGAATGACGTGGTCGACTACATACTCGACGAGATGGATTTGGATCAGCCACGGACCTTGAGACCCTAGAAGAGCGGAAAAACCGCTATCTCCGTCGTGATATGGCCTCCTATATTTCAGTTGTGATGCATTTCAGAATGGTGGACGAGCTGTGGCCTTTCGTGGGTGATGTTAACCCTCATTCGGTAATGCTGTAGCTTAGGACACATTTGGTGGAGCAGACACGCATTTGGGAGCATGACCTGATGGGAGACTTCCTCTCCATTAATATGGAGGAGAACTCATCACTGGACGGTCACTTGGAGCGCATCCATGATGTGTACATGAGGCTTGCATACTTCCTAGACATCTGGATAACGGGCTCTTTTGCAAACGCCGCTGTGCTACGGTCGCTGCCACCAAGCTACCAAGCACAAGTCCGGACTTGCGTTATGAGGGGCGACGCGGAATCAGTGGAGTTCCACCGGTTCATGACACATCTTAGGAATGTGTTGGTTGAACCAGATGTCGCTCAGGTCATCAATGACAAAGGTATATATTTGATATACAATTTTATAAATGTTATAATCTTGCAAACACATTTGCAGTGTTAAGTATATTTGATACTTGTTCTGTTTTACTGAAAACAGGTCCTTCTGCATGAGAGGTTCTTGCTGGAGGGAAGGTAACGTTGCGTGTTGATGGTGAGCATGATGATGATGGCCGACGACACTCTCCCTCGACATTTATCATTTAGTTTATGTTTTAGGATGATTATTGTAATCAAGAGATTGTGAACTTCTTTAGTGTGTCTCACATTTCGTGAGACAGTTATTCATATGAGTTTGTAACAAATAGTTGTTCTGCTTTTATGAATGATTTCTATTCGTGTTCATATCTTGTTTGATTATGTGTGAATTATCCTTGTTGTTTGAAACTAATTGATAATGCATGAACATTTGTAAAATATTAAAATGCCTTGTTTAAAATACCCAACTTAATGATATGTTCATTAATGAATGAAAAAACCATTGTTTAGATTCAAAGTTATGTGATAATATGTGAAAGTCATTCGATTTCTTATCACATATAAATCATGCCTAAGTTCAGCAAAATAACTTGAACACCGTGTATTACTTGAATACAAAGTGTTTAATGAATTGTTAAATAGAATACATATTCGATGTATTGGGTTTTAACGAAAATGGTAATTATCATTAAATGATTATTTAAAGTGTAAATAAGTTTACCAAAGGAAACATAAATATGAAACTAATTGATTTGATCAAAATGTTTCATCAATAAAGGGTATAAATATAAAAGAGAATCCAATTACTATGATTTGATCAACAATAATAAAATTCAACTTTATAAGATTGGCATAAAAGAAATTGTGAAATGCAAAGTGTTTTGAAATGTCAAAATGCAAAGCATCACAATGTGATATTAGATATCAAAGGGGTTGAATAGAAGGCACCAAATAAATCGTTGTAGTGTAGATGTAGAGACCATTAGCTTAGAAATAGTTAACACTCAATTAGAATGTAGTGAACCATTTGAATTCGTGAAAGTTTTGGGGTTATTCGATATAACCAAAACAATAGCGAATAAGTCCTTATAGAGTATTCATTGGAAACTTTGACTACGAAATCCATAGCTGAAACCAAAAGGAAAGCAAAACTTGTATTGCTTGGATTTTGGTACATTCTTGAGAAAGCTCACTTTTAGTGATGGTTCTCTATGAAGCAAATAGAAAATAGTGAAGAACACGATGAGGATTCATATCCCAGCATTAGAGTGTTGAGAAGCGCAACAGACAACGTTCCTGAACGATTCTCTTCACAAAAGGAAAGAATCAATGATGATGATCATTGTGTTTTCCCAACTAGTGTTTTTACTACATGAAGTAGGATTCAAAATGTAAATCCATATCTAGTATGGAGACATTTGTGAATCATTTGTCATGATTCTTGGAATGTGACATATCTACGAACTACAAAGGGAATAATGGTAAACTAGAATTATGAGAAATCCTAAAAGCAAAATTCCCTTGAGATTAGAAAGCAATTTGTTGCTGAATCTCACAAGTGAAAGGAGTTACTTTAATTTTCCCAAATGACTGCAAAGCCATAGTGGAAAAGAGGGTGAATGACACAAGCACGATTTGTCAAGTATTGGATAAACTCAAATGAATTTGATTCAAGTGTGCTGAATGTCTAGAGGATTTAAAACTAGTAATAGTACTGGTATCTCATAGTAAAACTCCAAGTTTGATATTTGATCAAAGGATTTTGAAGTTATTCAAAATAGTAAGGAGATACGTAATTTCCATAAAATTGAGTGGGAGCTATGAAAGTCTTCCTAAAACAATATGTGAAAGACATATTTTTGAGTGGGAGCAATATAAGTCTCAAATTCCAATATGTAGGAACATACTTTGAGTGGGAGCTTATAGGAGTGATTCTTAAGGGTGTTAAGAATAAAAGCGCAAGTACTTATAAATAATGATTTATAAGATCTAGAAGTTGATAGTAGGTGTATCATAATATTATGTAGTATTCCTTAAGGGATTCTGAAAGGGGTTTCAGAATAGAAGTTAATTAAGGAACTAGTCCTTAATAACTCAAACTAGGAATAGTATTAAGTTTAACATCAATGGTTGAAAGAAAGAAAAGGATGATCATCATCCACTATGTTGAGACATAGGTTCTATCTTAGTAAACCATGATGATAACTTAGCATAATATGTGATCCAAATAAGGAACGTTTAAAAGTGATTAAGTTCGAATCACAGAATGTTGAGCTGCGTTTGTCCGCAGTGTCTAGTAGAGAGCTACATACATGTTTTCCAAATCCATAAAGGATGACATATCTTAAAGCATAAAGGGTTATGCTATAAGGGAATATGTTGGAAACTCCTGTAATACCGACTGAAGTCAAGTAGGAAGCGAGGTGAACTAAGAACATCGAAAATTGCACAGAGTGCACTAGTGTTTCGATGAATACATTTATAATAATAGATAAGGGTACCATCTAAAGTGTTGTATAATGTTTTGGCGGGGCTAGTTTGCTTTTAACGTAGAATGATGTGTCCTAGGGCACAATGCCCATGAGAAAGCCCTCGAGGTTGATCTAACATCATTGTAGGCTCCTAGAATCAGGCCTCGTTTTACCGCCATAGCGACGATGCATACACAAAGATGCTATCATGAGATGATAAAGTATTAATGTCAATCAAGGTGACATTAGTAAGTTGCAAAGGATTTGGGACTGTAAAGTAGAGACCCAAGACTCAACCTCTTCCATGAGCAAGCATGTTCAGGGTACCAGGTATATGGTGTCAAAGATTGAGAACAAATGCAGCTAGTGTATTTGTACTCTAGTGCAAGTGGGAGACTGTTGGAAATATGCCCTAGAGACAAATAGTAGTAAGGACTATTATCATATTTCATATAGTTTATGATTAAGTCTTATATCATGCTATAACTGTATTGAGTGGAAACATCAATACACGTGTGATATACAAACAACCAGGGGTTCCCAGTGAAATTCTAGTCACTAGTTCATTGGTCAACAGATGATCAAGTTTCCTGATCATGTGGCATTTATGCCAGTTGGAAATGAGGTCATCTCATTCTGAGAATGAGATAATGAACCAATACACAACCTAAACATCGTGACCCGATCATGTCACGAAGTTCAAGTTACGATGATTAGAAATGGATCCTCGTAGACTATTCCTTAGACCGTGAGGCGATATTAATCACCGTCTCCCGAGAGTGCTTAGATAGCATCAAACGCCATCTGGTAATATGGTGGTTATAAAGGTGTGTTCAGGTACTCGGAGGAAGCCGTAGAGGCAATATATGTCAAGAGCGGGATTTTTCCGTCCATGTGATGGGAAGATACTCAAAGGCCCACTCGGAGAAGTTATATCCAATAGCTGCACAACGTGTGATTTGATCACGGGGATATCACTTGTCGGAACGAGTCAAGTAGAATTGTTCAGAAACGAGATTGAACATGACATGGTGATGTCATTGATCAGATCTCGGGCAATGCAAGTATCGAGTGACAAAGGGAATAAGACACGACTGTCCCGGTTCAAACGACGAAAGATCTTCGTGGAAACACACAGGGGTCACATGGCCATCCAGGTCCCTCTGTCGATCATTGGTGCGGGAGTGTCCCAACCATGTCTGGAGTGTTCCCGAACCGCGGGGTATCATGCTTAAGGGCTTGATGATGCTTAGAGAGTGTTTATTGGATCGATGGAATCGTCGAAGAATAGTAGAGAGAAAACCGGAAGGGTTTCGGTAAGTCCTGAGTATGTCCGGAGTGGAGGTGGAAGGTGTTCCATAGCCACGCAGGTTGAATAATATGTGAATGAATGTTAAATATTGATTTAATAATTTATTCATAATTATTTAATAAAGAGAAAATCAATTAAAGGTCAAAAGGCTTAATGGGCCAATTTCTGGAGGTAGAGGGACCATTAGGGAAAGGAGAGAGGGAGAAGGGGAAAGGGGGCTGGCTGGCTGGGCCTAGCCCCCCCCCCCCGCGCGGGCGCACTAGGTGGCCGACGGCCACCCCCTCCCCCTCCTCTCCTTTAGTCCTACCCCGGGACTTTGAGGGAGGGTGTACCCCCTCCTCCCCCTATATATAGTGGGGTATTTGGCCAAGATAAACACACCAATAATCAATAAAGGACTCCCCACTTTTGGGAGGACCTCTAATTGATATTTTATCTCTCCCCCCTCTCTCTCTCGTCACCGTGGTCCCAAGTCTGGACTGCGCGAGCGAGAGACATCTTCACCGCGGAGCGCCGTCGCGCTGCGGGATTCGGATCCGGGAGCTCTACTTCCACAACTGCTGCTAGATCGGGGACGCGTGAGTCATTGTCAGGCACCGGACGTGTGTAACTCCCCGCGAGGTGTCGCACTTGAGGCACTCAAGTCGTTGGAGCCAAGGAGCGCAAGGACTTCATCACGACCTTGAGGTCGGCTTCGGCTCGTCTACATCAACCACGCTCTCTTGAGCATTGACAACGCTTTTCAGTCTTCAAGGGTAAGTTCACGAAAAGCCCTTCCTGTTTTTGTATTACTAATAGATAGGTCCTGGCAGCTTCAGGGGTTCAGGGGCGTAGAGTAAAATTTATTGTTTTCATACGCGGAACCCCAACAGGAAGGGCAAGCAATGAAGAAGCCGACAAGTTGGGAAACATCGGATCCTTATGTTTGCCAGTGCCACCTAGAGTTTTCTGGGAGGAAATAACAGATTGCTCCATCAAAGCCAAAAGGGTCTCTGAAGCTATAGTACCAAAAGCACGAAAGAATATCAAGCCGCAAAAAGACTCGGGGGCTACGCCAAAACATGAAAACATAGAAGAAGTCCTTGAGGAGGAGCTAGAAATCGGCGAAGTCATGATACTAGAACCTACATGGATGCAGCCATACATTGCATATACGTTGAGGGAAGAACTCCCCGTGGACGTGATAGAAGCACGACGAATCACTCGTTGGTCCAAAGCCTTCAGGATCATCAAGGGAGAGTTGTATGAAAGAAGTATTTTAGGTGTTTTATAATGGTGTGTTACACCCAAAGAAGGAAAGATTATACTCAAATACATACATGAAGGAGTATGTAGTCATCACACCAGTAGTTGAGCAATTGCCGCCAAAGCCTTCATGGCAGGATTCTACTGGCTCATAGCAGTATAGGATGCAAAGGATATCATACGAACGTTTGAAGCATGCCAATGATTCACAACAAAACCAAGTGCACCTGCCGCCGAAATAAATCCCATACCTCTTGCTTGGTCTTCTACTCAATGGGGACTTGGTATGGTGGGTAAACTTCACAAGTCATCGACAGGAGGACATGTCGTTCTGCTAGTAGCAGTCGACAAATTCACCAAGTGGATTGAAGCAATGTCTGTTACTAGCCTGGATGGAACTTCAGCTACGAATTTTATCAAATCAATATTGTTCCAATTTGGCATACCAAACAACATCATCACCGACAACGGAACTAATTTCACCTCCAATGAGTTCAAGGAGTACTACAAGGAGATGGGTATAAAAGTAAGCTATGCCTTAGTTGTCCACCCGCAAACCAATGGGCAAGTGGGAAAAGCCAATGGTCTCGTAACCACTGGTATTAAGAAAATACTGCTAGCACCATTCGATAGAGCAAAATGAGCATGGGTCGATGAGTTACCTCAGTTTTGTGGAGCCTACGTACTACTCCTAAAAATTCAACACAAGAAACACCCTTCTTTTTGGTCCACGGTGCTGAAGCTGTCCTTCCAGTCGCAGTAACTCACGAGTCTCTATGGGTCACTGAATATGATGAGGAAGAATCCAAGAAAGCACTAGAAGATGACATCGACGCACGTGATGAAGCTCGTGATGTTGCCTTACAAAGGGCCACCATATATCAACAGAACTTATGCAACTACCACATCTAACGATTGCGTCCTAGGTCCTTCGTCGTAGTAGGGTGAAATGGATCGTATGGGCACCTAGAGGGGGGGGGGTGAATAGGTGCTACTCCAAATTTTAATACCTTTTCAATTTTAGGTTGGATACAAAGGTAAATTCTCTAGATATGCAACTGCGGAGAATTTTCCTATATGTAAACCTAACTACTAAGCGAGTAAATGCAAGTAAGAGTGAGGAGCGAGGAAACCGTAGTGGAGCACATGGAGACACATGATTTGTTTTACCGCAGTTCCTTCCTTGTTAAGGGAAGTACGTCTCCATTGAAGGGGTGGGTGGTACTAAGACCACCACGCCAGAATAGGCCTCGCCCTGTTCTCCGATAGATCTCGCCACCAAAGGCCTGATCCGCCTTTCCACTATTGGTACCCTTCGAGGCGGGAACGGGTGCCTTTACACAACTAGCGGGGCACACATCCACAACCAAATTGGAGGCTCCCGTAATGACAACAAGATGCCACGAGAACAAATATTATCAAAACCGAAACACAAGATCTAGATATTAGCAAGTAATACTAGATCAAGAATCCTCCAAGTGAATGGAGGTGAAGTGATGCGCTTGATTCGTGATGTCGATGATTGAAGTCTCCTCCTTTGATTCCCCAAAGATCGGAGCCTTCAGGGTGGTTGAAGTGAGAGATCTCGGTTGAGAGCTTGAAGAACAGGCTAGCACTTTTTCAAATGAATCAAGAGATCTAACAGGGGGAGTGATTGGGACATTTATACCCCCTGTACAAACTTGGCTGTTGGAGAAGTTGGGGGCCAGATTATCTGGCCCAAGTGGGGGCTGGTTATCCAGCTGGGGCAATCCTCCGCCCCAGAGTCCGCCCCCATACCGCACAACGCGCCTTGCCTCCCTTTGCAAACTTTCCTGGGGGTGGATTATCTGGCCTAGGCAAAAACTCCAGCCCTAGCTAGACAATCTGAGAGATACTCCGCCCCCATACCGCATGACGCGCCTTACCCATGTTTGTCGATTGGGCTAGGCCGGATTATCCGACCCTTGGTAGGGGCGGATAATCCTCCCCTCAACAACTGATTTTGGCTGCTTTTCATATGAACAATCATCTGCAACACTTAGCACACACGAGATGATCCATGTTATTGTTATCTAACACACAAAACACTAGAGATCATGAAATGGTCTTTCCATCTCCCCCTTTTTGGTGTTAGATGACAATACTAGGATTTGCAAAAGAGATCTCCTAACAACATCATTTCAAGGATGAAATAGACTCACCCTAAATGCATGCATAATTAAAATATTTGCATTTGAATACAAATGTACACAAATAGGTACGAGGCTATTTCATTGTCATGTAATCTACAAACAAATGACAACTTAGAAAAAAACATCATACCACCGTGAGAGAGAAGTCCTCAATATAATATAAGGATAGTTAATATGATAACCATTACTGAGTCCTTCCACCATGATAGATAGCCAGTATGATAGAAGATATAGCCAATATGATAGAAGATATAGCCAATATGATAGATGGATCCATAATCACCGAGAGATAAATCCATAAGATAATTCCAGTGATAAATCCTCAATTGAACCATAGTGCCACACACAAACATAGTCTCATACAAATCAACTCACGAATAAGAGTTCAACGCTAAATGGGCACAAGCGAGAATAAAAACGAAATGATAAAGTGCAAATGGTTGCGCCTGACCCATGCAAATCCAGGATAACCTAATAGAACAACTTCTCCCCCTTTGGCATCGAAACGCCAAAAAGGAAGAAGAGCGATGCTAGCGCCCCAAGATAACACTCATCAGATTATACGCCCCCCACTTGGGGTGGATAATCCGACCCATTTTCTAAATTTCTGTTGAACACAAATTCAGGCTTTCACACCCTAAACAAAACCACCACAAGAGAACCAAAGGACTTGTGTGCGCGAATAGATGGCTCGGGGATAGAAAAGGCTTGGGTTTAGACAACCAAACTGAGATGGTACTATATGCCCAAGATTGTAAGAACCAAATAAAAAAAAGCCAAAATTGGGTGTGTTTTCCATAAGAACACAAGATATGCAAGAAAGTCCAAAAAGATCCACATGGAACCAACTCTTCTTATGGGAGAGGGCAGTGGCCGAGGCCACCATGTTGGAGTGCATGGTATGACACCGTGAAGATATATCTTGGGTTCATGACCAATACTCATCAATAAGCTCACATATCACAAAATGATATTAAGAGAAATGATTTTTCTTGCTTTTGGCATTGTGGGGGAGGGTTATCCCAATCAATTAGGACCACACTCCCCCTATATCCATGCCCACACCTAAACCAAATAAAGGAAGAGATGTAAGTGGGTATGCATGACTAATCAAGACAAACTCCCTGAATCAACGATATTTAGATCATTCCTAAAATAAAAAAACCTTGCTTCATCAAGTGGCTTCATGAAAATATCAGCAAGTTGGTTCTTCGTGCTCACAAAGGATATATCAATATCACCACGAGCAACATGATCCCGAATAAAATGATTGCGAATCTCAATATGCTTTGTCCTTATATGCTGCACCAGATTGTACGCAATTTTCATTGCACTTTCATTATCACATAAAAGAGTCACTTTGTCACAATTGACACTGTATTCCTTTGAAGTTTGCCTCATCCATAATAATTGTGTACATGCACTGGCAGCAGCCACATATTCAGCTTCGGCGGTGGAGAGAGATATACAATTCTGTTTCTTTGAAGACCAACATACCAAAGACCATCCCAAAAATTGACAAGCTCTAGAAGTTGTTTTCCTATCATCCTTGACACCAGCCCAATCCGAATCGGTATAACCACATAGAGAGAAATTGGATCCCTTGGGAGACCATAAACCAAAATTAGTGGAATGAACCAAATATCGGAAGATTCTCTTGACCGCCACTAAGTATCTTTCTTTAGGAGCCGCTTGATACCTTGCACACACACCTACACTCAACACAATATCGGGTCTATATGCACAAAGGTAAAGGAGAGAGCCAATCATGGACCGGTATACCTTTTGGTCCACATCTTTACCATTGGGATTGAGTTCAAGATGGCATTTAGTTTGCATCAGGGTGGCGACGCCATTAATATCTGTCATCTTGAACCTCTAGATCAAGTCTTGGATGTATTTTGTTTGATTTATGAAGGTTCCTTCTCTAAGTTGTTTGATCTCAAATCCAAGAAAGAACTGTAATTCCCCCATCATAGACATCTCAAACCTGTCAATCATAAGCTTTGAAAATTCATCATTAAAAGCTTTATTAGTAGAGCCAAAGATAATGTCATCCACATATAGTTGGCATACAAAGAGCTCCCCCTTAACTTTCTTAGTAAAAAGAGTGGGATCGATTTGCCCAACCTCGAAGCCACGGTCTAGCAAAAGATCTTGAAGGTGCTCATACCATGCACATGGGGATTGGTTAAGGCCATAGAGCGCCTTATCGAGTTTGTAAACATGGTTTGGGAAGTTGGGATCCTCGAAACCCGTGGGTTGATTTACATATACTAACTCATGTAGAGGACCATTAAGAAAATCACTCTTAACGTCCATTTGCTGTAATTTAAAATTATTATGAGCTGCATAAGCGAGGAGGATACAGATGGACTCAAGATGAGCTACTGGAGCATAAGTCTCGCTAAAGTCGATGCCTTAAACTTGGGAAAAGCCTTCTGCCATGAGTATTGCCTTGTTCCTTACAACAATTCCATTCTCATCTTGCTTATTCTTGAAGATCCACTTTGTGCCGATAACATTGCGGCAATCTTTGGGCTTCTCTACTAATTTCTAGACCTTGTTGCGCTCAAAATTATTTAACTCTTCATGCATAGCAATAACCCAGTTCGGATCTTCAAGAGATTCAAACACCTTCTTGGGTTCCACCATGGATATGTGAGCTTGATGATCACCGAAGCTTGCTAGATATCTTTTTGTGGACACCCTTCATCAGAGGTCACTTACAACTTTATCAAGAGTGTGTCCTCTTAATTCAAGGTTTCTTTCTACACGAGCTTTGCAACAAAGTTCAATCAACTTGTTGTTTCTTGGAGTAATTTCTTCATCATCCGAGTCTTTGTCGGGACCACTAGCTTGACCTTGATCAACAACTTGTTCAGCAAGAACGTGAGATGAAGAAGCTTTCCCTTGATTGAGATCAGCAGCCATAACAGGAGGCTGCTGTTGTTCTGAAGCTTCAGGGCTGGATAATATGGCCTGGGTGTTCTTGCTCCTTCCTGGTCATCTTGGATGTTTCTGTCGAGAGATGTAGTGGGCCCGGATAATCCGGTGTCTACCAGAAAATCCGGCCTAGGAGTTTCTGTTGCTGCTTGGTCATTCTGCTGGTTCCTGTCGTTTGATGAGGTTGGACTAGATAATCCGGCTTTGCCCAGAATATCTGGCCTAGGACTTCCAGATGCTTCAGGTGATGGATGATCTTCAGCAGGTTGAGGTGTTGATGTAGTAGTTTCCCCAACATGTGGATCTTGTTGACCTTGTGTAGATGAGGGCTCTACGTGAGTAGAGCATTGTCCTTCCCGATCCGCCACAAGGGGTTCCTCAATGGGGCCGAAAAATCACACGCCCATTCTTCTTATGGCATATTGGGGTATTGCAACATCTGCATCACAAACATCAACTTGCCCCACATGGGATCCATCATTTTCCTCGAATACCACACTACAAGATTCTACAATAGTTTCAGAGAGCTTATTGTAGACTCTAGAAGTGTGGGATTCGGCACCATAAACAAAAATACCTTCTACAACCTTAGACTCAAATTTAGACAAATGAACTCGTTTAATGAGAAAGAAACACTTACAACCGAACACCCAGAAATATGAAATGTTGGCCTTGTTACCGGTATCTCATACGGTGTTTTGTCCAAGATATTACGAAGATAAAGCCGGTTTGATGAGTGACATGCCGTGGAGATAGCTTTAGCCTAGAAATTGTATGGTGACTTGAATTCAGCCAAGACCTTGCAATGTCCATCAAAGTCTAGTTTTTGGGGTGTACGCAATGGAATATTGGTGGCTTATCCCCTCTTCGCTAAGAAATTCATTTAGAGTGTAGTTCTTGAACTCAGAGCCATTGTCGCTTCTAATTTCCAATATTGGGACATTGTGTTGACGCTGAACCTCGTTGGCAAAGTCAATGACAGTTTGTTGGTCTCACTTTTGAGCTTGAAAAAGTAAACCCATCTGTACCTTGAGTAGTCATCAACTATGACAAGGCAATACTTCTTCCCACCAAGGCTTGCATGAGACGGAGGACCAAAGAGATCCACACTAAGGAGCTCCAAGATCCTCTTTGAAGATATACTAGTTTTCCTCTTGTGGGGAGAGTCATGCATCTTTCCTCCAACACAAGCCCTGCAAACACGATCTTTCGCAAAAGAAACATTGTATTTTAGTCCAAGGACGTGGCCACCTTTGTGAATACTTTGCAAAGTTCTCATGTTGAGGTGGGCTAGACGGCGATGCCATAACCAGCCCGCGTCGGCCTTTCTGAATAAGCACATCAGACCCGTTGTGGTTTTCCTTGAAAATTCCACCACATACAGGTCATTTTCGACGTACCCAATGAAAGCGACCTTCAGAGACTTGCTCCACAAGAGTACCACTAAATCACCATCAATGAAAACAACAAAGCCCATCTTACCAAGGGCATGAATGGAAAGTAAATTGTAACCGAGGGTCTCAACAAGCATGACATCCACGAGTGAGATATCATGGGCAACCACAACCTTTCCAAGACTCAATACCTCAGATTTTGACTTATCAGCATAGGAGACGGTTATTTGATCATGGTTTGGCCTCATCTCCATGATGATCTCCTTGCTTCCGGTCATATGACTTGTGCACCCGCTATCGAGCACCCATTTAGAACCACCAGAAGCATAACCCTGCAAGAGAATTACTTCTTGGTTTAGGTACCCATTTTTCAATGGGTCCTCTCATGTTACTAACAAGGGCATTTGGAACCCAAATAGACCAAGAAATATAATTATCAAACGGACCAACATAAGTAGCATAGACATCTCCATAGTAATCACAAAATAACTCATAATTAGGATTATTAGACCCTGCAAAACCAATAATAGTTAGTTTTGTCCTTTGTGACGGTGCTTGTCTTTGCTTGAGCAGTTTTTCTTTTCTTCTTTTTGTTCTTCTTCTTCTTAGACTTTGGGACATAACCAAGTCCCTCTTTTCCATTGCTTTCCCTGTGCTTACCAAGGATCTCACCAAGGACTTCCTTACCTTTAAGTTGGGATCTATTGACAAGTTCATCTTTCAACCTAGCATTTTCTTCAATGACATCTTCATGTCCACATGATGGTGTAGAGGTGCTAGGCATACCATACTTATCCAATAGAGTTTGGATCTGATCACGAGACTCTTTTAGATTAGATTGTTCACTCTCTAATTCCTTGTAGGCAATGTCAAGTTTCTCTAATTTCTCAGAGAGTCTAGCATGAGCAGCCCCAAAGTCAATCTTCTCCTTCTTTAATTTCTTTACCTTGGCAAGAGCATTATCATGTTCCTTTATGAGCTAGGCTACAACCTCGTCATGTGACTCCTCAATCGACTCAAGCCTCTCCTCTAGAGATACTCAAGTCTGTTCTTCCTCTTCTAGAGCATTCTTCAAAGATGCAATCTACATGGCATCATCTCTTTCAATTCTGCCCTTTTCTTCGAGGAGCTCTTCAGAGTGAGCAAGTTGGCTCAGGAGAGCCTCAAAATATAGTTTGTGCTCACCTTGCAAGTGAGTGATAAAATGGTCCAAAGCAATAACTTCTTCCTTTACTCTAAGACTTGTATGATCATCCATATCAACATTCATAGTAGTTTTAGGAAAAGAAGAGCTAGAAGATGATACCTCGGAACCTCTTGCCATAAGGAAAGTGACGTTCTTGTTGATGATGTTTTCATTGGGAGAGTCGAAGATAAATGTGGGGGTAGATGTGGTGGATATTGCAGCCACCTCTCGAGTGCTATCTTCATCCTCTTCATCTTCACTTGTGGAAGAATACTCCTCTTGTGCCACCAAAACAATCTTAGGTTGCTTCTTGTAGGGAGCATTTTTCTTGACGAACGGCTTCTTCCGAGGTGCCTTGGACTTTTCCTTAAGGATGAGCCTGCCCCCATTATCTTCTCTACTTTGATAGGGACACTCAGCCACAAAGTGCAAACGGCCTCCACAATTGTAGCAAGTTCTCAGTTTTGGGCCGTTTTCCTTTCGCCCACTTGACCCATTCTTGCGCTCAAGTTCAGATTTAGCCTTAGCCGGGTCCTTCCAAAAGTTTCTTGCGTAGAAGGCCATGTACTCACCATGAACATGCTTGACCTCCTCGGGACAACTCCTGGATACAATGTCAAACCCTCTATCATCTTCATCTTGTTCAACAACATTGGCCTTTAATGCTACATTTACGCCTTTTTGCATCCCAATTTCTCGAGCACAAGCATCTTCAGCGTTCTTAGCTACCACTTTGAAAGCCACCATTTCTTGCATGACTTCGTTGGAAGTCATTTGGTGGTAGTTGTGTCTACCTTGCAAACTCTTCAAGTCTGTGGGCTCAAATGGCATTAGAGCACTCACATACTTTCTTTTGATCCAAGCATCATCAATATGAGTGGCGCCATGCTTTCTAAATGTTGTTGCAATGCTCTTGAGCCTTCTATACATGTCTTTGTGGTCCTCACCATCCAACATGTAGAATCCTTCAGCTTCATTGCTTAGATCATCATACCTATTTCTTCTCATGCTTTCATTGCCAATGAACAAGTTGGTGAGAGCATCCCAAGCTTCCTTGGCGGTGTTGAGGTGTTCAATATGTGGCATGTCCTTGGGACCCACACCAAGCTGTATCATGTGAAGAGCCATTGCATTGAGTTGACTATCCACTACTTATCTTCTTGTCAAGTTGGTGGAGTCTCCAATGTGGAGTCCATCTTCAATGATCCTCCAAAGCTCAATGGACGAACTGCACACATGAGATTTCATTAAGAATTGCCATTGATTAAATGAAGATGCAGTAAGATTAGGTGGATCACCCCTATTGTTTATATGAGGGTGAGGGATTGGTGGATCGGGAGAATACAAGTGAGGTACCTCACTATAATCTTCCTTATCACTTCTGTTTTTGGATGAGGATCCATTATTTTTATCACCTACCACCTCATCGTCCTTGGATTTAGCATTAGCTTTGTCCTTAGAGATTGGAGTGGTGGCCTTAGAGGTAGATGGAGGTGGGGCTGTAACTAAAGAGAGATGAGAAATAATTTGATGCATCTCTTCCATTTTAGTCTCAAAGGATTTAAACAAGGTTGTTTCCAACGTCTTGAGATCATCCATTGTGACCTTATCCATAGCCTCACTCCCATCTCCCTTAGTACCCATACTTCTCTTAGGCGGTTAAGCCCGAAAAAAGAGCTGAGGCTCTGATACCAATTGAAATGGATCGTATGGGCACCTAGAGGAGGGGGGGGGGGGGTGAATAGGTGCTACTCCAAATTTTAATACTTTTTCAATTTTAGGCTCGACACAAAGGTAAATTCTCTAGATATGTAACTACGGAGAATTTCTCTATATGTAAACCTAACTACTAAGCGAGTAAAGGCAAGTAAGAGTGAGGAGCGAGGAAACCGTAGTGGAGCACGCACAGACACATGATTTGTTTTATCGCAGTTCCTTCCTTGTTAAGGGAAGCACGTCTGCATTGGAGGGGTGGGTGGTACTAAGACCACCACGCCACAATAGGGCTCACCCTGTTCTCTGATGGATCTCGCCACTAAAGGCCTGATCCACCTTTCCACTATTGGTTGAGTGCTTGAAGAACATGCCAGTACTTTTTCGAATGAATCAAGAGATCTGACAGGGGGAGTGATTGGGGCATTTATACCCCCTATCCAAACTTTGCTGTTGGAGAAGTTGGGGATGGATTATCTGGCCCTAGTGGGGGCCGGATTATCCGTCTGGGGCAAACCTCCACCCTAGAGTCAGATTTTCCGGGGGAAGATCCACCCCCATACTGCACGACGGGCCTTTCCTCCCTTTGCAAACTTTCCCGGGGGCGGTTATCTATCCTGGGAAAAACTCTGGCCCTAGCTGGACAATCCAAGAGATACATCCACCCCCCATACCGCATGGCGCGCCTTGCCCATGTTTGTCGATTGGGCTAGGCCGGATTATCCGGCCCTTGGCAGGGGCAGATAATCCTCCCCTCAACAACTAATTTTGGCTGCTTTTCATATGAACAATAATCTACAACACTTAGCACACATGAGATGATCCATGGTATTGTTATCTAACACATAAAACACTAGAGATCATGAAATGTTCTTTCATAGGGGACCTAGTCCTTCGCCTTAAGCAAGATGGTCACCGTAAACTGGAGTCATCATGGGAAGGGCCTTACATCGTCACAGAAGTAATCCCTAGTGGGGCATATTGGCTTCAAGATAAGAAAACAAGAGTTAAATACTCCAACCCATGGAACATCGCACAACTATGGCATTTTTATGCTTAGGATTTATTTTTCTTGCAATTTATATTAAAAACGGCCTACGACCCGGCTTCTTAGCCACAATGTTCTTCAATAAGGCCAACGGCCAGGCGAGTACACCAAAACATGTTTCTTCGTCTTCAGGATTTAAATGAACGATAAGTTCCCCAAAATCGGATTTAGTTTTTCTACATTATGTCTTCCTCCACACTTGGGTGCTTTATCATTAAAAGTTTATTGTGACAAGCAAAATATTCAGAAAATGTGTGTACGTTGCTCTGGTTAAACTAATCAAAAATTATGAGCTTATGTCCCGATGTAGGAATCCGAACATTGTCTCGGGAGCTACTCCCATCAGGAGCGCTGTCGCGCACCCGATAGAAAACTATGTTATACATATAAGGTCAAAAATATGACCCTTTAAGAAATATTATCCTCTTGTGTTAAAAACACACCCAATAATTAAAAACAACTATGAGTATTACATCAGTGTATCCTCAAATGCTTACTCCCATCGGGAGTGTTTGCAAAACATCATCCAAGAAAATAAAAAGTCGATAAAATTATCAAAAACCTCAGACCGCGCCTGATGCGATAAAATTGCGAATGCCATGTCCATGACATGTAGGTAAGACCCCGGGAATTTTCCTGTGTGGCCTGGTAACCGCACACGAATGCGCTCTGCTAGTAAATTATCCGTATCGATGATACGATGAAAAATTCCGATGGATGCGTTAGGTATCCGATATAATAGAACTGTGATTCAGTATTCGATAAGATCTCAACAGCTTGAACTGAATTACGCCAGTAAAGTTCTGAGTTCATGCCTGGGAACTTGAATTTGATGTAGGTCTAAAATGTTTTTTCCTAGGAGAAATTAACTGATTCCGGATCTATTGGATGCATCCAACCTGTTGTACCCAAATCCCTACAAATTAATATAAATATCCCATAAAGGAAACTTCGGATCATAAATACTAAAATTATCTTCGAGACTCAACCCGAATCTATGATTCGGATGGAGTCTCGGGGACTACTGACATGGGTATGATTACTCGGATTCTTATAATTGGTTACCCTAGCTGCATAAAGGTTCACAGCCCACGAAGCCCACAAGGAAGGCCCAGGAAGCATTCGATAGAAGATATAGTTTGATGGATAAGGAAATAGAAACCGATATTGTACCATTTTTCTAATCATAGTCTATAACCTATCCGCATATGGCTTTGGGACCCAACGTATTATATATAGGCTGGGAGGAGCCAACGGAGAGGCACCGAGAAAATCCTTCAGCAATCTGTAATCGATTTGACCATAAGCAGTCAAACGACTCCGACTCCCTTGTTTGTCTGATCAATCGATGAAATCTCTAGCGTTCTCTTTTCCACGAAACCCTAAGTCCATAACCATGGGCATTGCCGAGGTTACCCCTCGTCACTTGCTTACATAGGTCAGCCTTGGTGTAGCACGATCCCAAATGTCCACTTCTTCTAGCGGATCAGTCGATGTGAATCCTTGTCCCATCTTATTCAATTCGTCTGGCTCTTCAATTGATTCATATATATCATCTTTGTTGGATTGATACTCCTCTATATGCCTCTTTAACTAGTTGTTGTGATCCATTAGTAAGACACCGACAAATTAACATCAACCTACATGAGGATAACTGGTACAAATCCGTCCCTTGTTGTGCTCAAGAAATCAAATCCGAACAGGTTGTGTGTTAACATACATGTAGCATTGGGATGCTGCCTGTCAATAGGTGAACCAGCTAGATTAATGCAAGCAGAATCATCAGTTTTTACAATTTCCACTTTTTCATCAATGCAATGAATAAGTTGTTGATGCATTGCAGATGGATTACATTGGTTGGCGTGTAGCCAGTCATGGACTAATAGTGCATTGTAGTTACCTTGTACATGAGCAACAAAGAAGATAGTATGCAACATTTTACTGGCAATAGTAAGCTCCAGGCTAATCATGCCTTTTGCCTCAATTCATTCTCACCCTTCGAACACGTTAAGCACCATATTGGTATTCATCAAGTTGAAGTTTCTTGATCACTGAATATGATAGTTGTGTAACCACAGTCTGCCATCAATCATCATCCTGGAAACCGTTTTTCGTCAACGTGACCTCTAACTTAAAGATTCTTTAAGTGTTTAACTAGTTTAGGAGGCTTCTCAAAATGGCTTATCTAGGCTCGAAGTCAATTTGAGCCACATTTTTGTCTTCATCGGTACCTTGTAAGTCAGTTGGCAAGTAATATTCCATGTTTGTATCAAAGCAAGATGGTGATGGTGAGTTGTCCACCAATTCCTCTTCCTCTACTTCAGTTGTGGCTGATTCAGGTTCTCGCCTATCCAACAAGGCTTATAATTATTCTGCCACCAGTAAGTCCTATGTTTCTCTTCATCGGCCCAAGACGAATATGTGACTTGTGTGTTAGGTTTAGGATGAGTTGAATCTTCTTCAATCAAAACCGGTGCGGCTTCCAATCCTTCGGCTTGCACCAAAGCCGGTTTCCCCTCAGGCTGAACAACTATGAGGTTTTCTGGAGAAGCATCAAGTATTACCACTCCAATGGACGTATCAACCTACACGTGTACAATATGATAATTTGATATCGGAATAGCTCTTGATGCGGACTGACCACCTGGTATGGACATAGTTGTAGGCACGACTTCACTAGTTTGTGGAGCAACAAGATCGTTTTATCAGGACACCCATACCTGAGAAGGGATCCTTGGATGAGTTCTTTCGGAATTAGAGTCCCTTTTAGCTATTTTAACTATATCCTGGTTCCTCAACCATTCTAGTTTATCTTTATGTAGGGAACATTTCCTACTAGTACAAACCTCATGATCATTTTATGAGGATCTAATGACATGTTAAGAACTAGCTAATCTCGAATACCGGTCACTAGGGGCAGGTCTTGGCTGTATTATAAGAATCGACTCACCATTAGTCGGTTTATTCATAACATTGATCACTTGAGTACCGATAAAAATAGTAGCATTTCCAAGTCCCTCACTTTTCCCCGCATCTATTATCATGAATCCAAATGTCCTCGCATGCCAAAATCCTTGAGCACCATGGTGAAACTTTGATTGTTTATCAGTAAACCTTCCTATGTTAGGACTATCACTGAGTGGATTAATCCCTTTCCCTTAGGGCTAGGAGGATTGTTCCTGGGAGCTGACCCTATTTAGTTAGTATGTTATGTCTTGGTCGATCATCTGATGGCGGTCTCTAGTGTTTGTGAGGATAGTTTGACTGATATTTGTTTGAACCGATCGTCTCTCGCATATATTTGGCAAAGAGGAAGTCATAGCTTGGCTTTCCACCTTTGGTATAGGTCTTGTTCCAATGTTTCGGATCAGTCCTGTTAGTCTCCATCTGCCAACCTTTGCATTCCTTGTCCTGACAAACATCTGGTGAGATCTGAAATGCTTTTTTGCCACCCAGACAAAGAATTATAGATGTTGATCCGAATATTCTCCTTACCATTGGTTTTATTCTTCATATGTATTTCTCTAGCATCGGTTTTGCCCTTGATCTTGTTGTCCCTGGGTTCACAAACAACAACATTATCTTTAAAGTGGGAAAGCCGCTCGGTGTGCCAACCGATGACGTTGAAGCCTATCAACCATCCAACATATGTTCTTGGAGACAAGACACGTGAGAATTTTCATCTAAAAGGTGCACACGCTCTCTAGATCTTATGTGTGACTCGAGCTAAGGTGATTCCCATGAGGAAGGCATTGTGATACAATTTTGCTGAATAAACTCCATCACTGTTCAAACTCCACACCAGCTTATCCTCCCTATTTGGCGTGAGGTGAACGCTCGCAAGCATGTTCCAGAGAAGGAAGAACTCGGTCAATGCCGCAATACCTAAATCTAGGCCACAGTAAAAGAGCCACGCCCCAGAGAGGCCACCCTTAACTGACCGCACACTCGCCCGTCTCATCGGCACTTTGGTCGCAAGGGAAGGGGCAATGTTAACCATTTTAGTGCCATGGAGCCAACAGTCTTTCCAGAATTTCACATGCTCCACATCGCTGATGGTGAAGC
Organism: Avena eriantha; assembly: GCA_910589775.1. Taxonomy (NCBI): domain Eukaryota; kingdom Viridiplantae; phylum Streptophyta; class Magnoliopsida; order Poales; family Poaceae; genus Avena; species Avena eriantha. The sequence continues at coordinate 486,274,968 of OU342742.1, forward strand.
AAGCGGCCGCCTCGAAGAAAGCTCGGGCTAGCGGAGGTATCTGAAGGTTGAAGTTGGCCCACAGTCTCGTGGGGTCAGCTTGCTGCATCCAAGCGCATCAACATTTGAGGGCAAGGTTTAGAAGGCAAGATTCGAAAAGCCCATGCCTCCATACATATTGGGCACGGTCGCCTTTTCCTAATCCATAAGATAGTGCCCATTGTTGACTTCCGGGCGTCCCTTCCATAAGAAGGCCCTCAATTAGTCAAACAATGCCCACGAGACATGCATAAATTTTGTTCTTCATATATTAAAGAGATTGCACGTCTCATTAATTTTGGTCTCGTATGTAATATATGCTCACATTTTGTAGTTTTTAACTACACAGGCTATTGAACTAACTTGTAGATACACACTAGTTGCAAGATTTCACTATAATTACTAAAAATATCTCACCAAGTTCTAGCCTACGCGCTGATGCTAATTGTCAATTATTAGGTACAAGAAAACTACCAAAAGGGGAAAGTGGAAAAAAGACGGCATGATCGGAGTCTTCCTGTCTAGTGGCTCTATGCTCTCGACCGATGGAGAGTTCAGCTTGACTCTTGTAAGATAAGGGTGCAAAGAACAACCAAGGTTAGTACATATTTGCTGGTGACAGTGACTCACATTATGCCTCAAGGTTGGTTCAGCTCCATGCTATGCGCGACAACGGTGGTAGGTTGAGGTTCAGCTTCATCTCACCCCTTGCAGTGACTCAGCACACCACTACATGTTGTAGTGCAGAAGTCGTTTGCATAACACTCATGGAAAACCGTTCCATGAATATTACACCCAACAGAATAGTACAATAGAAACATCACAGGTTCAAGGCCTGACTATATATTCATATCATATATCTTCACAGAAGATCCTCGGAACTTTCATGACATAATGAGGCTTGTCTGGTAAGTTCCTGTTCAATGCAAAATCCAAAAGAAAAAATTTGTAGTCTAGTCTAGCAATAGATCTACCTCTAAGTCTATCTCGATAACTAATGGCTGATATCGCTTCATTAGCAATGTTCTGGCATTTTTTCTATTGTTGGTATTTCGTTTCCCGTCTAGATTCCACGAGTACCGACTGTAGTATCTAACTATCTAACACAGTTGGACTAACTCTAGTATTCACGTATATGACTCCTCTCATCTTTTTGTTCCACAACTGCAGTCCCGTCATTGACTCCATAACCTAAGCAAGGGTTTGAGAAGATAGATTGAGTACGAGCATACTCATCAAGTTCTATTATGTGGTTGTTTGATGCACTATCTGTGTTTCCGTGGATCAGAGATCCTAGGCCTATACCAGTTTTCAAAATCAGGTTTATAGAAAAGGTAAGTTTTAGTTCAGAAAACTATGTCCATCAACTTTCACGGGTTGTTAGAAATTCATGGAGTTCCTTTTCGTGTTGCGTTCATAATCCTTTCCCAAGATAGGGAGTATCATGACACGTTTTATACACGCTCGAGAGGTGCGCTATTTTACGCACAAACATCTTTAGCCTTGTTGCACAACCAGGAATTGTGTACACACAAGTGATGGAAACAACTCCGTGTGTACGGACTCGTTGGGACTCCAAGTGTAGGGTGTTGTAGTAAGCGTATTTTTCCCACAAGGGTGACTCAAGGGTTTATATCTAACTCTCGGGAAATTAGATTAGGGACTTATTTTGTTTTCTTATTGAAGAAACCTACAAAACAAAATAGTTGCCTTGTGTCCCCAACACTACTGTGTGGTTGTCAAGAACAAGGTTTCGTATTATTAAGACTGAAATAAACTATAAATAAATAAAACTAAAAGCAATCTATAACTAGACAAGAAAATAAAAACAATAAGATAAAGGTCTTTTGTGTTTTGTGTGTGTTTGCTAATAGTAAAAGTGTTTTTGTTGTTTTGGGGTTTAATTGGTGCAACAAGTACAAAATCAATGAAAGTAATAAAGGTTGTGTCTCTTATAAAAAAATATGGACCGGGGTTTTATGAGTTCAATTGTCTATTCTCTCATAAAGTGTGGTGGCATAAAATAATAAATAAGCAACACTATATTGATAAGAAACTTCATTTTGTGTATGATAAACATTCATATGGGCATCACGTACTATCATAAAGATGATGCAACACATCTCACTTATACTCCTCTAGAAATAGATACTCTAAATAATCTAGAATTAAGAACAAACAAAGTATAGCCTTGGGTAGTTTGACATGATGTTTAAATGACAAATACACTATGTTAAGTAAACACGATCATATGGGTTGTCACTAGATGATAATAACACATGAATTCACTTTATTCCTAGTGAGGTAACGGAAGAGAGGTAAAAAGCATAGTAGATCTTAAATTTGTTATCATTAGCCAATCACTACCGCCATGTTACTCTATCTATTACACACGTTCCCCCACACATGCCCTCTCATACAAGTTGGATCAGAAACAAGTAATAAGAATGTGAAATACATAGTATGCATCCACCAATACATCTCACATAATATAGACCAGATCTCAAATATCAACTCATAGAATAATGATCCGCCACATAGGAATTACATAGATGACCATAATCATATTGGGCAGCTCATATGGTACTAGAATAATGATAGATTGATGCATGTAAAATGCATACATGAACTTTGTAGTTTATTAATACATATTCTCACATATTTTCAACATATATAATGTTAGGTCGATATTTTATATTTATTTTTGGGGATTTACCAATGATCCCCTTTATTTTGGTTATAACTCTGCAGGACAGGAAAACCCTGTTTTGTGTATTTCTATCTTTTAGACCTAAACAAAGTCAAACAGATCTAGGATTATGGGAAAGTAAATATTTCGTGAAGAGGAAGGACATGGAGCACTTGAACCTCACCAGAAGGGTCAGGAAGACCAAAAGAGGTATGGTGGCGCATCCCACCGTGGTGCACGTGCCACCTACCCTCTTTTGGCCCTGGGTCGTCCGATTCACATCAATCTTTTGCCGACGGACTCATCTTGACCTAAAAACGCCTATATAAAGGTCCCTCGATGTGATCTTAGAACATATGAAGGTAGAGATCGAAAACACCAAAATAGAGAGTCTGTTGGCCACCGCTGTAGGAATATTGGAGGGGAAACCATTGCTAGAATCACCTCTAACTACCTCTCCTCCTTCACCAACTCCTCCTCATCATTCTCCATGATGAGAGGAGAGTAGTCCACCCCTGGACTATGAGTTTATGGTGGTAACTTGATCTAATGTCTCTATGTATGATCATTGTTGAAGTCCATATGATGTGCCTTGCATGATTATCGATCTATCTATGTAATTCCTATGGTGTATATTGTGGTATGAGATAATACCTGTTATGCATTAACTGTTGTGTTGGATATTTTATGGCTTGTCATACTTTGGAAATATTCTATGATGCATGTAATGGTTTGATCTATGCAAAATTCCTTGTTTACCTATGTTATGAGGTGTTTGACACCACCAAGTGGAGGTAGATGAGAGAGATGTGGTACGCACAACAAATAAATCATTGCATTAGTATTTGGAGTGTTTTCGATTAAGAAGTATGATGTATGTAGGTAATGGGTGGCTGAGTGAAAATGGCATATGTATTGAGTGACACAATACAGACAAACATCCTTTATCTAGGAGTAAAAAGGGAGAAGTATGATGCGTGGTTTGACAACAACCAACGCTAGCCTTATTACAAGGGTGACCTAGCAGCACAAATAAGTATTTCTTTCAACTATGTGTTTTAGGACATGTCGCCGCCATAAAGTTACCATTGAAACATGAAAAGTGTGTGTATTTTTACCTATAACATGATCATCACCATAGGTGGAGAGAGAGGATCAAGTGAACCCATGAACCCATGTCCATTGTTCCTATAATAGGAAACCATTGTCTTGACCTCTTGCATTGAAGGGGATTGGGACACTTCTACATTATTGTTTTGTTGCATTTTACTTCCAAGAATTAAATCAACCTCCTTATTAGATTAAGTTTTTGAGTGCATAAACAACTAAAACTTGTGACACTTTAGTTGTAGTGAATAAATAACTTTTCCTTCTTTCTCCCGCGGGTCGATACCCTACTTCCACATTGAGAGGTACTATACCCCTGTTATTGGGGGTTATCAAGTACTTTCCTGGCGCCGTTGTCGGCGAGCGTAGTGCTTAAGCTTTTATTCTTGTGTCCACTAGATATTAGATTTACTTTTAGTTCTACATCTAGTTTTACTTTTAGTTTGTTTTATATCTTGCAATCATCTAAGCTTTAGGGAGGTTTACTTCTTTAACTTACTTGTGAGTTTTTCTTTAGTTTACTTTCAGTTTTGTACTTACTTTACTTATATAAAAAACACATAAAATAGTGTTACTTTCACTATGAATGAACTTTTATTTGAGGAATATAGATTGTTAAAAGAAGCTGATTATATATTTTCTCAAGAAAGATCACATATTGAAGAATTTACTGACTATTTAAATAAGATTTCTAAAGAACTATGTGAGTTACATAATGTATCTTGCTGAAAAACTAAAAACATCTACACTATCAATGCAAATGTAGCAATAACTTTATGATTTCCTCATATAATGAGAAGGATTATGGTGATTTTGACATGAGACTAGTTGATCAATTTATTGCCTTCATGGGAGCTCATGAGGTGGATTCCCTTGTTAATAAAAAGTATGGATCTTGTGTTGTAGCTCGTGATCTTAAACAAATAAGTTCTATTATCCTTACACATTGCAAAGAAAACTTTTGTGATAATTCCTATGTCATTAACTATACTAAATATATTATTGTTGCCATGGAAAGAACTAAAATTTTGCAGGAAGAAGATGAAAAATCCTAAGCTTGGGGATGCCCATGCACGCCAAAGAATAGGAGAAAAATGAAGAAAAAGAAGAAGATATAGTCCAACCTAAGCTTGGGGATGTATGGGAACCTCTCAAAGTTGATAGTAACACTCAAACTCAAAACTCATTTGTCATTTATGAAAATCCATGCTATTATGATAAAACTAATAATGCTGTTTTACTTTCTAGTAATGCTACTAGTAAAATTATTGATAATAATGAGGAGTGTTTTTAAGTTATGATATATGATAATTCTTTAGATGATGGTCCTATGCTTCTTGATATATAACCCTCCATGTATAATACATGAGGATAAAAATGTTATACTTGTTGTCCATGATGATGCTCATATTAGTAGGAGTCCAATATTATTTTTGGATTCTCCTATCTTAACCATAGAGGAGAAATATAAACTTGCTTGGAAATATATATGTGTTTTGCAATTCCCTTTTGTTGAAAATCCTCATTGCAACCATGAAATTGATATTGAAAATAGTACTAGAAACTATTTCACAAGAGGAAAGCATGCCAATGTATACCATGATAATTATAATAATCCTATTTATATAACAAACTTTTCAAACTTTCATGCTTTAAATGGCTACAATGTTACATTTTCTTCTAGTGCTTGCAACTACTATGAAAGAGGAGGTGATACGTTCCCTCTTTATGTCACTAATAATTATATTTGCATTACATACTGATGATATGAAATGGTATGCCTCTACTTGCTATGATTTAGTTACATATAAAATGCCAATGCATAGGAAGAAGGTGAGACTTTGTTGTTATTGTTTCCATATATCATGTTGCCTTTTTACCATGTTTTAACTTGACTATTATTTTGGTTTTTATGAACATACCATGGGACCCCAGTATTACGTATGGAACACTTTCCAAGGAAGGAGATAGCACAAGGTACAAGCTACCACATGATCGCCACATAACTTGAAATAAGTAGGTAAGCCTAGCTATATGGATATAAAGAAAGAGCTTTTCGGGAAGCAACCCTATTCTCTGTAGTTTTTAATAAAGTACCAAGTTGAACCCATCTGGATGATATAAAGTTGATAAAACATATGGAGTAGCAAATTCCTACACTAAGACTGTTTAGTAGAAAAATTCTCTGATTTTTTTGCAACTCCAAGAGTGCTCATATTTAAACTGAAGTTACAACTTTTGATCCTCTACATGCAAAAAATTGGCTAAAATTCCTGACATGTTTAAGTGGTCGAATTAAATATGTTTTGCTGCTGGTGAAAATCTGGACAGATTGTGCCTTGTATTGTTTAAGCCATTCTTTTGAGTCTCAAAATGATTTTCCATGAGTATTTTCATATGCTAAGAATATATACAACATGTTATACTTGTTGGACACCTAAAAGTATTTTTAGAAGTATTATATGGCATCTAGCAACATATCTTTGTACCACTAAGGTCACCCCATAGAAAACAAATGGGAGAAGGTTTTGTGTTGAAGGTTTTGGCAGGGAATGGAAGAAGACCACACTAAGAGCTATCCAAGAATGGTGAAAACCATAAGCTTGGGGATGCCCAAGGCACCCCACTGGACCTAATAAACTCTCGGTTTGCAAACCTCTAAACTTTGTTTTTCAAGCAATATAAGATGATCGTATAAACTTGGGGCATGTTTATCTAGTTTTACATTTAGTTCTGCATGTTACCTTTGAAATAAATGAGACCATCATGATAGATGTTTTGCATGACTAAGAAAGATCTACTAAAATTAAAAATAAATTGAGTTGTATGCTATCAAAAGAAAAAGGAAATGAAAACAAAATCATGAAATGCAAGTTATGCTAAGTGTTACTTGTTTCGAATACTGTAATGAATGATACTTTTCAAGTGCCATATTTATTGCTACCTTTTGTTCACATGCATAGATGGTTAATTTTAAGGAGATTTGTTTGATAAGAAATTATTAGCACTATGGACACGTTGGCATGCTTGTAGATCTCCTTTTGCTAGCCCAAAATTCTCAAACAAGCTAAGACTTGTATATTCAAATACCTTAAACTCCAACAGCATACACCATACCTACCTATGTGGAACTTGCTACTCTAAGTATAATATATGTTCTTTGCCTTCAAGTACATCAAAATAATCTTTTTTGTGTAGTTTAAAGGTAATGAGAAACTAAGATGTGGGGTGAAACCACTAGAGCACAACTATTCTAAATAAAGCAGAATATCAAACAAAAAATTGACCCATGGTAATTAGAATTATGTAAGTTATGTGTTTGATAGTTTATCAGTTGTTTGTTAGCTAAACCATGCTATCATGGGGAAAGCTTTCAACATTGCAATACTTTTGTTGATATCATGTTCTTTTGGCTGTGGATGCTCATCGATGTGAAATAAATTAGAACACTCAATAAAGCTTTCTGGGGTTTGCATATAATTTGAGGGATGCTCGTGCCACCAACCTAAGCCATGCTATGCATCGTGGTGGAGGCTTACATCATGAATATTGTATCAAGCATTTTTAATAAAAAATCTATGAAAATAGTAAATAAAATAAAGCGATGAGAGGTTCATTTGTCTGTTTGTCCTGTCATCTAAGTATGGATAGACCCTCACAAAGGGACTCCTCGTACAAAGGGAAATAGTTACCTTAGATGATGCTCTTGTTTGAAACTATATGCTTGCAATGACAAAACCGCTTAAGTGATCCTAAGTTGAGTAGCATGAGGTGTGGGTACTTATGGTCAAGGAGCATGAGACATTCAACTTGTAAGGGGTCAAACACATAAATCATACTTTATTTTGTCAACAAAATACACCTAGAACCTCACTCTTATGATTACCGTTGACTTGAGCTACATATATCAAAACTTTATTTTATGCTCCCACATATCTTTTATTTTATTAAAGGACTAGCGCATGTGTTCCATGCTTACTTTTTGTTACCAAAGTGTCAAAATATCAAAAGAAACAAAAGAGTCTTCCATAATTCTATAGGTTCATCTAAGAATTCTTAATTCTTCATGGTACTTTCATTTGTTTCAATACAAAACAACTTATTATTAAGCATGTTTGTAGTGTATAAGAGATATCACTTTATAACTCATTTTCTTATTACTATTATTTAGAGATTGAACCTTGTAAACTCTATGTGACAATGATATAATGCATGACACTAAACATAGCAACAAACTCCAAAGTCCATGTTTAGTTTTAGCACCTTCATGCTTGAGGACAAGCATATGTTAAGCTTGGGGATGTTGATGCATGTAAAAATGCATACATGTACTTTGTAGTTTATTGATACATATTACCAAATATTAGCAACATATATAATGTTATATACATGTTTTATATTGATTTTTGGGGATTTACCAATGTTCCCCTTTATTTTGGTTACAACTCTACAAGACATGAAAACCCTTTTTTGTGTATTTTTATCTTTTAGGGACCTAAACAAAGTCAAACGAACCTAGGATTCTAAGGAAGTCAATATTTCAAAAAGAGGAAGGACCCGGAGCACTTGAAACTCACCAGAAGGGCCAGTAAGCCCAAAAGAGGTATGGTGGAATGACCCACCCTAGTGCACGCGCCAACTATTCTCTTTTGGCCCTCGACCGTCCGATTCACCTCAATCTTTCGCCGATGAACTCGTTTTGACCTAAAAACTCCTATATAAAGGTCCCCTGACATGATCTCAGAACATACGTAGGCAGAGATCGAAAACACCAAAACAAAGAGTCTACTGGCCATCGTCGGAGGAAGATTGGAGGAGGGAACCGCTGCTGAAATCACCTCCGGCCGCCTCTCCTCCTTCACCAATGCCTCCTCATCGTGCTCCATGATGAGAGGGGAGTATTCCACCCCCTGTACTATGGGTTTGTGGTGGTAACTTGATCTAATCTCTCTATGTATGATCATTGTTGAAGTCCAAATGATGTGCCTTGCATGATTATGGATCTATCTATGTAATTACTATGGTGGATATTGTGGTATGAGATAATACTTGTTATGCATTTACCGTTGTGTTGGATCTTTTATGGCTTGTCATACTTTGTAAATATTTTGTCACGCATCTAATGGTTTGATCTATGCAACATGCCTTGTTTACCCATGTTATGAGGTGCTTGACACCACCAAATGGAGGTAGATGAGAGAGATGTGGTACGCACAACAAATAAATCATTGCATTAGTGTTTGGAGTGTTTTCCATTAATAAGTATGATGTATGTAGGTAATGGGTGTGTCGTGGTATTGCCGACGAGTATGCCATGGAGGGGGTCCTCACAGAGCGTGTTTAGAGAGGTGGGGGAAGACGGCGAGTTGATCGGTACGAGGTAACACAACTGACCTAGGTTCTGATCCCATGACAGTGGCGGAATCCTACTCCTTGTATAAATCACTATAATGGCAATATGCCGAGTTATAGGGATTGATTCGCTATGCGAGGTGTTTTGAGTTGTGCCCTAAAGGCTCCCACGGGTCCAGCTTATAAAGGGGCCAGAACTTAGGTTCATACGGAGAAGTCCATACCGGCTAGGTTACAAAGTTCTACACTAGCACAAAATAGTCTTCTTGTCTTGCACACCAAGGCTCCGTGTTCGTCTATGGTGGTACCGTGGCCTTCCTTCTTCCAGCATGGGCCTCCCTTCTGGATCCACCTAACTAGCCGCCTAGAAGGCCATAGGCCATGCTACCAACTATGGGCCACCTAGGTTAGCCAGATTAGAGACATGCTATGGTGATACCCATTAAGCATATCCCCAATAGTGTGGCCGAGTGACAACGACATATGTATTGAGTGACACAATGCAACCAAACATCCTTTATCTAGGGGTAAAAAGGGAGAAGTATGATGTATGGTGTGAGAACAATCAATGCTAGCCTTATTACATGGGTGACCTAGCAACAAAAATGAGTATTTCTTTCAACTATGTGTTTTAGGACATGTAGCCGCCATAAAGTTACCATTGAAACATGACAATTGTGTGTACTTTTATCTATAACATGATCATCATAGATGGAGAGAGAGAATCTAGTGAACCCATGAACCCGTGTCCATTATTCCTATAATAGAAAACCGTTGTATTGTCCTCTTGCATTGAAAAGGATGGGACACTTCTACATTATTATTTGTTTGCATTTTAATTCCAAGAATTAAATCAACCTCCTTATTACATTAACTTGTTTAGTGCATAAACAACTAAAAATTCCTATCCTCCAGAGTTATAAACCAAATAAAGGGATCATTGGTAAATCCCCATAAATCAATGTAAAATATGAATAGAACATCATATAAGTTGTAAATATCTAGGAATAGGTGTCAATAAACTACAAAGTTCATGAATGTATTTCACATGCATCAATATCCCCAATCTTAACCTATGCTTGTCCTCGAGCATAAAGGTGATAAAACTAACATGGACTTTGGAGTTTGTTCATAGCTTAAGTCATGATCTTACTATGCAAGGTTGCATGCTTCATACTTTTTCAAAAACTACAATAAACAGATGAGCTATAAACTAATATCTCTTATAAACGAACAACTATGCTTAACAATATGTTACTCATATAATAGCAAATGAAAGTACTATGGATCATTAAGCATATAAACAAAAGGGGTTAATCCTATGTTTGGTCTTTTAGGATCATTTTTCTTTTTCTTTCTTTTCACTTTACCTTTTCTTCTTCTTCTTATTCTTCTTCCTGGTAACAAATAGTAAGCAGGGACATGTGCTAGATATTTGATAATTGTATGAGAAAGTAAAATAAAGTTCTTTTGAGATGTGTAGCACATGTCAACAGTAATCATAAGAGTGAGGTTCCAAGCATATTTTTCTTATTATGGATAAAGTAAATACAACTACGGTTCATGTGCTTGACCCCTTACAAGTTGAATGTTTCATGCCCATTTACCACCGGCACCAAGTCCACATGTTTACTCAACTTGGGCCCTAAAGAATTTTGTCATTGTTATACATTTAGTTCCAAACGAGGGTGGCAACCGAGGTACCTATTGCCCTATTGTACAAGGTGTCCCTTTGTGAGGGGATACCCATACTCAGATGACAAGACGAATAGTGAAATGAACCACTTGGCGTTTCTTTTTATTTACCATTTGCATAGTTTTTTATTTAAAATGCTTCATTGCTTCCTAGGCTGTAAATTTCCACCATGATACATGGCTTAGGTTGGTGGCTTAGGCAACCCTCTAACACATATGTAAACTCCAGAAATCTTTAGGGTGGTTCCCCTTATTTCGCATCGAAGGTACCCACAGCCAAAAGAATACATGATATCATCAAAAAGTAGTGCAATGATGACTGCTAATGCTCAACTCATAAGTTGTCAAGTCCATAACATACATAATTATGTCCACAATGGTTTAAGTTAAAGTATTATGCTTTATTTCAAGTAGTTGTGCACTAGTGGTTTCACCCCATATCTTACTTTTCCATGAGCTTTGAACTAAAACAAATGTTTTTAAATACTCAAAGATGTAGCACATATAATATATTTGGAATTGCAAGTTCTATATAGGTAGGTATGGTGTACACTATTGGAGTAATAGGTTGAAGGGATTTGGATACAAGTCTTAACTTGTTTGGGAATTTGTTTTGGGTTAGTTGATAGGAAGGTTGACATCTACAAGCATGCAAACGTGTCCATAGTACTATCACTCTATTAGGAAAATTAATAAATCTAATCATACATGTATGTAAATAAGGGCAGTACTACATAATGCACTTGTAAATTAATATTAGTTAAGGTGCATGAAACATACAATGACATGCATGGCTTGTATCTGAACTTCTACTTCCCCTTTCCCTTATTTTTAATGGAATCTAACCTAATATTTTTTATTCCAATAGCTCTTTCATACTTATTCAATATAACTTCAAGTGGTGGTCTCATTATTTAAAAGAAAAACATGCAAAAGAAAACATAAAACTATATAAAGACGCTCCAAGTTTATGCATAAATCTTATGTTGCTCGAAAAACAAAGTTTAGAGGTTTGCAAACCGTGAGTGTAATAGGTCCAGCGAGGTGCCTTGGGCATCCCCAAGCTTATGGTCTTCACCATTCTTGGATGGATCATAATATTATATGAAGGGGTTCCATGGCAGAAAACAAAAAATCCTATGGTGAACACACCTATCCAAGATCTATCTATGTAGATGTAAGGTAACGAGCAGTGATTCGGTGTTCATACCTTTGAATAATGAATGTGGTTAATGTTCCGCGAGGAACACTTATGACATAGTCGAACTTGCCCGACCTCAAGGTCATGAAGCTCCTCGCAAGTCACGCCTAGTCCTTGTACGATGTAGCCAACCTCATGGTCATGCCGACATCCAAGATCTAAGCTCCAAGCAAAAGAACCACAAGTGGCGGGGCCTCGTGGCCTTACACACATACAGTGTAGAGACGTCTCCCGGGCTCCGGTCCACCAAAGCAGCGGAAGAAGATTGATCGAGACCGAGCCCAGCAGCACGGTGGCATGTGTATGGTGGAGAAATCCCTATCCTCGTATGCAGTTCCAAACTTGGGAACCACACAGAAGGGGTAGAGAGAGGGAGAGAGAAATAGGCAAATGCCAATTGATGGCATGGATTTGGGGAGAGGGGTGCCCCTCTTTATATAGGTGGAAGGGAGGCACCACCTCCCTCAAAGTCCCGGGGTGGGACTAATCAAAGAGAGGAGGTGGGAGGAGGTAGGGACCAGCCCCCCCACATGGGACCCACATGGTGGGAGGGCCCATTAGGGTCGGCGGCCTCCCCTGGCCTTCCCTAGGGCACGACCTCCCTCTTGGACCTCCTCCGGCGAGGCCCAATTAGGTGGGCTATCCCAAAAAATCCAATTTAAATAATATTTTTAATATTAATCCATTTAATTAATATTATATACATATTATTTAATACCTATCACTTCAAAACACCTTTTGGACCCCTCTGGTCATCATCAAATATCCTTGGAACCATTCTGGTATCACCCTAGAACAATTCTGGAGTCTTTTCTCTTTTCTCCAACAATCATGAATCAATCCCTGAGCATCTCTACCCTTAAGTGTGACACCCCACGTCTTAGGAATACATAGACATGATGAAGACACCTCTCCGATAAATTACCAATAGAGGTATCTAGAAACACATGATGGCCCCTATGCATTCCACGAATAACTTGATCGCTTGAACCTTGAACGTCGAGTCTCATTCCCCTTGCTTTATGGAACCTGGTTTGTCCAATATCTGATCTTCGGTATCAACATAACTAGTTCGACCTTGTTACCGACAAACACATTTACTTGTTCCCATGGTATTACATCCCCGTGACCTAGTCACATGCTAGCAAACTTGTAGATGTAATAGAAGGAAATATGCCCTAAGAGGCAATAATAAAGTTGTTATTATATATTCCTTATATATGATAGATGTTTATTTTACATGCTAGAATTGTATTGATCGGACACATCAATGCATGTGTGTTTAATAAACAAAAAGGGTTCCTAGTTATGCCTCTCTTATAGACTAGCTTGTTGATTAACAAGATGATCAAGGTTTCCTGATCATGGACATTGGATGTTGTTAATAACAAGGTCACACCATTGGTGGAATGATGTGATGAACATTCATCCAAAGTATAGCATTACGATCAAGTCATTATGTTTATATTGCTATAACATCATACGAAGTAATCTTTATCCTTAGACATGAGATCATGTTAATTGCTAACACCGGAAGAGTATCTTGATAACATCAAACGTCACACCGTAACAGGGTGACTAGTCAGATGGGTTCAGTACTACGAAGGTGTTATGTTGAGGCTCATGGATCAAGAGTGGAATTTGTCAATCCATATGACGGATAGATATACTCTGGGCCCTCTCGGTGATATCACATTAAGATAGCTTGCAAGCAAGTGATGTGATCACTAGAATGTTATATCACGGGAACGAGAAAAGAGTGCATGTCGGTAACGAGATCAAACTAGGTATAGAGATACCGATGATCGAATCTCGGACATGTAATATATCGAGAGACAAAGGGATTTAGTTAAAAGCGTTAAAGGTTCTCACGATCACAGAAGTCATCGTTGAATGTGTAGGAGTCAGTACGGATCTCCAGGTCCCGCTGCTGATTATTGATCGGAGAAGGGTCTCGATCATGTCTGCATTATTCGTGAACCGTAGGGTGGCACACTTAAGAGTTACCGGACACCATTTTGGAGCACATATGTTTCAGACGAAAGAATTGCAAAGCGCATGAATTGTTTCAATAGAAACCGGAAATTGTTTCGGGTGAAATTGCAGAAAGTGGTTCTGCATGTGATATTGAAATATTGCAAGGGGCTATATGTGAATTTTTTTTAATTAAAGTAATTAACAAAATTCTGAATAAATTTAATAAAAAGAGTTTTATTAAATGAGAGAGCATTAAATTTGGAGAAATTTAATGCATTTAAAGTGGAGACTTTAAAAGGGAATGTGAAGAGGCATTTTAATGTGGAGGGGTTACCACCACATGAATGGGGGAGGTGAGGGGTCACCCCCCCATGCGCCGGCCATGGAGAGAGGGGGCACCCCCTCCTCCTATAAAAGGCCACCCACTCCCTCCTTCATCCACACACCTCCTTGTGAAGGATCTCTTTCCCCCTCTAGAATTATTCCCCCATGGTCTCGGATTAGCAAACTACATGTTCCCGGTGGCATTTCGTTTGGAAGGAGTTGCTGCTTCCGCTGGATCGCTGGAGCGAGGAGGTGGAGGTTGTCCGGTGGCTTGAACGTGTGTGCGAGTGCGAGTGCGGATGTGCTGCTGAGTTGCGGCGCTCGGACTTCCTCACAATCTTGAGATCGGCAAGTGTACGACTACATCAACCACGAGTTCCTACTCGTTAACAAAACTCGTTGTCTTCGAGGGTAAGTTCTCGTTGGATGTATGTCCACGCGTTGCTTTGTACCTAGTAGATAGATCTTGGCGTGTAGTTCACACCGTAGGATTTTTTTTTGTTTTCTATGCTGCGGACCCAACAGTGGTATCAGAGCCTGATCTATGCGTAGGTGCTTTGCATGGGTAGTACACATATGTTTATATGTGGGCGATGATGATCGTGTTATTGCATCTTCTATGTATTTTGGATATTGGTGGCATAGTGGGATGAAGCGGCCCGGACCAACCTTACATGTCATCGTACATGAGACCGGTTCCACGACTGACATGGAACTTGTTTTGCATAAGTGGCTGGCGGGTGTCTGTCTCTCCTACTATAGTCAATATCTAATTTACAACGAGTTGCTAATAACTTAGTTATCCTTGTTGTGGTTCATGTTCGTAGGTGAGAACGGTTCTATCTCCGAAAGCCCTAAGCCACGTAAAACTTGCAATTGATAAATTAGAGGCGTCTAGTTTAGATCGTTGCTGGGCTAGTGTATTGATATGGTATTGTTGTAAGTAGATGTATGATAGATACTCTTACAACACACTCAACGTGTAAGTTCCATAGACCTTGTCCTTACACACAAAGGAATGATAGAGATCATACAACAATGCAAGTGATAGAGATCAAATGCATGGACCATATCACCTCACTTTACACATTAGATGTTAGCATCTTATACTGCTAGTTTGGCGCTTTTGGTAGCATTATAAGATGATCCCTCATTTAGATATCAAGATAAAAATGTGTTCTTCCTTAAGTATGCACCGTTCTGTGGATCGTGTTTCGAGACATCACGTGATGATCGGGTGTACTCGAATCTACGCTTTGATAGGAACGGGTGTAAGACATTTTTACATATGCGAATACTAAGGTTCTTACTTGGCGAGCCTAGCATGTACAGACATGGCCTCGGAACATGGACCGAAAGGTTAAGCATGAGTCATATAGTTGATATGATGCCCATATAGATGCTCGCCTTTGAAGCTACATCAACTCACGTGATGATCAGACTTGATGTAGTGGATTTGGTTCATGTAATCACCAAAAAGACACGAGGGGTGTCGTTTTTGAGTGGGAGTTCATTAGTAATTTGGATTAGTTGAACTCAATCTATCATAAACTTATTCTAAATAAACTTTACAAATTCTGTTGTAGATGGCACCACCTGCTTTTAATTTCAATGTGTTCATGGAGAAAGAGAAACTTGCTGCGAATGGTAGCAACTTCACCAACTGGGGTATGAATTTGAGGATTCTCCTCACTGCTGCACAAAAGCAATATGTGCTAGATGCACCGCTAGGCCCCCCACCAGCTCTTGATGCCCCTGACAAGGAAAAGAATGTCTATGTGACTCGTCAGGAGGACCACAACTTAGTTCATTGCGGCATACTGTATGGGCTTTGATAGCGTTTCGAAAATGGCAATGCCTTTGATACCATGGGAGAATTGAAAATGATTTTCGATACCCATGCTGCCGTAGAGAGTTATAATGCTACAGAAAAGTTCTTTAGCTGTTTGATGGAGGAAAACAGCTCCGTTAGTGAGCACGTACTCAAAATGTCTAGGTACGCCGATAAGCTTGTGTCCTTGGGAATAACGATTCCCATTGACTTAGGCATACATCGTGTTCTCCAATCTCTGCCACCTAGCTACAAGAGCTTCGTGATGAACTGTAATATGCAGGCCATGAAGAAGTCTCTTCCCGAGCTTCTATCAATGCTTAAGGCTGCAGAAGTGGAGATTAGGAAAGAACATCAAGTGTTGATGATCAATAGGACCACCGGTTTCAAGAAAGACAAGAAAGGCAAGCACAAGGGAAAGAAGGGTGGCAAGTCTGTTGCCACGCCTAAAAAGAAACCCCGAGCTGGCCCTAAGTCTGACACCGAGTGCTACTATTGTAAGGGGACTGGCCATCGGAAGCGCAACTGCCCCAAGTATTTGGCGGACAAGAAGTCCGGCAAGGCAAACAAAGGTATATGTGATATACATGTTATTGATGTGTACTTGACTAGTACTCGCAGTAGCACCTGGGTATTTGAGACGGGATCGGTTGCTAATATATGTAACTCGGTTCAGGGGCTACGGAACAAGCGACAACTAGCAAGGGATAAGGTCAGAATGCGGGTCGGCAATGGATCAAAAGTTGATGTGATCGCTGTCGGGACGCTACCTCTCCATTTGCCATCGAGATTAGTTATAAACCTAAATAATTGTTATTTAGTGCCTGAACTGAGCATGAACATTGTATCTGGATCGTGTTTGATGCAAAGTGGTCATTCCTTTAAATCTGAAAACAATGGTTGTTCGATTTATAAGAATGATATATTTTATGGTCATGCACCTATGTTGAATGGTTTATTTCTGTTGGATCTCGATAGTAATATTACACACATTCATAATGTTAATGCTAAAAAGATTAAACTTGATGATGATATGTCTACATATATGTGGCACTGCCGTCTATGTCATATTGGCATTAAACACATGAAGAAACTCCATTCTGATAGACTTTTGGAATCACTTGATTTTGAATCATTTGATACATGTGAGCCATGCCTTATGGGCAAGATGACTAGAACGCCATTTTCTGGTTCAATGGAACGGGCGACAGATCTATTGGAAATCATACATACTGATGTGTGTGGACCAATGAGTGTGTCGGCGCGAGGTGGATATCTGTATTTTGTTACTTTCACGGATGATTTGAGTAGATATGGGTATATCTATTTGATGAAACACAAGTCTAAAACTTTTGAAAAGTTCAAGGAATTTCAGAATGAAGTGGAAAATCATCGTAATAGAAAGATCAAGCTTCTATGGTCTGACCGTGGAGGAGAGTATCTAAGTTACGAGTTCAGGACACACATGAAAGAGTGTGGAATAGTTTCACAACTCATGCCTGCCGGAACACCACAACATAATGGTGTGCCGGAACATCGTAATCGTACCTTATTGGATATGGTTCGATCTATGATGTCTCTGACTGACTTGCCACTGTCATTTTGGTGTTATGCACTGGAAACAGCTGCATTCACTTTAAATCAGGCACCATCTAAATCCGTTGAAACGACACCGTATGAATTATGGTTTGGAAACAAACCTAAGCTGTCATTTCTTAAAGTTTGGGGACGCGATGTTTATGTGAAGAAACTTCAACCGGATAAACTCGAACCCAAAGCGGAAAATGCGTCTTCATAGGATACCCTAAGGAAACAATTGGGTATACCTTCTATCACAGATCCGAGGGCAAGGTTTTTGTTGCCAAGAATGGATCCTTTCTTGAGAAGGAGTTTCTCATGAAAGGTGTGAGTAGTCGTAAGGTAGAACTCGAAGAGGTTATTGAACCTTCTCTTCATGAAATGGCGAGTGGCGCAGCACCGGAAGTTGTTTCGGAGTTGACTTCACCTGATGAAGAGAGAGCTAATGATAATGATCATGGAAATCCGAAAGAGGACACTATCGAACCTCGCAGGTCAAGCAGGACACGTGCAGCTCCTGAACTGTACGTCAATCCTGTTGTGAATTTCACGGTTGATAAAATGGATGACCCTGCGATGTATGAAGAAGCGATGATGAGCCCAGATTCCAACAAATGGCTAGAAGCCATGAAATCCGAGATGGAATCCATGTACGAGAACCAAGTTTGGAACTTGGTGGACTTACCTCACGACCAAAAGGCCGTTGAGAATAAATGGATTTTCAAAAGAAAAACTGATGTTGATGGTAATGTGACCATCTATAAGGATCGACTTGTCGCAAAGGGGTTTCGAAAAATTCAAGGAGTTGACTACGATGAGACATTCTCTCCCGTAGTGATGCTTAAGTCGGTTAGGATTATGTTAGCAATTGCTGCATATTTCGATTATGAAATATGGCAGATGGATGTCAAAACTGCGTTCCTCAATGGTAATATTGAAGAAGAGTTTTATATGATACAACCTAAGGGTTTTGTCGATCCTAAGGATGCTAATAAGGTATGCAAACTTCAGCGATCCATCTATGGACTGAAGCAAGCATCCCGGAGTTGGAATCTCCGCTTTGATGAGGTGATCAAAGAGTTTGGATTTGTCCAAACTTATGGAGAGGCTTGTATTTACAAGAAAGTGAGTGGGAGCAATGTGGCATTTCTGATATTATATGTGGATGGCATATTATTGATTGGAAATGATATAGATCTTTTAAACAGTGTTAAAAGTTATCTAAATAGCAAATTTTCGATGAAAGACCTTGGTGAAGCATCATATATATTAGGCATTGAAATCTATAGAGATAGATCAAGGCGCCTAATTGGGTTATCGGAGAGTACATACCTTGATAAGATATTAAAGAAGTTTAATATGGACGAAAGTAAGAAGGGGTTCTTACCTATGTTGCAAGGCAAGACATTGAGTAAGACTCAAAGTCCGGCTACGGCGGAAGAAAGAGAGATGATGGATAAGATCCCCTATGCCTCGGCCATAGGCTCTATTATGTATTCCATGCTATGTACAAGACCGTATGTGGCACATGCTATTAGTTTGACTAGTAGGTACCAATCCGATCCAGGTTTGGAACACTGGATAGCGGTCAAGAATATACTTAAGTACTTGAGAAGAACTAGGGATATGTTTCTTGTATACGGAGGTGAAGAAGAGCTAGTCGCTAAGTGTTATGTCGATGCTAGCTTTGACACTGATACGGATGACTCTAAGTCTCAATCTGGATACGTATTTCTCTTGAACGGAGTAGCAGTTAGTTGGAGGAGTTCCAAACAACCTGTGGTGGCTGGATCAACGACGGAGCCGAAATATGTTGCTGCTTCAGAAGCGGCGCAGGAGGCGGTTTGGATGAAAGAGTTCATTACGGAACTAGGTGTGGTTCCCAGTGCGTTGGACCTGATGGTGATCTATTGTGACAACAATGGAGCCATAGCGAACGCAAAGGAACCGAGTTCTCACAAGAATTCCATGCATATTAAGCGCCGGTTTCACTCCATCCGCGAGAATGTCAAGGATGGAGATATAAAGATTTGTAAAGTACACACAGACCTAAATGTAGCAGATCCGTTGACTAAAGTTCTCCCTAGGGCAAAACATGATCAACACTAGAACTCCATGGGTGTTAGATTTATCACTATGTGAACTAGATTATTGTCTCTAGTGCAAGTGGGAGACTGAAGGAAATATGCCCTGAGAGGCAATAATAAAGTTGTTATTATATATTCCTTATATATGATAGATGTTTATTTTACATGCTAGAATTGTATTGATCGGAAACATCAATACATGTGTGTTTAATAAACAAAAAGGGTTCCTAGGTATGCCTCTCTTATAGACTAGCTTGTTGATTAACAAGATGATCAAGGTTTCCTGATCATGGACATTGGATGTTGTTAATAACAAGGTCACACCATTGGTGGAATGATCTGATGAACATTCATCCGAAGTATAGCATTACGATCAAATCATTATGTTTATATTGCTATAACATCATACGAAGTAATCTTTATCCTTAGACCATGAGATCATGTTAATTGCTAACACCGGAAGAGTATCTTGATAACATCAAACGTCACACCGTAACAGGGTGACTAGTCAGATGGGTTCAGTACTACGAAGGTGTTATGTTGAGGCTCATGGATCAAGAGTGGAATTTGTCAATCCAGATGACGGATAGATATACTTTGGGCCCTCTCGGTGATATCACATTAAGATAGCTTGCAAGCAAGTGATGTGATCACTAGAATGTTATATCACGGGAACGAGAAAAGAGTCCATGTCGGTAACGAGATCAAACTAGGTATGGAGATACCGATGATCGAATCTCAGACATGTAATATATCGAGAGACAAAGGGATTCAGTTACAAGCGTTAAAGGTTCTCATGATCACAGAAGTCATCGTTGAATGTGTAGGAGTCAGTACGGATCTCCAGGTCCCGCTGCTGATTATTGATCGGAGAAGGGTCTCGATCATGTCTGCATTATTCGCGAACCATAGGGTGGCACACTTAAGAGTTACCGGACACCATTTTGGAGCACATATGTTTCAGACGAAAGAATTGCAAAGCGCATGAATTGTTTCAATAGAAACCGGAAATTCTTTTGGGTGAAATTGCAGAAAGTGGTTCTGCATGTGATATTGAAATATTGCAAGGGGCTATATGTGAATGTTTGTTAATTAAAGTAATTAACAAAATTCTAAATAAATTTAATAAAAAGAGTTTTATTAAATGAGAGAGCATTAAATTTGGAGAAATTTAATGCATTTAAAGTGGAGACTTTAAAAGGGAATGTGAAGAGGCATTTTAATGTGGAGGGGTTACCACCACATGAATGGGGGAGGTGAGGGGTCACCCCCCATGCGCCGGCCATGGAGAGAGGGGGCACCCTCCTCCTCCTATAAAAGGCCACCCATTCCCTCCTTCATCCACACTCATCCTTGTGAAGGATCTCTCTCCCCCTCTAGAATTATTCCCCCATGGTCTCGGATTAGCGAGATACATGTTCCTGGTGGCATTTCGTCTGGAAGGAGTTGTTGCTTCCGCTGGATCACTGGAGCGAGGAGGTGGAGGTTTTCTGGTGGCTTGAACGTGTGTGCGAGTGCGGATGCGCAGCTGAGTTGCGGCGCTCGGACTTCCTCACGATCTTGAGATCTGCAAGTGTTCGACTACATCAACCACGAGTTCCTACTCGTTATCAAAACTCGTTGTCTTCGAGGGTAAGTTCTCGTTGGATGTATGTCCACCCGTTGCTTTGTACCTAGTAGATAGATCTTGGCATGTAGTTCACACCGTAGGAAATTTTTTGTTATCTATGCTGCGGACCCAACAGTAATCTCACCGAGTGGGCCTAGGGTATCTATCCATCACTCAGATGGGAAAATCCTAGTATTGATACATAGACCTCAAAAGTTCATTTGGAATACCCGATACACACTTTTATTGTCACCCAATTACGGATATGACGTTTGATGTGATCAAAGCAGCCTCGAGAGACATTGATTAATACGATCTCACAGTCGAAGGGCTGAATCACTATGCTCTGATAGATATTGCAGTGTTGAACTACATGATTAGATCACATTGCAATACTAGGGTTGGGTGTTGTCCATCACATAATTCATGTAATGAAGTGACCTTGTTGTAAGTTGAAGTGGTAAAGTCCATGACTAGGAAACCTCGATCATCAGCTGCCCAATGAACTAGTCGAGGGGATACTAGGGACTTGGTTTGTTTATATATCCCACATGTATTAATGTTTCCACTTAATATAGTTATAGCATGATATAAAACTATTACATACTAATGAGATATTTCAGTAAAAAAATCTTTATTATTGGCCTCTAGGGCATATCTCCTTCATGATATTCCTCCATTCCATGTGAAAAAACTTCAACACAAAACTTTTCTTCCCATCCCTTTTCTGAGAGGCGACATGAGTGGCACAAAGATATGTATTTAAAAATACAAACTCCCAAATAAAACTTGGTTTGAATGTATAGAGAGAATATTAATTTTCCAACATTAATATAAGATCAAAAGATTCATAAAAAATCATATTGACACTCAAAGCAATGACTTCAACAACAAAAGAGAAAATTTGTATAGAAAAATAGCAGCTACAGAACGTAATTTTTTCTCCTACTTAAACATGTCAAGAATTTCTTCTAACTTTTTTTAACATATAGGCTGAAATGTTGCAACTTTGGTTTAAATATAAGCTCAATCAGAGTTACAGAACTCTGTATGGAATTTTTTTCATGAACAACATCATGTAGAAAACTATAGTTCCGAATAGTTCTATCCACTTAATATCATCTGGAAGGGAAAAACTTGGGACTTCATTAAAAACTATAGAAAGTACAACAAGTGACGAGGGTTTAACTCATCAATGCCCATTGTTATGGACTTGGGTTTTGGAGAAGGAGGGAGCACTGGAAGCATCAATCGGCTAGCAAACAAGCACACATGAACGAAAGGTTTACCCAGGTTCAGGCCTCGTAGAGGTCCCTACTTCTACTTGTCTGCTCTTGGAATTAACGAAGGAATCGATGATTACAATGGTGCGCAGATGCAATCTAGCGAGTGTTGTGGAAACTAGGGTTGCATGTGTCTAGATCTATTATGGTGTAGCGTGTCCTCCTTGTTGGACCCTCCTAGCCTTTATATATCGGGAGGCTAGGTCTCGGGGTACCAATACAAGTTGGTTACAAGTTAGATTCAAACTCTAGTCTTCAGATTTCCTTGTCTTGCGCGTCTGGGAGTCCGTGTCCATGTGGGCTTCATACCACTCGAACCGTCATAGGCGTCATGGACCTTGGTAATTCGTCGAGTGGGCCTTCCATTGAGCCACACCAGGTACGCTGTAGTTGTGTGCGTATTGGGCATACCCATGTTAGTAGCCCTCGAGTGTCCATGCGAATCGTAGATTCAGGTGGAGACTTAGAAGTCTTGAGTCTTGCATTTGGTAGTCGAAGTCGACAGTTGTGTCGAGTGCAAAGCACTTCACCCGGAAGTTCATCGGGCAAGTGTAATTTGTAGTAGTTCATAGGGATGATGGTAAACGTGCCTGGTGCGCTCGACGGATCTGGACCAGTTAATTGCTCTAGGGCAAAAACAACACTACCTACTCAAACTCGAGTCCCCCGACTCGAATTCGGAAATGTGCTGGTGTAATTCGACTCAGGCCGCGGAGGTCTTATAGAGTCGAATCCAGTGTGTAAATGTGAGCACTCGACGCGTCCGTCAAGGCTTATTCATCGTACATGTAGGTACGGATTATTTCTGGTAGAGCGCAGTAGATGCGTTGCCAGGACTTATTCATGTCTTATCTTCATGTTGTAAGCACGACATCCGAATTTTTGTCATCACGGAGATGATTCGAGTGACCCAGGAGACGTAATCTCTTTGCAGGGAAAATATGAGGCGGAGTCGCCAGAGATTTCGAGTGTGGATGTTATCAACACACAGTGTAATGTATAAGAAAAATAATCATAGGGTGCGCGGCCAGCGCTCCCTATGGGAGTAGCCCTCGAGTGGCTATTAGAGTCGTAAACTCGAGTGGGGACTATAAGTATTTTGCGACTACTGTCGTGTTTTGCTTGCTACAGTCGAATATGCTTGTGCGCTCCCTATGGGAGTAACCCGAAGCCCACAATAGAATCGTAGATTCGAGTGAAGGGTTTTCATAATGCTTGGATATCTTCACAAATTTCTTCGGGTGCGCGGCCAGTGCTCCCTGTGGGAGTAGCCCCCGAGTCCTTAGTCGAATCGTGGATTCGAGTGAGGATTCAGAGCATGCCACTTAAAGATCTTGTATATGCACATTCAGTGCTCCAGTTTGGAGTAGCCTCCGAGTGTCTGGCGGAGTCGTAGACTCGGGCAGAGACTCGAGACTTGTATGCATAAGGAGAGGATGTAGTCGGAATCGAAGTAGCGGAGTCATGCGACGCTTAGCTAGATGAGTCATTTCTGTCTGGTGAGCGACCAACGTCACATGTGTGTAGCATCAAGCGATGCAACCATCCAAGGAGGTACTCGACTCGGGTTTTGAGTGTATGTTGTAGCCAGTTGTTTTGTCGACTCTTGTTGGAGGACCCGATAGAATAGGTCGACAAAGTCAACATCCTTGTGAGCTGCATAAAACATATAGAATTGTGAAGTACATGTATCTTGTAAAGAATATTTGCATGTCGACTTGTAAAGTAAGATTCTAGTGCCAATCGAGTCAACACTTTTGCACTGTATGCTAGGCCTTTTTGTTAGCCTGATTACCCTTAGTCTCAGTACCTTGCCGAGGTACTCAGAGTTCAAGGATTCGACGATCAGGCAGAATCAGCTACTCGGGCTGTCGCATATGAGGTGCTCGAGTGCGTGGAGTCGATGGCACTTAGGTTACTCGAAGAGGGTGCAACCCCCGAGTATTTCGAGTGCGAGTTAAAAAGAAATCAGCTCTAAGTAGAGAGAAACTTAGCTTTATTGATAGTTGCCGTGATGAACGAGTCGCAAGATCCGATACGATCGGCGGGTCGCGGGAGTCGAGGGAGCCCCCGAGTCACCCGATACTAAGACCACAGCCGGTCGTTGAAGTTGAAGACCGCGGCATGTCGTCGAAGCGAAGGGAGCCCCCGAGTCATTGGAGCCGAAGATCGTAGCGAATCGCTGGAGTCGAAGAATGCAGTAGGTCGCGAATTCGACATCAGATGAGTAGTCAACGTGGCGGTCGAGAGTTGTGCAGCGGTCATGTAGTTGACGTTGCAACGGGTCACACGGCAGATGTAGTCGACCCGGCGGATCGAAATCGCGTGGTGATGACGAGTTGCCGCATCTGAAGACTGTAACGGGCTACATCAGTCGAATGCAGCCTCGGGTCACCGCACCCGAAGACCGCAGAAAGGTCGCCGGAGTCGAAGGACACGGCGGGTCGCCGTAGAGGAGGGAGCCCTCGAGTCGCTAGAGCTGAAGATCGCGGCGGGTCTCTAGAGTCGAAGACCGCACTGGGTCAACGATGCCGAGGGAGCCCCCGAGTGTAGAGTCGATGTGATTGATGTGATCGAGGTGGCGTTCGATACGACAATGAGTCACGTGATGGAGTTGTGCACGGTAGACGAAGTCGACGTGGTAGCTGGTCGCATGGTGGAGTCGAAGATTGTAGCGGGTAACCGTAGCCGAAGGCGGCACCGGGTCGATGGAGCCGAGGGATCCCTCGAGTCGCTGGAGTCGAAGACCACAGTAGGATGCCGGAGTCAATGGAGTCCCCGGGTCCCCGGAGCCAAAGACCACAGCGGGTCGCACGATGATGTCGGCACAGCCACCGGGCGTAGAGTCGATGTGGTAGACAAAGTCGTCACAGCAGCGAGTCGAGCAGTACACGGAGTTGCCATGGCGGACATGTAGTTGAGGTTGATGGAGTCGTGCGATGGATACCGACGCGGCGGCGAGTTGTGGGGTGGACTTTCAGCGTTGATTGCTTCAGGCTTCTGTAGCCGGTTATTAGTGGAGCCGACGACGATCACGATAGGGGTGAAATCAAACCTTGCTACGGACGACAACAAACCCAAGTGATGTAAGTTGAAGTAAATCGTAGGAAGCCACGGTACGCAGTATCGATGATACATCATCGCTAGCCGGAAAATTCATGCACGCTGGTACGTGATTGATATCCTCACCGCAAAATCCATGCATGATAGTGTAGACCAGTACGGGACCTGTGTTGCGTAATGAGCACCGGCAGCAATCCTAATTTCTACCGCTTGCAATTGATATTTTAACTCCTGCGGGAAACTGATCCGATTGATGGTTCCCTTGCGCGTTTCAGAAAACAACAAAATCTTGACCAGCGAGCTGTAAATAAAATGACTGAAAAGTGCGGCCGGAGAAGTCCGTGAACTCTAGAGCGGGCCGCTGAATTCTAATGACAAAAGTTTTCTTGGTTGCTCGATCTCTGTGAATAGCATTAGGGACTCTGATCCCCTTTCCAAATTGAGCCCGTCCGAATTAATTTATTGGGTCAATCGTGTTGCTCCACGGTTACCTTGGTCTATCCGTACCGCTTTTCAGGTCGTCTATGCAGAAACGCCAACCAAAAACACAAAAATAATAGAACTTCTGTCTCATCGATTCATGTGAAATCAAAGAGAATTAATTGTCATCGGATTGATGACAAGTACGCCATGAGGCGATCCTCGAGGCGTGCGGAAGTGAGGGGTGTGAGATATACGGTGTTCCGAGACGGTGAGCACACAAGTTTACCCAGGTTCGAATCCGCGGGCTTTGGACGGATCCTACTCCTGCTAGCAATCTAGTAATACGGCAGAGCCGGAATATGGGTTACAAGAGTTTCGCCTGTGCGAGTTGAGGGTCTAAAGTATTGTATGCCCTAAAGGCTCTCCCTAGGACGACTTATATAGATGTCCGGCCCAGGGTTTACAATAGAGATCTATCCGGCTACGACTAAGAGTGGGTTACAGAGTACATCTTGAACTACAAGTAACATTATGGGCCTAAGTCGGTAAGTCTTCTGGGCCTTCCTGTAGCCGGATTGGACTCTGTCTTTCTCCCTGACTGGGCCGCCCGTGAAGCAAAGCTCTAACCCGAAGTGGGCCACCCTGGTCAGTGAGGAACTATGAGGATACCCGGAAAGTATATCCCCAACAGCAGCCCCCGGAGGCCTCCAAGATCCAAAGTCAGATTTATCATCGTCTAGCTTGATCTTCGGCTTGGAGAATCTTGAAGGGTTCCTGAAACTTCACAACAAAAAATACGATCCGGGTGTTAAAAAATAAGTCGGACCTATGAACAGGTTGCTCGGATTTTCCAGCTTGATTTGAAACTAAGCCGGAACTTGGTCTCTAACGCCACCTGACACAAGTCATGGTTATATCACGTCATCTGACAGGCATTCCGTCCGCATGACCGTTGGTGGGTCCGCGGTTTGCGGAACCGAGGCGCCGTTTCAATGCGTGCGTGGAGATCGAAGCGACGTAATCATCGCGTGGGTCCTTCCTAGTCCCTTCCATGACGTGTGGCGATTACACTGTAGCATTTGCACGAATCTTGGCACAGTTAGGTGGATATAAGGGGTTAGGATTTGCTCCTTCTCCTTTCACCAGTCCTTTGCCTTTTCCTCTCCTCCCAATCTCCCTGCGTGCACAGAGCTCCCCCGTTCCTCCCCCAAAGAACTCCTAGCGCCACCCATTCTAGGTCAACTGCTTGCCGGAGAAATGGCTTCATCTTCCTCTTCCGGCTTGGCGGCAGCGACGGAAGCAGTTGCGGAGAAAGAGAGCTTTCGCGGGCTCTGGATTCCCTGCACGCTCAACGACGAGGGTCTCAAGAACGTGGAGAAGGAAGGGCTCCTCCGTGCCGGCGACTAGCGGAGCGGCTTTTAAGAAACCATCCCCAACGCGCGCGCCGGCGAGCGGGTCCACTTCGGCACCCACCTCGACAGAGGTTTGTCGTTTCCTCCCTCGGATTTCTTTTCTGAGGTGATTAATCATTACGGAGTTCAACTCCATCATCTTCCTCCCAACTCTCTTTTAGATATGAGCGCTTACGCATCTTTGTGTGAGGGCTTCCTCGGCATTAGGCTGAGTTTGACTCTTTTCCGGTACTATTTTCATGTCCAAAGAAACTATATT
This sequence comes from Avena eriantha, assembly GCA_910589775.1. Taxonomy (NCBI): domain Eukaryota; kingdom Viridiplantae; phylum Streptophyta; class Magnoliopsida; order Poales; family Poaceae; genus Avena; species Avena eriantha. Next base: position 486,302,876 of record OU342742.1, read on the forward strand.
ACTGCCGGTGTTCCTTATATCACCGGTACCATTAGTTTTTCGCTTAGACGTGAGCGTGCGTATCCCAAAATATTTGCTAGTGACTCGGTCAAACAATGGCCAGCCATATTTTTCTATCATAGGGATATTCCAGCTCCCAACAAAGCTACTGCTTTGCCCGGCTTTTGTTGATGGAGCTGCCACGGCCCAACCGTCTTGGGATGAGGCTGCTCCGGCTCTCTCTAATGATCTGATCCTTGCCAAGAGGCGGGTCGAATATCTGATCAAACACAAGGGACTGAAGTGATCCGACTTGGTCCAATGCTGGTTCTCACGTCGGATCCAGCCCCTTCAGCACCACGGGAATCGGCTGATGCACTCCATCACGTCATCCAAAGAAGAACCCCTCCGCATCAGTCTCAAATCCTACACCACTCAGGGCTACATAAGCCAGATCAAGTGGCTGATCAGGGAGCGGATCGAGAGGAGGATCCCGGAGATTTCTCTGGATATGCACACAGCGGAAAACCCCGTAGTGCCGGTAAGCTTCTATTAGTACACCTTTATGTGTGTTTCAATCTTTGAGTTGCATTGCAATACTGATATGTTTTCTTATTTTTAGCTTGCCAACCTCCCTGAGTCGGAATTTGCTCCGCTCAAAGGATATCCTCTTGAGTTTTCTCAAGAGACAGAGGTGGTCCCATTGCCGGATGCTGCACTCAAGAAGCGCAAAGCTCCGACAGTGGTTGTTGGCACAAAGGAGGTGCCCGTCGTGAAGAGGTAACTTTCGATCACAACTTCCGCCTTTGTACTTTACTCGAATTTCCTTCTGAGATGTAATGTTTCCGACTTTACCACATTCTTAGAGCAAAACCGCTTCTCAAGGGAAAAGGGAAGGGGATTTCTTCGAAGCCCCTACGACAGACGAAGCTTACCATAGCTTCTCCTGCTGTGGCTCCTCCGACTCCTGCCCCTCAGCCTTCCGCAACGCCGGTGATAATTCCTTCTCCGGCTGTCGCAGAAGATTCAGCTCCTTCCACGGAGCCTGCGATCCTTGAATCGCAAACTGACGTCACCATGAGTGAGTCAGATCTAGATAAGGGTGAAATCTCTTTGGGTAATGATCCCTCGGCAGAAACCTTCACCAAAAACCTTATCAGCAATCCGGGACTTGCCAAGTTTGGCCTGTCCCAGAAATCTGTAGAAGAAATCTAGCGGCTCGCCAGGCAATGCCTGGAGAAAAGTACTTTATCTACCAAAGAAGAAGCACAAGAAGCAGTGGATGTCAAGCACTCCAATCTTCTTGAACAAGTGCTTCTTCGCAACGAGAGGATCAGGTCCGGGGAGCTTCCAACTGCTTCTGTGACCCCTCTGACTCCCGCTGAGAAGGTTGCCGTTGAGGTGAACGCGAGTTTGGATAAACTCACTCGCGAACAATATGTAAGTCGGAATTCCAACTCCTGTTTTTCCTTTATTTCTTATCATATCCTCTAGCCCCCAAGCATGAAGTAGGATAAATAATCTGGGTTTATGCTTCATTAGGATGCCACAGAATTAACTAGTGTAGACCCCAAGGCTCGTGTTGATATTAGCAAAAATATTGGCCCGAGTCTTTAGTAGCTTTTTGACTTTGGGTATTCTGACTTACAGAAAGTATATTCCTATAACCAGGATTTATTGAAGAATGTCTGTGGTAAGTGGAGAGAGATCAAGGCTCTCCGACTTAAAAATGCTGAACTTAAAGTTGCCAAGGATGAAGCCGAAGGTAAACATTCCGAGACTCAAACCTTGTCTTTGTATTTTCAATGTAGAATTTTTCTGAACTGTTGTTCTTTTTGACTTACAGCGCTGGTGAAACAATCCTGCGCCATGATCGAAGAGGCCGAGAACCTCAAGACATTGGTGGTGGAGAACAAGGAGCTTCGCCAAGAGCTGGATAAGCTCAAGGTGGATCATGAAAAGAGCATAGCTCAAGTCCTTGAATCCTCCTCCATGGCTACTGAAGAGCGTGACTACAAGATCGTTGCTCAATATAAAACAATCTCGGACCTCAAGAGTGAGCTTAACAGAGAGAGGGACCTTTCCCAGGCGCTCCGGGCTGAACTCCAGAGTCTCCGGGATGAGAGGACCAAAATTGACGACGTCATTTTCGGTACGTTCCATCTGTCTGACTTGTCTTTTTCTTCGACTTCTATCAATGTCGGATTTTCTTAACTTGTTTTGTGTATAGGTCCTCTGAACTTGACGGACTCTTCTTCCACCGAGCCCCGCACCCACCGGCTTACCCAAGTCGGTGACTTGCTTCATGACTTCTGCCAATCCCTTGAAGACATCGGCGAAGCTCTCAAGATTCCGGACATGGACAGCATGTCGGATTTTCAGGTGCGGGACAAGGCAAAGGAGATGCCGCAACTTGTTTGGGACTAGAACATGTCCTACGCGCGGACTGCAGCGCAGAACGCTCTCACCATGGTCATGAGCCACCATGGAAACATGGAAATATGGCAAGTGACCAGAGGGTACTCCAAAGTAGATGAAGACGGCCAGGAGTAGGACCTTCAAGCCATCATGCACTCCTGCGCCGGATATGGGTGTCACGTGGCTGACCTGACCAGCTACGAGACCCCTTTCTTCACCCGCGTGAATACTCCGCCTTCTCCTCCAGAAGAATCAGCAGAAGTTTCCGACGATGAACGCACCACCTTGGATGCGGACATCTCGGAATGATACCAAGGCGGCGTCTCCAGTGAGCCGGCAGCTCCTTCATCTCCTCCTGCATCATAGATTGCCAGAAATATTTTGTATTATCTGAAAAACATGATGCGTTTGTAAATACGAAGTACTATTATTTTGCTAGTGCTAAGCTTTTGATCTATTCAGCACTTTTGGCTTTTAAACTTTTTGCGTGCCTGAAATGTTTACATAAGCACTTGTACTTTTTCGTCTGTACTTATCGTTTATCTGGCTTTCCGCCTCGTCCCTTTCGTGAGCCAGCTAAACCTTCTGCCGGAAACTTTGCTGAGCAACGGAGCTCAATTGCTAAACTAGTTTAAACTCGGAAACAAAGCCGGCTTCCAGTACCAACAATTCACTACTCGGAAAATACCCGCATCCAGCAATCAGACAAATAACCAAAGTAAAGACTAGAATTTTTTTAGAGTTATACTCGAGGGTAGCAGTTTTAGAATCAGAAATCTAAACCAGAACGAGCATGAGGATAAAGTACTTTCAAGCATTCTAGGATTTTCGACTATGACATGATCATTCGGAAATAAGATGGTAAAAACTTCTCAGAAAAAATTTGAGGCAACCAAAACTTTTATTTCTCACAGAATATGTACATATATATGGTTACAAAGAAAGATGAACTAAGAATAAAAGGGACTTAGCTGAGAAATATTCTACGGTCTGTCTAACTCATCCGGATTTGTACTACCTCCATCTCTCTTTCTCTTCTTAGTAGCAAGTCTTTCTTTGACTGGCCTCATGTCAGTTAAGTAGTACGATCTATTGTGCAATACTCGACTAACTAAAAAGGGCCCTTCCCATACTGGGGAAAGTTTGTGCTTTCTTTGTTGCCCAAGCCAGAGAACCAAATCACCTTTATTGAAAGATCTATTTCGGACTCTCTGGCTATGATACTTGCGTAACTTCTGCTCTGTAGATCTCATTTTAGCAACGACACGAACTTCTTCGACTGAGTCGAGATCGTTTTGTCGAGAAACCTCAGCATCCTCTTAAATATACGCGGCCACTCTAGGAGAAGTATGAATCAAATCACTAGGAAGAACCGCTTCTGCGCCATAGACCAAGAAGAAAGGTGTGTATCCTGTTGACCTGTTTGGAGTTGTTCGTAAACTCCAAATTACAGAGGGTAGTTCCTCTGCCTAAGCCACCGCAACACGTCATAGTGGTGCTTCGAGTCTTGGTTTTAGCCCTTGTAGGATTAAACCATCTGCTCTTTCGACTTGTCCGTTAGCCTGTGGATGTGCGACTGACGCAATGTCAAGCCGGATATTTTGCTCGTTGCAGAATCAGCCAATTCTCCCATAGAGAAATTACTCCCATTGTCCGTGATAATGCTATGTGGATAACCATACCGGATTATAACATCCTCGATAAATCTTTTGGCTGTTGCTCCATCACAACTAGTGACAGGTTTAGCCTCAATCCACTTGGTGAATTTATCCACCATCACTAAGAGGTGAGTAAATGCACTTGGAGCTCGTTTAAATGGTCCTACCATATGAAGCCCCCAGACCGCAAAAGGCCATGTTATAGGTATTGTTCGCAGCTGATCAGCTGGAACATGAGCTTGTTTGGCGTACTTTTGGCAGCCTTTGCATGTCTTGACTAATCGTTCGGCATCTGCCTAAGCTGTAAGCCAGAAAAATCCGTGTCTAAAAGCTTTTGCCACTAAACATTTGGCCGCAGCGTGGTGACCACACTCGCCTTCGTGGATTTCCCTTATGATTTCTACTCCTTCTTCCGGAGATACACAGCGCTGAAAACCCCCAGAAATACTCCGTTTATGGAGCTCACCCTTAACAATAGTATAGGCTTTTGCTCGTCGGATAATCTGCCGGCTCAGAACCTCGTCTTTGGGTAATTTGCCATCTACCAGATAATCTAGGTAGGGTTGAGTCCAGCTGGGAATTATAGCCAGAACTGCTATCAAAGGTGAGTCGGATTTAGTCGGATATTCCTCATCTACTCCCTTTATTGAGGGAACTTTGAGGTGCTCTAAAAAAGCACCATCCGAGACTTCTTTCCGCACAGAACCTATCCGAGATAGTGCATCTGCTTCCTCATTTTCTGCTCGAGGGATGTGTTGAACCTCAAACCCTTCGAACGATTTAGATAGATCATCCACGACAACTTTATATGCTGCCATGTGCTTATTTGCATTACAAATATCCGACACTTGTTGAGCAACAAGATCCGAATCTCTGTAACACATCAAACGTTGGATGCCGATATCCTTAGCAATCCGGATTCCATGTAGCAGTGCTTCATACTCGGCAATATTGTTTGTCACTGTGAAGTGGATCTGCAACACGTATAGAAGTTTAGCTCCTTGTGGTGATTTGAGCACCACGCCATCCCCCGAGCCCCCTCGAGCCTTAAACCCATCAAAGTAGAGGGTCCAATATTCCGACTCAGGGAGGATCATGTTCTCCTTTGTCTCTGTCCAATCAGCGACAAAGTCAACAAGGATCTGGGATTTGATTGCTGTCCGGGGTTTATACTCAATATCGAAAGCTGAAAGCTCTATGCCCCATTTGGCGACGCGTCCTATGGCGTCACTGTTGTTGATTATATCTCTCATGGGAGCTGTGCTCACCACGGTAATTGGATGCTCCTAAAAGTAGTGTCGTAACTTACGAGATGCTAGAAAAACACCGTAAGCCAACTTTTGATAGTGCGGATACCGCTGTTTTGATTCTGTTAGGACCTCGCTGACAAAGTAAGTCGGACGCTGCACCATGTGTTCCTGATTTTCCTCTGGTCTCTCCACCACCATGACGATACTAACGACCTTATTTGTCGTAGCAAGATAGAGCAACATCGGTTCCTTAGGTTCTGGCGCTGCAAGGATAGGAGTAGACGAGAGTACTTTCTTCAGATCTTGTAGTGCGGCTTCAGCTTCGTCAGTCCAAACAAAATCCTTGGTCTTTTTTAGGAGTTTGTATAATGGTGCGGCTCTTTCACCAAGCCGGCTTACAAATTGACTGACCGCAGCGATGCAACCAGTTAATCTTTGTACGTCCTTCACGCGAGTTGGCCTACAAATATTGAGTATAGCCTTGATTTTGTCTCGGTTCACCTCTATGCCTCTTTGAGACACGATGAAACCTAACAATTTTCCGGCTGGTATTCCAAAGAAGCATTTCTTCGGGTTAAGCATGATGTTGTATTTTCGTAGGTTGGCAAATGTCTCCTCCAAGTTGAAAATCAGTGTTTCCTTCTTTTTGGACATCACCGCAATATCATCCACGTATGCATGTACATTGCGTCCGAGTTGATCATGGAGGAAACGCTGCATCATGCGCTGGTACGTAGCTCCTGCGTTCTTCAGCCCAAAGGGCATCGTAACAAAACAGAAAGTTCCGAAAGGGGTTATGAATGAAGTTTTGACTTTGTCAGATTCCTTCATCCGAATTTGGTGATAGCCAGAATATGCGTCGAGAAAACAGAGGAGTTCCGAGCTTGCCGTAGAATCAATAACTTGATCAATTCTAGGCAGAGCGAACGGATCTTTTGGACAAGCGTTGTCCAAGGCAGTATAATCAACACACATCCTTAAATCAGTGGTGTCCTTTTTAGGGACCATTACAGGATTGGCCGACCACTCAGTTTGGATGACCTCTTCTATGAATCCGGCTAACTCGAGCCATGCTAGTTCCTTAGCTATTGCCTTACGCTTTTCGTCGCCAAACCGTTGTAGGGACTGTTTGATGGGTTTAGCGTTCGGGTCTACATTTAGAGAGTGCTCGACAAGTTCCCTAGGTACTCCGGTCATGTCAGATGGCTGCCATGCGAAGATATCTTGATTTGCTTGGAGGAACTTGACAAGTGCGCTTTCCTATGCGCTACCTAGGCCTACGCCTATCTGGGTCACCTTGGAGGGGTCATCATCCTTCAACGGCGTCTTCTTCGTCTCTTCTGATGCCTTGAACTCCGGATTTGGCTTTGTCACCTCCTTCTTCGTTGCGGGCATCTCGGACAGATCTATGCTCTTCTTGATCTCCTAGTACTCCTAGGCGTGCAGCACGGCTTCGGCAAAGGCGGCATTTCCATCCTCGCACTCTCGTGCTTTCTTTGGGTCTCCCCTGATGGTGATCACGCCGTTGGGACCTAGAATTTTCATCATATTGTAAATGTAACACGGACGAGCCATAAAAGCCCAGTAAGCCGGACGTCCGAATATAGCGTGGTACGCGCTCTTGAATGGGACCACTTCGAAGGAAAGCGCCTCCGTCCGATAATTCTTTGGAGTTCCAAAGGTAACGTCCAAAGTAATCTCTCCCAGGGAATTAGCTTGTCTTCCTAAGACAACTCCGTGAAAGATCACAGAGCTATGGTTCAACTGGGTTTCCGAGATCTTCATCTGGCGTAGCGTTTTGACATAGAGGATATTGATGCTGCTACCACCGTCCATGAGGGTCTTGGAAAAACCATAACCGTCAATAAGTAGATTGACGATTAAGGCGTATTTTCCTCGCCTGTGCAACTTAGGCGGATGATCAGCACGGTCAAATGTGATTGCCACTTCCGACCAGTCCAGATATTGAGGGACAACCGGAACTGTTGTGTTGAGCTCGTGTAGAACTGCTTTCTTGACCTTTGCTGGTTGAGATCTGAGGAAAGTGACGTAAGTGTCCTTCTTGGTGGGAAAAGTCTTCTTCCCTTCCGGCTTGGGATTTGAAGCATCAACTTCCTCCATGTCGGAATCTTCCTTGGTCTCTTTGTCTTTTTCAGGATTTTTTCTTTCCCTTCTTCCGCTTAGCTTTGTAGCCCACGGTGTCATCTCTTTTGATGTCGTCATTGAAACGACATTCGGCGTTGGTGTGGGACGAGCCCCCATTGGCGTCTAGGTGATGCACGCATGGGTTATTAGCAATGTCGGCCCAAGAGTAGGTTTCACCTGGTTGTTGTTCTCCTCTACCTTGGACCCTTGAAGTCCCACGGCCACGCCCGCGGCCTCCGCCGCGTCCTCCTCGTCCACCAGACCTAGAAACAGTAGTAACCACCGCTCTTTCCGTGTTGGGTTTTTCTTCCGAGGTATTTTTTGCGCTTCTAAGCTTGTTGCTTTGGTTGTCTTGCCGACTGAGGCACAGCCAGGACATTGAGTAATCCCTCTGCATCGTCGTCAGCATCTGCATACTTGCTCGCTGTTTCTATCATCTCTCCCAAATCAGTGACCTTGTCACACTTTAAGCAGTGATGCAGTAGACCAATTGGGAGTCCTGCGATGAAAGCTTCAATCGCGGTTTGATCGTTTACTCCTTCAGAGGAGTTCTTGGTGTCGATCCATCGTCCGAGGTAATCCTGGCAAGTTTCTCTAGCTTTCTGGGTGCAACGCTGTAGGTCTCCGACCGAACAGGGCCTCCGATATGTGCCTTCGAAATTCCAAAAGAACGCACTTTGCATGTCATACCAGTTATGGATGGTGTTCTCTGGAAGTTCATTGAGCCACGATCGCGCCGTCTTTCGCAACATAAGTGGGAGATATCGGGTTGCGACCAGGCTGTTTCCGCCTTTTGTGATGCAGCAAGCTTGGAAAAAATCCTGTAGCCAAGTATCTGGCCGACCAATGCCGTCGTAGGCTTGGATGTGCCTTGAGATAGCAAATCCTTCTGGGAATCTCGTAGCTCTGATGTGTGGTCCAAAGCACTTTGGGCCCACATAGATATCATCGTTTTCGTAGCACCGCGCCTCTATGTTGGAATTGATCCTGTGCCTTGCGTCGTTCGGGGATAGAGATCGTCCCGAATGCCGGATGTGGATGCGATGTCTTGGAGCCGGACTTCAGCTTCTGCCACCACCTCCTCCGCCACGCCGTCCTCCTTGTCTCCCTTGGGAGCCGTTGTGATGGCTGCTTGGTGGAGAGGGTGGAGCAGCTGAATTGTTTTCGGCTAATCGCTGGCCTCCGTCCGGAGGGTCATTATTTTGGTTCCGGGGAGGGCCTTCACTATGACGAGCCCCCTGCCGGCTTGTACCAGCACGGTCTCTGTCGTTCCTTCGTCCGTCATTCTCACCATGTTGAGGTTCAGCCGGACGGCTTGTATGTCTAGGAGGTGGCATTTTTTGACGATCCTCCTCCCGACGTTTCTCTTTATCTTCTCCTCTTCTATCGTTAGACTCTCGTCGGGGAGGGTTCCTCGGATTCAGTGCAGCAATGGCCTCTTTTCGGCTGCTGGAGCGACGTTGCTCCAGTTACGCGTAGTTCTGTAATGCTGTCCTGACGATCCGGTTCTTGAATAATTGTCTTCCCGGCGTTTGGGGCGATGATACTTCTCCCGGACGTAATGGGGTCTTACGTCAGCCCATGCCGGATCTGTGCGACATTGGTCGGAATCCGAGACCAGTTTTTGACTTCCGGACAGGGCGACCTTTTGCTGCTCCAGTCCCTTGTTGAGTAGTTTGATACCCAACCGGATCTCCTCCGGTCCTGGATTAGCCAATAAAATTTCTCGGGCCGCCAAGGTATTCTGTACTGGGGTTGGATATACCCAATCTCCTTTGCTATCTTTCCGTGGCTTCCCCATCTCATCTCCGAAAAGGATGGCACGGACATGTGGGAATTGGTCGTCATTGGTGTGACGCTTCTGTGTCTTCTGATGCAACTGAGACATGTAGTCCTTAGTTGCCATGCGTTTCTTCTCCACCTCGATGTTTTTGGCTTCATCGAGGAGTTGTTGACGACGCGCTTCTAGGGCTTGGGCCCTTTTGTCCAGCTCTTCAGCAGTAAGTTCTGCAGCTGTAGGGATAGGTGTGGTTAATGCATCATCGATGAGTTTACGCGCACCTTCGGTGATCACGTGTCCATCCACCGATTCTTCTTTTTTCGGCTCGTCTGGGATAACTGCTCCATCCGAGTCTTCTTCGTATTCCTCGGCAATCACCTCCTCTGTCAGAGGGTCTTTTGCCGGGGTCTTGTTCTTTTTGTTCTTCTTCTTTGCCTTCTTGCCAGCGCCGGTAGAAAAGACGGCTTTGGGTCCGTTTCCCGGAGTCAAGCTCTGATCGGTACTTTCGGACATCTAGACTTCGGGATTATCTCCGACGTCCATGTCATCCTACGCTTTGGGAGAGTTTTTCCCGGATCCTTCATCCATGGATTCTCCTTCTTCTGCAGCTTTGGAGTTATACTCCTCTTCATATTCCACGGAGAACTTTCAGAAATCTGCTGACGTCATCGATTCATCCGAGGATGCGGGTACGTCGGCGTTTGTTCCAATTGCCTCCAGCACAGAGTCGGTGTTTTCTCCAGCATCGGTAGAGCCGGATCCGGATCCCACGTATCCGACGAAGTGCGACGCGTTCTTCCTGAGGTACCTGTGGCTTTCGCGATCAGCCATGTCGAAACTTTTGATGGTCTCGAGGATTGCATATGCGCTTTCGCCTTGCAGTATCATACGTCTCAATGTATACCTCAGGAAAGGCCTGTCTTTCCCAGCGTCATCAGAGCCGGAATCAGTGTCATTGACTAGCTCCTCCTGAATTTCGACTTCCATGGGTGGGTCGATCTAGGATCCGGCTTCTCCAGGGAGATCCACTCCAGATTCGACTTGGACCGCTAGGTCTTCTTCAGGCTCGGATTTCTCCACTATCTCCGCAATTGGTGCGGGCTGGGTGGGATTAGGGTTTTCTGAGATCCGGAACTCTGCAGCCTCCGCGGACAAAGGGGACCCAAAAGATTCTTCTGCCTCTATCATCACAGCTGGGGTGGGTGGGGTAGATTTAGCGAAACCGATGTAAACATCGATCTCACCAAAATACATGATTGTGTAGGCAGTCACGGCCTCCCTAGCCAGAATCCAAGTCTCGTCGAGAACGATGAGAGGGACGTCGCTGGCGTAGAGGATGCGACCGACAGCGATAGTCTCGCCGATTCCGATTCTTGCAGATTCCGCTCGGAACGCAGATCCGGAGCTCACTTGCCCCACGGTGGGCGCCAACTGTCGTTGGATTGATGAAAAGTACGCCATGAGGGGGTCCTCGAGGCGTGCGGAAGAGAGAGGTGTGAGATGTACGGTGTTCCAGGACGGTGAGCACACAAGTTTACCCAGGTTCGAATCCGCCGGCTTTGGACGGATCCTACTCCTGCTAGCAATCCAGTAATACGGCAGATCCAGAATATGGGTTACAAGGGTTTCTCCTGTGCGAGTTGAGGGTCTAAAGTATTGTGTGCCCTAAAGGCTCTCCCTAGGACAGCTTATATAGATGTCCGGCCTAGGGTTTACAATAGAGATCTATCCGGCTACGACTAAGAGTGGGTTACAGAGTACATCTTGAACTACAAGTAACATTATGGGCCTAAGTCGGTAAGTCTTCTGGGCCTTCCCGTAGCCGGATTGGACTCCGTCTTTCTCCCTGACTGGGCCACCCGTGAAGCAAAGCTCTAACCCGAAGTGGGCCACCCTGATCAGTGAGGAACTGTGAGGATACCCGGAAAGTATATCCCCAACATTAATGTGTCCGCTTCATATGCTTCTGTATTCCGTCATTGATTCCTGATACCAAGAGACAACTTAATCCGATTGAGGGTACATAGTGGATTTGACTGGCTATCTGTTCCATGCCAGATCGTAGCAAGCAAAAGTGTCTGCCTCTTTGTCTTCTTCGGATTAGAAATCCCGCATCGAAGAGAATTTTCTAGCAGCGTGACGTGGAGTGGCCACAAATCGCAAGCTTTGTAGGTCGCGGAAAGCGACAGAGTCGATGGCAAGGAACATGTTGATGACGAAGCTAGGCACATGGACGTGATCGAATCGCCATTGATGACGAGGGATCCAGTATGGATGATGATGCATGGGATCTAGAGTAGATCTATTTTCACGGTAGTCGTCGAATCGTAGATTGCCGGTGGAGTCGTTGAGATCGGAACATGAGCGCTTCCAATCCGGGCGAGTCACGGGCGCGTGGACGGTGAAGTCGAAAGCGCCGAATAACTGGCGAATCTTCGCTATTGCAGAGTTGTAGATCGCGGTTGATGGGGCCGAAGAAGCCGCAACATCAGCACTCCTAATTCCCACAGACGATGCCATTAACAAGGGTTTAACTCATCAATGCCCTTTGTTATGGACTTGGATTTTGGAAAAGGAGGGAGCGCTGGAAGCATCAATCGGATAGAAAACAAGCATACATTTACCTAGGTTCAGGCCTCGTAGAGGTCCCTACTTCTGCTTGTCTGCTCTTGGAATTAACGAAGGAATAGACGATTACAATGGTGCGCAGATGCAATCTAGCGAGGATTGTGGAAACTAGGGTTGCGTGTGTCTAGATCTATTATGGTGTAGCATGTTCTCCTTGTTGGACCCTCCTAGCCTTTATATATGGGGAGGCTAGGTCGCGGGGTACCAGTACGAGTTGGTTACAAGTTATATTCAAACTCTAGTCTTGAGATTTCCTTGTCTTGCGCATCTGGGAGTCCGTGTCCATGTGGGCTTCATACCACTCGAACCGTCATAGGCGTCATGGACCTTGGTAATTCGTCGAGTGGGCCTTCCGTCGAGCCGCACTAGGTACGCTGTAGTCGAGTGCCTATTGGGCATACCCATGTCAGTAAGAAGGCAAAAAATAAAATTAAACCAAAAACAAGCGGGCTGCCTCCCGAAAATCGCTTTCTTTATAACCATATAGCTAGGCTTTATTTACTTGTTTTAAGATGAGTTGAGATCATGTGGTAGCTTGTACGTTTATGTCTCCTTCTTCCTTGGATAGTGTTGCATGCACTTCTTATGGGAAAACTAAAACTTCACATTCCTTTCCTTTGAATCAATGACAGTCCCTGTGATTCTCAAAAAAAGACTTTCCAAGATTATAGGACTAGAGATTTTACTCCCCAACTTCATAAGGATAAAATTAATAGGAACATAAGTCATATGTAATTCAATCATAACACCATCATACTTGGTAGAATCATTAGCAAGTAAAGGATCTATGGTGCATTTTTCATACTTTTTAGTTCAAGAAAGTCATACAATTCTTTTGACAAAACTAAAACACTAGATCCTAGATCTAATATAATATAGCATGACGGGTTTATTTGACAATAGTGATTAATATCTTGGGGAGCCAAGCATCCCCAAGTTTTGGTGGTATCATAGCTTCATTATTGTATCTTTCTATCTTTTCTTTTATGACATAGTTTGCTATGTATGATCCAAATCTTGCTTGATAAACATTAATATATTTATGAGTTCATGCAAGATGCATATATCAAGATCTAGTAGAGGTTCATTTACTTCGTTAAACATTGAAACTTCCTCTGCTTGTTTATCTTTGTTTTCTTTTACTACCATAATGGATTCTTTTCTTCCTCCATCATGTTTAAAATTTCCCAAGATTTATCTATTATGTCTTGTACATAATTAATAGTTTCTTCATGATGTCTTTGGGTATGAACAAGGTTTTTAAAATATATTACTTCATTGGTTAAGTGATCTACTTTATCACTTAAAGTATCATGTTTTCAAACTTAGCTATAGATTCTTTGTTTTGCTCCTTTTGTGCTGATATAAATGATCTAATGGTATTTTCTAAATCATTGGAAATGTTGTTTCCACTAGTGTATTTGTTGGGAACATAGGGTGGTCTACCATAAGAGTTATTGTAGTTGTTCCCATATCCATTATTACCAAAGTTTCTTATGTAGTTGACATCTATATTTTCTGTATTGTTTCCAACAAGATATGGCAAAGGAACATTATCCATGTTCTGTTTCGATATGTAAGCAAGTATAGTATCAACTTTAGCATCCAAGCAATCTACTTCCTCAATAGAGTTGACTTTCCTAGAAGATGGATTAGGCGCTCTAATAGTGTGCCATTGACTATGATTTTGTCGCTTGTTTTCTAAGTTAGCCTTTGCTTTAGGAATAGTTTTGCTCATCAATGCTCCCCCTATAGGAGAATCTAAGATACTTGTAGACATATAGTTTAAACCATTATAGAAAGAGTGTAGTATAGTCCATTCATTTACTCCACGTGATGGACATGTTCTAAGCATGATATTAATACTTTCTCAGGTTGTGGCTACGTCTTCATTATCATTTTGTTTGAAGGACAATATGCTATTTCTGTTTATAGGAGGAGGATAATATTTTCTTTATGAAGGCTTCTTTAAGATTATCCCAAAAATTTATGCTACCACTTGGTAATGATAATAGCCATTCTTTAGCTTTATGTCTAAGTGAGAATGGGAATAGTTTAAGTTTAGCAATGTAATTTTCTATATTCTTGAACTTTTCATGTACAAAGTTCACAAAAGTCATGTAGATGCATAGATGCATCTTCACTAGCACTTCCCCCAAATTGTTCTTTAGCAATCAGAGTAAATAATAACGCTAGATTATTTCGGCTCAAACTGATATCCACGTCGTCCTGATTCTTTTCGGTCGTGGGATGGACGACAGACGAGACACGAGGTGCGGTCACAATAGAGCGTTGCTCTCTTGGGAGGCGGGACCCGCTGCGGGCTAGGGCGAAAGATTCCCTGCCACGACAGGGTGTCGTAGGTGCCATCGTACCCCGTGCCGCAGGACGGTGGACCGCGTGCGTGACATGGTCCCGCCGTCAGCGTGCGCGGCTAGGACCTCACTTGGTGATAGGCGTTCCCGGCGCAGTACGCTTCCGCACCTGCCGGGTGGCGGGTCCCACAAAGACCGGATGTGGTGCCATGAGCCCATGTCATCTACGGTTTCTCGCGGTCATGGGGCCCGTCCGGAGCCGACGTGGCAGAGTAGACCCTAGACGATAGCTTATTCTCATGGACACGGGGCCCGCACAGAGCTACCGTGGCACTGTAGACTATAGCCTTTCACGGTTCTCCACGGTGGAGGGTCTCGCGTAAAACTAATGTGGCACTGTAGGCCCTAGACTGATGTGGTTCCTTGCGGCGGATGGTCGACCTAGCAGCGTAGAACCTAGGTGTCATTGATTTCTTGCAGCGACGCCTAGCGGTGGGTCTCGTTCACAGATAGATGTCTCGAGAGAGAGCTTGTATTGCAGCCTTACAATTTATAGTCAATGTCTTGAGTATAAAGACCCTAGCGTCATTTTTTGGACTAATTATTCTTTAGCTCTCTCTTTTCTTCTTCTTTCTTTTCCTCGTTGTCGACACGTTTTGGTTCCCTCTAGTGGTCGGTCGCAAGCACCTTTTCGGTGAACAAACCCAGAATGGGTGTTGCCGCTGCACATCGGCGCTAGCCGTACCGCGTGTGCACTCGGATACTCTCGGAAATCACAGTCGTAGACCCGTTCTGTCTTCTTCTCCCGATAATGTTGTGTTCACCTTTTTCCTCCGCTCGAGTGCGTGAGTCAGTCCGGTGATCATAATCGGGACAGACGCGACAATCAAATGACAAGTTTTTTTCTATTCCTGGCCCCTCTTAAATCATTGACAGTGAACCTTATGAAAAACAAGATTTACTGCGAATCGTATGAAAATAACGTTGACTGCAAATAGTGTGGAATACTCGTTGCCTACGAATCCTATGATCTATTCCCGTTCCCTCTTAAATCATTGACTATGAATCGTATAAAAAACGAGGTTGACTATGAATAGTACGAAAATAAAGTTGGACTATGAACGGTATGGAATAAACGTTGTCTTCGAATCGTATGAAAAAATATGTAACCTCCGATCCGTGTAAAACAGAAAGTGGACTATGAACCGTGTAAAACATCCATCTACTGCTATTCTTCTGAAAAGAACGATGAGTTTGAATCGTATAAAAAAAATATGAATTGAGAAACAGTCTAAACAAAAAAGTGGACTGCGAATTTTATGAAAAAATATCACTTCGAACCATATGAAGGGACCAACATGACGAGAAATATTAAAAAATAATAAAAAGCTCTCTGCGATAACTGCGAAACTGTCTAAACAAAAGTGGACTGAGAATCTTATAAAAAATAACGATTTGAATCATACGAAGAGACCAACATGACGGGGACACGTAAAAAAAGATTAAAATGTTCTCTGCCATTCATCAAAGCATGATGAAAATATATCTTTTCATATCGTTCGCTTTATCGTCCGAGAAACCGAACATGCTGAAAACGCTGATTGTCAAACGTCTACTCCGATAATGTGGAATTGTTAGCTCTGGCTTGGGTGTCACGAAGATAGTTTGCTATCGCATGTACTACTGGTATGTACTCTTTATTCGCTGCAGCGCGGATGCACAGCTTCTTTTTTTGCGGGCGTTTTCCGCAATGCCTTTGTCTTTCTTCTTCCTCTGATGTCGTTTGGCGCACGCACGTCTCTGGGGCCGCTTCTTCTTCTTTTTGTATTCCTTCTTCCATGATCGTTTGTTCCTGCTTTTGTTGTGGCGCGGGCACATTCTCGGGGTCGCTGGTCCTCCTTCTCTACTTCTTCTTCCACGGTCCCCTGTTCATATTTTTGTTGTGGCGCAGGCTAAGTCCTGAGGCTGCTGTTTTCTCTTCTCTCCGTCTTCCTACGCTTTTCTCCGTGGTATGTGATCAATTGGTAGCAATCTTTATTGTCTTCATGCGCTGCCTATTAATGGTAGACGCTAGGCTTCCTACACCGGCATATCCTACTCTTCAATGACTCGAAAGCTGGCCGCACTGCCTGACGCTTGCGCTGTTCGCTCCGCACGAATCATGTGCTAGCTTTCATTGATGCAGGCATCGAGGCTTTCATGCTGGCATATAATTCTCTTGTTACGCGTCTGTTTTCCCCATTCTCGTCTTCCACTACCACATAAATTCCCCGTACCATAGCTATGGTCGGCGGTATAGGATCGACGGGAGGGTGTCTACGATGGCATCCTGGCTCGGGCCGTGGCTAGGGTCGGCGAGGAAGGAGTGGGAGAGTCCACAATGTTTCGCCACCAGCATTACCATTGCCAAAGACGTCGCCTGAGCGGTTCGGAATCGACCTCACCGGTTTCAAGTTTAGTGTTAGGATATCGCCGGGCATGATCTAGTATAGGTTGCGGCTCCACGACAGGTTCATGTCGGGATCAATTGGCAGGAGCCCCACAATGACGTGGTGTGGGTGCACGAAGGCTCGACTGGCATGTGGTCCATGGACGTGTTGTTCCACCGCTCCGGTGAGATGTACCTCTACATCGGCTGGAGAGAGTTCGCCCACGTGCATAACATTGTGGTCGGCCACTTATCTTCAACTTCGACAGCGAGCGCATGTTCACCATTGATAGAACATTTCATGATCTCTAGTGTTTTGTGTGTTATATAACAATGCCAAGGATTATTTAATTATGTATTTAGTGGTGGAGAACACTTTTCCACCCAAATGCTGCCAAACTAGAGTTTTGGGGGCAGATTATCCGCCCCTACCAAAGGACGGATTATCCGCCCCACCGAGTTTGTCAAAGCCACCAAGGCACGTCAAAAAGAAGGGGGCGGAGTTTTCCCTAGATTAACCGGCTAGGGTCAGAGCTTTTCCCCGGGTCGGATAATCTGCCCCACCAGGGGGCCCGGCTAATTCGCTCCCAGGGATTTTTCCAAAAGCCCCCACGGTGCGCACGCAGAAGGGGGCTGAGTTTTCCTTGGATTAACCAGCTAGGGCTGGAGCTTTTGCTCGAGCCGGATAATCCGACCCACCAGGGGGCGGATAATCTGCCCCCGGGAGTTTTTCAAAGGCAACCAAGGCGCGTCACGCAAAGAGGCGGCGGCCATTTGGTCCAGATTGTCCGATTCCGGGCCGGATGTTTGCCCCGGCCGGATAATCCAGCCCACACTTAGGCCGGATAATCCAGGCCCGATTTGTCCAACGACAACTTTTTGGATGGGCTATAAATAGCCCTTCAGATCTGCATTTCAGATTGCTTGGATCCTGCGAGAAAGCTCTGCCCTATTCATATCGATTCAAGCGCGATCTCCATCTTCAACCACTCAAAGGCTTCGGGCTTTGGGGAATCTAAGGAGGAGACTTTGATCTTTATCGGCATCCATCAAGATCTCCACTTCCCCTCCATTCTCTTGGAGGATTCTTGATCTAGTATTTCTTACAAATATCTAGATCTCTATTTCAGTTATTGATTAACTTCTTCTTGTGGCAGCTTGTTGTTATCACGGGAGCCTCCAATTCTGTTGTGGATGCGTTCCCTGCTAGTGTTGTAAAGGCACCGGTTCCCTCCTAGAAGGGTACCAAATAGTGGAAGGTGGATCAGGCCTTTGGTGGCGAAATCCATTGGAGAACAGGGTGAGGCCTATTGCGGTGTGGTGGTCTTAGTATCACCCCTCCAACATAGGCGTACTTCCCTTAACAAGGAAGGAACTGCGGTAAAATAAATCCCGTGTCTCCGCGTGCTTCACTACGGTTATCTTGTTCCACTCCCTTTGCCTTTACGCGCTTAATAGTTAGGTTTACATATAGGGAAATTCCTCTTAGTTGCATATCTAGATAATTTATCTTTGTGTTAAGCCTAAAAATTTAAAAAAACTATAAAATGGTGTAGCACCTATTAACCCCCCTCTAGGTGCCCATATGATCCATTTCAATTGGTATCAGAGCCTCGGCTCTTTATTTGGGATTTACCACCTAAGAGAGTATGGGTACTAAGGAAGATGGTAGTGAGGCTGGGCGTAAGGTCGCCATGGTTGATCTCAAGTCCTTGGAAAGAAGCTTGATTAAAACTATGGTGACCCAAATGCAAGAGATTCGGGAAGTGATAGCATGTCTCTCGCCATCCACAACCCCTCCACCATCTTCCACTAAGGCTACAACTCCTATTTCTAAGGACAAAGCTAGGGCTAACTCCTAAGAAAAGGAGTTGGAGAGTGAAGATAAAATTAAGGGTTCCTCTTCCAAAAAGGGAAGTGGTAAGGAGGAATATAGTGAGGTTTCACACTTATATTCACCTGATCCACCAATCCCTCACCCTCATATAAGCAATAGGGGTGATCCATCCAAGCTTACTTTATCTTTCTTTAATCAATGGATTTTTTTAATGAAATCTCATGTCTGCAGTTTGTCCATTGAGTTATGGAGAATCATTGAAGGTGGTCTCCACATTGGGGATCCAAACAACTTGACAAGAAGAGAAGTTGTTCATAGTCAACTCAATACGATCGCTTTGCACATGATTCAGCTTGGTGTGGGTCCCAAGGACATGCCTGATATTGAACATTTCAACACTTCTAAGGAAGCTTGGGATGCCCTCACTGACTTATTCATTGGAAATGAGATCATGAGAAAAAATAGGTATGATGCTTTAAGCAATGAAGCTGAAGGATTCTATATGTTGGATGGTGAGAACCATGAAGATATGTATATAAGACTCAAGGGCATTTCCAAAACCTTTAGAAAGCATGGTGCCACACATGTTGATGAAGCATGGATCAAGAGGAAATACGCAAGCGCACTTATGCCATTTGAGCCCACAGATTTTAAGATCTTACACGGTAGACATAACAATGAAGTCATGCAAGAAATGGTTGCATTCAAAGATGTGGCAAAGAACTCTAAAGATGCTTGTGCTCGAGCAATTGGAATGCAAAAAGGTGTGAATGTTGCTTTGAACGCCAATGTCATTGACCAAGAAGAAGACGATAGAATCCTTGACATAGTTTCCATGAGCTGCCTCGAGGAGGTCAAGCATGCTCATGGTGAGTACATGGCGTTCTACGTAAGAAACTTTTGGAAGGACTCGGCCAAATAAAAATATGAACTTGAGCACAAGAATGGGTCAAGTGGAAGGAAAGAAAACGGTCCAAAACTGAGGTCTTGTTACCATTGTGCTGACCGTTTGCATTTCGTAGCTGAATGCACCTATCAAAGTAGATAAGATAATGGGGGAAGACTAGTTCTCAAGGAGAAGTCAAAGGCTCCTCTCAAGAAGCCACTTAACAAGAAGAATTCTCCCTACAAGAAGCAACCAAAGATTGTGTTGGTAGCCCAAGAGGAGTATTCATCTGCAAGCGAAGATGAAGACAGTGAAGATAGTTCAAGAGAGGTGGCTGCCATAGCTACTACATCTACACAAACCTCTTCACTCTTCGATTCTCTGAATGAGAATGTCTACAATAATAACGTCACTTGCCTCATGGCAAGAGGTTCCAAGGTATAACCTTCCATCACTTCCTTTCCTAAGACTAACATGAATGTCGATATGGATGATGCCACTAGTCTTAAGGTTAAACAAGAAGTTATTGCCCTGGATTGTTTTATAACTAACTTGTAAGGTGAATGCAAAATGCACTTTGAGGCTCTCATGAGTCAACTTGCTCACTCGGAAGAACTCCTTGAAGAAAAGGGCAGAATTGAAAGGGGGATGCAATGGAAATAGTATCCTTGAAAATGCTCTAGAAGAAGAAGAAGAGATTCAGGATTCTCTTTAAGAGAGTCTTGAGTCAATTGAGGAGTCCAATGATGAACTTATGGCCAAACTTGTGAAGGAACGAGATCATGCTATTGCTAAGGCAAAGAATTTAAAAAGAGAGCAGGTTGAATTTGGGGCTGGTCATGCTAGACTTTCCAAGAAGTATGAGGCACTTGACATTGATCACAAGGCTTTGGAGAGTGAGTACTCTATTCTTAATGAGTCTCATGACAAGCTACAAACTCGACTAACCAAGTATGATGTTCCAAGCACCTCTACACCGATGTGCAATCATGAAGACATTCTTCAAGAAAATGCTAGATTCAAAGTTGAGCTTGTCATTTCATATCTTCCCAAAGGTAAGGAAGTCCTTCATGAGATGTTGAGCAAGAAAAGGGCAAATAATGGGAAGGAGGGACTTGGAGATGTTCCCAAGACCAAGAATAAGAAGAACAATAAAAAGAAGCCAAGAATACTCAAGCAAAGACAAGCACTAGTGAAAATAACATCACGAAGGACAAAACTGATTATAATGGTTTTGCAGGGTCTAATAATCCTCACTATGAGTTATTTCGTGATTATTATGGTGATGTTTATGCTAGTTATGTAGGTACTTATGGTAATTACATTGCTTGACCTATTTGGGTTCAAAGACCCTTGTTACTAACATGAGAGGACCCATTGAAAAATGGGTACCTAAAACCAAGAAGTAATTTTCTTGTAGGGCTATGATTCCGGTAGGTCGAAATTGGTGCTTGATAGTGGATGCACAAGTCATATGACCGGAAGGAAGGAGATCATCACGGAGATGAGACCCAAACAAGATCAAATAGCCGTCTCCTATGGTGACAAGTTCAAGTCTAAGGTATTGGGTCTCGACAAGGTTGTGGTTACCCGCGATATCTCTCTCGTGGATGTCATGCTTGTTGAGAACCTTGGATATAATTTACTTTATGTTTGTGCCCTTGGTAAGATGGGTTTTGCAGTTTTCATTGATGATGATATCGTGATACTCTTGTGGAGCAAGTCTCTCAAGGTCTCTTTTGTTGGGTACATCGAAAATGACTTGTATGTGGTGGACTTTTCTGGGAAAACCACTACAGGTCCGATGTGCCTATTCGGAAAGGCTGATGTGGGTTGGCTATGGCATCTCTGGCTAGCTCATGTCAATATGAGAACTTTGCAAAGTCTTCACAAGGGTGGCCACATCCTTGGACTAAAATAAAATGTTTCCTTTGCCAAAAATCGTGTTTGCAGGGCTTGTGTTGAAGGAAAGATGCATGACTCTCCCCATCGAAGGAAGACAATTATTTCATCAAAGAGGATCTTAGAGCTTCTCCATGTGGATCTCTTTGGTCCTCCATCTCATGCAAGCCTTGGTCGGAAGAAGTATTGCCTAGGGATTATTGATGACTATTCAAGATACACATGGGTTTACTTCTTCAAGCAGAAAAGTGAAACTCAACAAACCGTCTTCGACTTTGCCAATGACGTGCAACGTCAACACAATGTCCCCATATTGGCAATAAGAAGCGACAATGGTTCTGAGTTCAAGAACTACACATTGAATGAATTCTTGAGTGAATAGGGGATAAGACATCAATATTCCATTGCGTATACCCCTCAATAAAATGGTGTAGACGATAGGAAAAACCGGACTTTGATGGATATGGCAAGATCAATGTTGGCTGAATTCAAGTCACCATACAACTTCTAGGCTGAATCCATATCCACCGTGTCGTGGTGGTCTCACGATAGATGCCATGGATAGGCTAAAGATGGGGTCAATGTGAACTAGTGGTATCTAGGGAGGGATAGTGTGGTGATTCCACACACAAAGATTTGTATTTTCAAGATGAATGGTGGTTTACAAATGCTCCTTGAGCTGTATTGAGGGGAGGAGGAAGATGAAGTTCTTCTCTACTCACCTCTCTCTCTCTCTAGGGTTCTTCCCTCTAATAAAATGGCCGACCCCCTCCTTGGAGGTCCTGGCTCACCTTATAAAGAGGTGGTTAGGTTACACTTAGGGCATACGTGGAGAGCATATTCTAGGAATATGCTCCTCCCAAAATAGAAAAGCGGTGCTAATATTTTCCTTAGCGTAAGCCTCCAAGATCCGGTGGCGTAAGCCTCTCTGCGGCCATGTCGTAAGCCTCCGTGGCGCCATGTGACCCGACCAGCAACGGTCAGTCGACTTCACCTTGTCGGCCAGTACCTCTGGTCCTTGCTTCTATGTCTTTTGTGCTTCCTATAGTGGCTCCAGTAGATGCTGACCAAGGGGAGATTCCTTCCTTCTTCTATAAGCCAAGTAATAACCCGACTGCTGCCTGGTTAACTCGGCCTTGGTGGTACCTGCAGACAAGTAATACGGTGGTGCCGACATACGCTATATGTCGTCTAAGGTTATGTTAGGTGGACACACCCATGGCTAACTCGACCGTAACTCGGCCGACCTTCAGGTACCTCGGTCAGCACTTGCTTTGACCTTGTTATACCTCAGCTGGAACTGTCTTTATTCCCCAGCTCGACCCTCCTTGGGGTCATCCCCCAACATTAGTCCCCGAAGCTGGTGCGGTCTTGGCAACTTCAGTTGGTAAGGCCACGTGAGGTTCAACCCACATGAATCTTAGTTCTTCTTGCCGAGGTATCTCTATGTCGGCATGTTCTGAATTTAGCCTAGTTGTTTACTTTGTTGACTTGATATTTACTTGGATCTCCCTTGGCTCTTTCTGAGGTATTCCTCATTGGCCGGGTCTTAATCTTGCATCCACGTTCTCCCACTTAGATGACTTCCTTCTCGCGTACACTTCTGCGTATCTTACGTGGAAGGTGATCATTACCTTTGCCTCATTTTAAAGGCATGTGTGTCAGTTACTGCGCGTGCCGTCAGAGATTACTGCACATACGTCACATCATGGGGTGCCTCTTCGATAACCGCAGAGCCACGTCGCGTCGCTTGATCTGCTGTGCTGTGTGACCCTCCGTGTGGCACACCGCTGATAGGCTCCTTCGGGAAATACACACCCACACCATGCGGTACGATGCAAACTACGATCCCACTACCCACCATGTGGGTTGTGGTTAAATAGGGGAGCGGGGGTGTTCCTCACTTTCCCCCGTTCACCTCTACTACTTCTTCTTCTTCTTCTCCGCACCGCCGCTTCCGCCGCTCAGTTCTTAGCGAAAGCGCCGCCACCGCTACTCTCTTGCTCCCACTCGCTCCACCGTAGAACCGCTGCTCACTGCCGCTACGGGGCCGCGCCAGTCCAGGTCGTTCTCCCCCAAACCGTACTATCTGTTGGAGGAGGAAGATCTGGAGATGCTGCAAGATGTGGTTGCCGTCGAGGAGCACAAAGAGGGTGGCGCCGCCCATGAGCGTGGATCTTCGACCGGCTCTTGGGTATCGCAGGATGAGATTAACTGGCTCATCCGCACCTACTGTGTCCCCGCTAGGGTCAGCTATCGCATCCTGGCGATGAGCTCGTGCCCTCCCCCGAGGTCGGTGAATACATAGTTTTCCTTTCTCATTTTTCTCATAGCTTTGGCCTTCCCACCAGTGTCTTTTTCCATGATTACCTCACCACCTTCGAACTCCAACCTCATCATCTTCCCACAAACACCATCACCTTCCTTTCGGGCTTTTCTTCTAGCGTCAAGGGGTATCTTGGCCTGTGGCCCACAATACAGATTTGGTTTAAGTTCTTCGGATTCTAGGCTAACATTGTTCTGAATAAGGAACTTCATCCCGACAACAAGTCTCTTACCCAGTGCGGGGCGGCATCCATTTCTCCTCGCTGAGGTTCTATTTTTCCTCGGGTCACGAGTTTGGAGTCCTGCAAGGGATGGGCCAAGATGTTCTCTTATGTGAAGAACAATACCCCGGACGATAATATTCGGCTTCCTCCATTTTATGTCGGCGTCCCCGACAAGAAGCGATGGGACTGGATTCCCAAGAAGTCCAGCACCTTAGTTGATCTGGTAGAGAAGCGCATTCTTGAGCTAACCACGGGCGGGCTGACCAATGAAGGTTTGATGGCCACCTTTATTCGCAGCTGGGTTTGCCTGCTGCAACAAAAGAGTCACAAGATATGCCACATGAGCGGCCCTCGTGATCCTAATCGGGTTTCCTCGGTCAAGCTCACCCACACTAAGATCTTCCGCCGAGTCAAATCTGTTTTTAAGACCTGCATGACCGAGGAATGGGCATGGGGGTGGAGCCCTTCAGCCGAAGTAACCTTCCTCCCAACATAATCTCTTCGTGTTTCTTCTTCTGAGTTAGGCTTTATGTCAGCTTGCATCATATATTTGACTCCTTTGCATTACTCTTTTCAGAAATTCCTTTAGTAGGCGATCAAGGACACCCAAACTCCAGCCCTCACTTGGGGAAAGGATCAGGATGCCTCGGATCCGGAGGAGCCAGACTCCAAGGAGTTCATGCTTGCTCCAGAATTTGGCCCTAGGGGACCCTCCGGTAAGACTTCTGTCTTAAGGGATTGGCCGGATGATGACAAAGATGATGATGATTATGAGATCTTGGAGGTATTTAATCCCCTGCCTATATCTTACGCCTTTCTAGCTGATCCGCCTCCAGCTAACCCGGCTGGTCAGGTGCACGATGTGCCTCCTGTGGCAGTGGGAGATCCGAGCCCGACGAAGAAACAAACTGCAACCTCGGTTCCTTCTTTCGAACCACCCAGGGCCAGGAAAAGATACAAGAGGTCCACCAACAAGGTCGGTAGTAAACCCCCTGTTAAGACCACTATCCAGAAAGCTCCAAAGCCCAAGGATCCACCTGCCGTGTTTGACTTTCCTTTCTTGTTCGATGAGTATCATAGCTATTTTTATATGTGTTTCTTGTTTCTCTCTTTCTGGTCTAACTTGATACTTATTTATGTTTGACTCGGCAAGGCCACCAAGGACATAGCCTCTCCTTTTCATGGGAATCCACCTTCTCCTCGTCATGATGATGCTCCTGTTCTGAGCCCTGTCCAAGATAATTCTCCCGATGCACTGGACATTAGTCCACCTGGTCAGGAGGAGGGAAACATCGGCATGGCTGGAGGAGGCACCCTCGAGGACATGATTATGTCGGATCAGCAAAGTGCTCCTTCTGCTCCGCAACAACAAGAATATGATGGTGCTAGCAACATCGGCGTCGAGAAAGTCTCTACCAAGGTGCCGGAAACACCGACACCTACTCAAACTCAAGCTCCTCCTCAACCTCAGCAGACGCCTTATTCAAGTTCTCTTCAACAAGCACCTCCAACCTCGTCCGAGTCTCCCTAGACTCGGCAAGAAAACCAACCTCGGTAGAGCCTGCAAACCAAATCTCCCGCGCCATCCTCGGCGGCCGTAGCCCAACCTTCAGCTCGCAATAGCAAGGCAAGCCAACAACCAAGGCCAAGAAAGCTGTCAAGGTGACCAAGGCCAAGAAAGATACCGAGGTGGCCAAGGCGACACCGAAAGGATCAGCAGTTGGGTCTAGGCAGTGCACTATTGCATCTATGATGCAATAGGGCAGTGTTGCTTCTGGCTCTACTTCGGACAAGCAAATGACGTTGCATACCAGTCTGGCCACTACCAAAGCCGCACGCCAAGCTGCTCATGAGAAAGGGTTAGTACTGACTCGGACTCTCAGTGATGGGAGCCTCGGCTCACTCGCTGAGTATGCCGAGCACTAGAATAACGTTGAATACATTGAAGTCAGCTCCGGTAACCCGGCGAAGTTTGGTCCTGTGGAGATTGGCGCACAAATGAACACTGCTAGCAAAGCCATTGCTTATGCCGGCAAATGATGGAGGTAAACCCTTTAGCCATCTCTTTTAGATATGCGCAAGTTCTTTTAGATATATCCTCCAGTCCCCGAGTCTCTAGAGGAGTAACATGTTACTCGGTCGGATGCTCTTAACAATAAGCTTGTGCAATTTTTCATGCCTTGGTCCCAACTCCGAAGTATTTTAACTTAGCCTTTAGAAACTAGACCAAAATTTCGTGTACACAATCACCTCTGTTCGAATTTAGTTTTACTCGGTTCAATTCTTGAGTAGTCTCAAATATCCAATCACTTAGAGCCAGGTTAAGTTCCAGTTGACTTGAATCTGAATAATTTCGAATATCCAATCACCTAGAGCCAGGTTAAGTTCCACTTGACCTGGATCTGAATAACTTCAAATATCCAATCACCTAGAGCCGGGTTAAGTTCCACTTGGCCTAGATTTGAATAACTTTGAATATCCAATCACCTAGAGCCGAGTTAAGTTCCACTTGGCCCAGATCTGAATAACTTCAATTATCCAATCACCTAGAGCCGAGTTAAGTTCTACTTTACTCGGATCTAAATAACTTCAAATATCCAATCACCTAGAGTCGGGTTAAGTTCCACTTGGCCTGGATCTGAATAACCTCAAATATCCAATCACCTAGAGCCGGGTTAAGTTCCACTTGGCTCGGATCTACTTTACTTTGAATATCCAATCACCTAGAGCCGGGTTAAGTTCCACTTGGCTTAGAACTGCTTTACTTTGAATATCCAATCACCTAGAGCTGGGTTAAGTTCCACTTGGATCAGAACTTCTTTACTTTGAATATCCAATCACCTACAGCCGGGTTAAGTTCTACTTGACTCGGATCTTGAATAACTTTTACTATTCTCATTACTTATGAACTAATATTTTCTTTCCAGATCACCACCAACCGTCGCACCACCGAGTTCCAGCAGCTTCTGACACCCACAAAGAGATTTCTATGAAACACAAGTCACTGCTACCAAAGCTGAAGCGGAAAGGTAAATTTTCACTCCATTACCCCCAGTTTAGCTCTTTCTGTTCTTGCCTTGCCGAGCTAACGGGTGACTCGGATCTTACTAGATGATGTGGAGGCCCAAAATGAGGCGTTGAAGAAGT
The DNA here is from genome assembly GCA_910589775.1 of Avena eriantha. Classification (NCBI taxonomy): domain Eukaryota; kingdom Viridiplantae; phylum Streptophyta; class Magnoliopsida; order Poales; family Poaceae; genus Avena; species Avena eriantha. Next base: position 486,329,798 of record OU342742.1, read on the forward strand.
AGGTGGGTGAGCTGAAAGGTACTTTTCTTTTGCTTCTTATTCGTTGTCCTTTTTCCTTCTGACTCGGCAGATAATTATAACTCGGTTCTGCCAGGTCAAAAAATTATTGCAGTGTCTCTTCAAGATAGTGTGCCCATGCCTAACCTGATGCTTCATTTTCTCGAACAATCAGGACAACATTAGATCCGGCTAAAAGAGAATGACGAGGATATTCTCCGGCTTCGTGTCGAGAATGAGAAACTCCAACAACTCTAGAAAACTAAATTAGACAAGCTAGATCAGGAGTTCTCCGAGGAGAAAAGCCAGATCTCTGGGCAACTCGATAAGAGCAAATACTTCTTCAAGAAGTCGAGGCCAATGTCGAGTCGCTAAACACCGCGCTTGAGGATTTCCGGAAGAACCAAACAACTTGGTTGGCCCAACTGACTCGGATCCATGGCCTCATAACTCATATCTTTCTCTAATCCAATTTTGTTTCTTATTGTCAAAGTTTCTCTTATTTTTCCACCTTCTGAGTTGCTTTTTGTTTGTCCTTTAGAGGATTTTCCTTAGTCCAAATCCCGCTCCGACGTCGCCATCCGCAAGTACCATGAGAAAAAGGCTAAAACTGATCCCATCTCCGGAGATATCACAATTGACGAGTCCTTTGTGGGTCTTGTGTCCTGCCTCGGACCCATGAAGGTCTTTGGGGTGGGGCTCCTCAATGCTGCCATTGATGCTTTTAATGCTCTCTGTCCAAAAGAGACTGGTCCCAAGGGAGTTGCCGAGTTGGCCGAGAGACTCCTGGACAACAGCACACAACTCAACTTGTGGCGAGAATCTTCTACGCGTGTTGGAGCTGACACGGCCTTATCATTTGTGCTGTCATGGTACGAAGGCATTGACTTGAATGTGCTTGGTCGCCTACACACCGGATCCAGATGGACCCATGACCTAGCTTGCATCGCCCAGCGTTAGGCTCACGCCTATGATCTTATTCAGTATTCTCATTATCATCAATGGAACAAGGGGACGAGTTTCTTCGAGGCATCGATAATGAGTACGTTGAAGAAGGCGCGGATGAGGACTAGGAAGACCTGGACGATGCCGAGGATGCCGAGGCAAACCTGGACGGTGATGCTGAAGCCGAGGCTCCCAACACTGAAGACAACTTGCCTCCTCCTGCTGCGGATGATCCGTCCATTGCGGCTCCTTGAACACATGAATCTTAAACTTTATTAAATCCCTGGTATGACGGGCACAAGATGTAATATGCACTTCGAAGTTGTTTTTCTACAAGTTATGTTTTTATGTCGGATCAATTTGGGCGAAGTCCCCAGGTTTCATTTTCTTGTTCTCTCAATTTAGTGACTCAGCTCGCGTCTACCATTATTCAGTGTTTTACTTACGAGCTCGAGATCAAAAAATTAATCTAACAATACTTGAAACTTTTAGGATTAGCTCGAAAATAATTCAGCATAATAAAAATAAAGTAAATACATGGGCCAGTCTGAAAAACAAACATCGGCTCCATTACATTCCTTTCCTTAGTTGTTTTTCATGTGCCCAACCATTCCAAACTTGTTCTCTTGCTTGCCATGATGTCAATTCTTGTTGGACAGCAGCAAGTCAAAGATTTAGCTTTTGGTGCTGACACATTACTAACTCGGATAAGAGATAAGAAATTTAAGTCAGCTGACATATAAAAGATAAATACAGAAAAAGACAGTTACTACTAAGGCAGTCCCCGAGTTTCTGCTTGGGGTGCCGGGATTTCATTGATAAGCTCATTGCCGACATATGGGCTGACATATGAGAGTTCGAGATACATACACTTCTTCTAAGTGTAGAATGGACGAAGTAAGGCTACATTCCATGGCCTCTTTGATTCCTCACCAGACTTGTCTGCCTTATTCTACTCCTGCGGTTGTGCATCAATGAGGTAATACACATTATTGTGCAGTGCCTTGCTTACAACTAATGGTCCTTCCCATGGGAGGGACAACTTATGCATGCCGGCGGTGCGCTGCACCAGCCGAAGTACTAGACCTCCTTCCTGAAAGACTCGGGGGTTCCTTTCCGGCTATGATAGCATCGGAGATTTTGCTGATATATGGTGGATCTGGACAGTGCCAATTCTCTCGCTTCTTCTAGCAGATCAACATCATTTTGCCGGGCTTCTTGTACTTCTACTTCTGTGTATTGGGTGACTCTAGGCGAGTCATGCTCTGTGTCGGCTAGTAATACACCTTCAGCCCCATATACCAGAAAAAATGGCTTATAGCTTGTTGATTGATTCAGAGTTGTTCTTAGGCTCCATAATACTGCTATGAGTTCATCAATCCAGCACCTCGCTGATCTTTGCAGTGGCTCAATGAGCCGAGTTTTATCCCAGATAGCACTAGTCCGTTGGATCTTTCCACTTGCCCGTTCGATGCGGGGTGGGCCACTGATGTGACATCTAGCCGATTTTTTTATCTTGGCAGAATCGGGCAAAAGCTCCTTCAGTGAAATTTGTGACATTACCTGTTATGATATTGTGTGGGTACCCATATCTCAGGATAATGTCCTTGAGAAATGACACGATAGTAGCTCCATCACACTTTTTTATTGGCTTTACTTCAATCCACTTTGTGAACTTGTCTACCATGACTAAGATATGGGTCATGTTCCCCTTGGCCGGCCTAAACTGTCCAACCATATCCAAGCACCACACAACAAATAGCCAAGTGGTAGGTATAGTCTTGAGGTCGGAGGACGGCCTATGTATTTTATTGGCATACATCTGACACCGATTGTATTTTTTGACGAGTTCCTCGGCTTGCTGCAAGGCACTAGGCCAGTAAAACCCATGCAGAAAAGCTTGTGCCACTAAGGCTCTGGACGAGGCATGATGCCCATATTCGCCCTGATGGATATCTTGGAGGATGTCTAGGCCTTCTTCCGGGTCAACACATCGCTGCAAGACATTTGTGACACTTCTCTTGTATAATTCAGCGTTGATTATGGTATATGCGTTCGCTCTTATCTGCACTTGCCTAGAGAGTACCTCATCACTTGGCAAAATTCCATCTTTCAAGAAATCAAATATTGGTTACGCCCATGCTGGTACAACACGGGTCAGAAAAAGTACTTCGTCAATCTCCATTGGATCAACCAACATAACCTCTGTCGGATCAAGCTGAATAGTCCCCGGGTTCTACAAGGCAGTCCCCGGGTTTGCCGAGTTATTCCCCCAATCAATATCCATTGGGGCATCTTCTGATCCGGGGTTTGCCGGGATATAAATTGACTCAGATTCTAGTGAAGGGGTAATAGATGGTTTTCTTAGATGCTCCAAAGCAACTCCTGGTGGGATGGCCTAGCGAGATGAACCCAGTTTGGAAAACACGTCGTTGCGTCATTTTCAGCCCGGGGTACATGATGGAACTCACATCCCTCAAAGTACCCACATATTTTCTGGACGTGAAATCTATAGAGGGCCATGTTTGCATCTAACGCATCCCAATGACCAGACACTTGGTGCACCACTAGATCCGAATCACCAAAGCATTATATTCGATGTATCCCAATCTCTTTTGCCACTTTTAGTCCATGCACGAGCGCTTCATACACGGCCACATTGTTTGATGCTCGAAAATGGATCTGAAGTACGTATCTCAGCTGGTCTTTCTTGGGCGAGGTAGGGACTACCCCGGCCCCTAATCCGTCCTTCAACTTTGATCCATCAAAATGCATTCTCCAGTAATTTGAATCCAGTAGTGGTGGTTCGTATTGCATTTCCGCCCAATCCACGAAAAAGTCGGCCATGGCCTGAGACTTGATCGCGTCCCTTCTATTGTATTGTGGAGCATAAGGGGCTAACTCAATTGCCCATTTGGCGATCCGGCCACTTGCATCCTTGTTACTCATTATCTTGGATATAGGTGCTTCACATATCACCTTTATTGGGTGTTCCTCAAAATAGGGTTTAAGCTTCTTGGCCGCCATATAGATGCCATATGCCATCTTCTGATAATGGGGACAGTTCTGCTTTGAAGTGGACAATACCTTTCTTAGGTAATATACTGGCCTCTACACCGACTTACCTTCCTCGTCACACTCCACCACTACCACGGCACTTACGACTCAGTTGGTCGCTACTATGTAGAGAAACATCGGCTCTTTGGATAGTGGTGAGGCTAACGCAGGTGCAGAGGCTAACATCTTTTTTAGTTCATGTAACACGCTATCTCCTTGCGGTGTCCATATGAACTTATCCGATTTTTTCATTACCTGTTAGAGAGGCAATTCCTTTTCTCCTAGCCGACATACAAACCGACTTAATGATGCCAGGCAACCAGTGAACTTTTGAACATCAGTAAGACACTTCGGCAGCTCCATTCGCTCGATAGCTCGGATTTTAGTTGGATTAGCCTCGATACCTCGGATGGACACAAGAAAGCCGGGTAACTTTCTAGCCGGGACACCGAAGGTGCATTTTTCTGGGTTAAGCTTCATCCGGAACCTCCTTAGGTTCACAAACATTGGTGGATATCATCTATGAGTGTTTTACTTTCCTTTGTTTTTATCACCACATCATCTACATATACTTGGACATTTTTTCCAATTTAATCATTCAAGCATTTTTCCATGCATCTTTGACACGTTTCCCCTGCATTACATAAGCCAAATGGCATGGCAAGATAGCAAGAATCCCCATACGGGGTAATGAAAGCAGTCTTTATTTGATCATCCGGGTTCAAGGGTATCTAGTGGAAACCAGAATACACATCTATAAATGACAATAGCTCACACCCAACGGTCGAGTCAATGACCTAATCTATCCTCGGCAGTGAGAATGGATTTTTTGGACACGCCTTATTCAGGTTCATGTAATCGATACACATATGCCACACCACTGCTATGTTTGGATCATCCTTCTTCTTTTCTACCAGCACCGGATTAGATAGCCAATCCACGTAAAGCACTTCCATGATAAACCCGGCTGCAAGGAGCCGAGATATCTCATGACCAATCACTTTTCTCCTATCTTCGACAAAGCAGTGGAGAGGTTGCTTCACCGGCTTTGCGCCGGGTCTGACGTGCAAAGAGTGCTCGGCCAACTCCCTCGGCACACCTTGCAGATCCTGTGTGGACCAAGCAAAGATATCCTGATTCTCACGGAGGAAGCTGACGAGCTTGCTTTCCTATTTGTCGCCAAGGCACGCACCAATAGTCATGATGCGCTCTAGGAACTGATCATCAATTGGCACCTTCTTGCTATATTTTGGTGGATGAAATGACACACTTCCATGCGGGTTACTTAGAGCCGACATATTCAGCTGGGCGGATTGAGCTAGTACCGTAACCTCTTGGATCCTTTTCTTTTCTTGAGAAATCACCAATGACTCGGCTAGGTTTGACCCGGCTGAGGAACACTCCATGGAGTGCCTAAAATCCCCTGCTATGGTGATGACCCCGTTTGGTCTTGGCATCTTCATTTTCAAGTAAGTGATGTGGTCACTTGCCATAAACTTTGAAAGAGCCGACCTACCGAGTAACGCATGGTACCTGTTGTCCAAATCCACAACCTCGAACTCCAAATTTTCTGTCCAACAGTTGTCCCTCGTGCCGAATAAGACATCAATCCGGACCTTTCCAGTAGGCTCATAGGATAAACCCGGCACAATGCCATGAAAAGTGGTCTTGGTTGCCTGTAGCATGTTCTCTAAGACTCCCAACCTGTGCATGGTGTCCTTATACAGTATATTAATGCTGCTTCCATTGTCAATCAATACTTTGGAAAACTTCATGTTGATGTTTGGCCCGATGAAGGTTGGGTCAAGCACTCGGGCATATGATCCAGGATTCGGCATGAGCCTGGGGTGATCCTTGATACTCCATGTGATTTTCTGATCAGACCAATGCATGTACCTCGGCATAGCCGGCATAACCGCATTGACCTCCATATGTCAGCGCCACACGCTCTGCCTATCAGTTTCTTCTGTGGTAAACACACAATAAGCATGATGGTGTTCTCTGTACTCATTCCTCCCCTCATTGCTGGGGTTCGTTTGGTTCGGCTGGTTCTAGTTCTCCACATGATGCACTGCATCCCTTCTATCGTGACTCTCGTACCTCGGCGGAGGCAGTGGCAACATTAGTTTCTGTGCATTTGCTCTAGAGAACTGCTGCTACTGAGGTGCATCGTGCCGAGGTGCCTGCGCATTCCCCATGCTACTTTGCTCTATCTTCCTCATCCACTCACATTGCCGAGTCGTGCGATGCGCCGGATTACTTGGGTTAGGCGTGTGAAACTTGCATGGTTGATCTAGCATAGCCTCATACGTATACCTCGGCCTATCTTTCCTTTCTTGACATTCCTTTTTCTGCTCACTCGTCCAAGGATTCTTGCCATCATTTTCTATGCCCACTGTTGGCCTCCACTCTTCTGTCACTGGCTATTCCCAACTCCGGTTTGATCTTGCTCCACTGCTACAACTTGGTGCGAACCATATCTGTAATCTAGTGTTTCATCTCTCCTCTTACCCAGAAATCATTTCGCCGAGATGACCCGGCTCCATCACGAGGGTAATATTACTCATTCGACTTGCTTGCCATAAGCAGAAGTTGAGTTGGATCACCCAATGCATATGAGTTGGCAATTCGGATTGTTTCAGCCAACATAGTTGGCATATCTCTTTGCAGCCTTTACCACAACATACTTGCATATCTACATCCTTGTGCAAACCAAGCAATAGCTTCTGACTCGATCACCCCTCGCATGAATTACACATGTTGCACTAGCGATTCAAAACCTCCCGGTCTGTCTCATTCGGCCTCTGCTTACACATTGCCAGCTATTGTGGCCTGTTCAGCCTCTTGTATATGCTTGTGAAATTACTGATAAACATCTCCTCGAAATCTATCCAGCAGTTGATGCTTCCTGCTGGCAGGTTATTAAGCCATAATCTCGCTGGTCCTTCCAGCATCTGAGGTACGTACCTCACTGCCCATCTCAAATTTCCGGTGGCAATGTTCACAGTTGTAGCATAATCAATCAACTTCCATCATACGTCTTTGTCCCTCTAGCCAACTGGAAGTTCGGCACAGGAGGTTCTCTCATAATCCAAGGTCCAAAGCATGCTATACCTGGAGGACCTTGTCCTTCCATTATTTCCAACCTATAAATCTGGTCTAGCTTCAACATTGCATCATCTGGCTGTAGGTTCCTGTTTCCCAGCCTCGATCCTATCACATGATGATCTAGCCTGGGAAAGCCAGCATTTGCCATTGCTGAATAGCCATCATCATATATGTTTTGACCCGGATTAACATATTGCTATTGCATAGCTGGGCCGACACTTTGCTCTTACCGAGGTATGTACTGTTGTTGGTGCTACTGAGGTGGATTTTGTCCAGCTCCTGCAGAGTTATGCTGTCCGGCATTGCCGTACCCAGAGTTTCCCTGTCATGCATGGCCTTGGCCGAGTTCACCTCATCCACCTTTAGTTCGGCTAGCACTGTGTCGATCCTCATCACACTGTATTACTTTTCCTTTCCCTGTCCTTGCCGGGTCATATGGGACCATCTGCTTATTTTTTTCTTCCCGAGGTTACTACCTCTTCTCTCCTTGGGCCATCATGTGGAGATGATGATGCCCCGGTGGATTTTGCTACAGCACCCCCTACCGAATGAACAGCTTTGGAGCCTCCTGCCCTCGCCGGGGCTGCCTTGAGAAACACCTCATTCTATTTGTTAGCAATTTTTACAAACTCAATGACTCTTTCTTGCTGCCTTTGTCAGGCTTCACCGGTTAGACCCTCTAACTCGTATGTTGCTGCATCCACCGCCCTAAGGTTCTTTGCCGGGGTGCTATACCTCGGTAGACCCACTAACATGGGATACCTGATTCCCCTAGTCTAGGCACATATTATTTGTCTAGCTCACTGATGAGATTTCTACCCCTAATCTTCACACCATCCATACTGGTGGGACTAATCTTGTTTGCCTTTGCATATTCACGCAGTGTGATGTTCAATGACTGCTGAAGTGCTACTTCTCTCTTTGCCCCTGCTAACATTTTAGGCTGGGTTACCTCTAGCTCGGCCTGTGCCTGAGCCGGGTCAACTATAGGGGCTATGGGAGTATTAAGAATCTCTATTGCTTGCTGCAAGATGATATGTGGCCTCTTTAACGGTGGACCTCTAGCCCTAGGTACCTTAGGTGTTGTCTCGAGGTCTTCCACCAGATCTTTGCTTACTCCCGCATCAGGCGCAGTCCTCATCACCTCGACACAACTAGCGGGGTGAGTGATACACGGACCGTGAGCCGCTCTAAGAGGAGGCTCTCCTCCCTTGATGACATGCTATGGGTGCACACATGACTCGTCGACGCCGACGTAGATCTTGTGGGCGCCGAAGCTGATGAAGAGCCCGTTGCGAGGAGGAGGATGGTTGCTGAAGCTGCGCATGTTGTCGCTAACATAGTCCAGCACACCAAAGCGCTGGACCAGCCCAGATATGATGCGCTCCCTGGTGACGATGAAGTTTCCCGTCCAGATCTTGACTCTAGCTAGCACCGCTACTGTCCCCACGGTGGGTGCCAACTATCGTGGTGGTGTCACGACAGATGCCATGGATAGGCTAAATATGGCGCCAATGTGCGCTAGTGGTATCCAGGGAGGGATAGTGTGGTGATTCCACACATGAAGGTTTGTATTTTCAAGATCATTGGTGGTTTACAGATGCTCTTTGAGATGTATTGAGGGGAGGAGGAAGATGAAGTTCTTCTCTACTCACCTCTCTCTCTAGGGTTCTTCCCTCTAGTAAAATGGCTGACCCCCTCCTTGGAGGTCCTGGCTCACCTTATAAAGAGGTGGCTAGGTTACACTTAGGGCATACATGGAGAGCATATTCTAGGAATATGCTCTTCCCAAAATAGAAAAGCGGTGCTGCTCTTTTCCTTAGCGTAAGCCTCCCAGAGCCGGTGTCGTAAGCCTCTCTGCGGTTGTGTCATAAGCCTCTATGGCGCCATGTGATCCAACCAGCAACGGTCAGTCGACGTCACCTTTGTCGGCTAGTACCTCTGTGTCTTCTGGCTTCCTATAGTGGCTCTAGTAGAGAGAGAAAAGCGCTGACCAAGGGGAGATTCCTTCCTTATTCTGTAAGCCAAGTAATAACCCGACTGCTGCCTGGTTAACTCGGCCTTGGTGGTATGTGCTGACAAGTAATACGGTGGTGCCGACATATGCTATATGTCGGTTGAGGTTATGTTAGGTTGACACACCCATGGCTAAGTCAGCCGTAACTCAGCCGGCCTTCAAGTACCTCGGTCAACACTTGCTTTGACCTTGTTATACCTTGGCTGGCACTGTCTTTATACCCCGGCTTAACCCTCCCTGGGGTCATCCCCCCAACATACCGCTGGTCACTCTTCAAACAGATCTAACTCCACTAGATCTTGTACAAGACTCCCTATGAGATACTTACCGGTAACAAGCCAAACATTTCATAGTTCCGGGTATTTGCTTGTAAGTGTTTCTTTCTCATTAAAGGAGTTTGTTTATCTAAATTCATGTCTAAGGCTTTAGAAGGCATCTCTGTTGGTTATGGTGCTGAATCCCACACTTATAGAGTCTACAACAAGACCACTGGGATTGTTGTGGAATCTTGAAGTCTGGTTTTCGAAGAGAATGGTGACTCCCATGTGGGGCAAGTTCATGTTTGTGACACAGATGTTGAAAATCCCCAAGATGCCATAAGAAGAATGGGTGCGGGATTCTACCGCCCCATTGGGGAACCCCTTGTGGCGGATCAGGAAGGACAATGATCTACTCAAGTAGAGCCCTCATCTACACAAGATCAACAAACTCTACCTATTGAAGCAACGACTACACCAACCCGACAATCTTTTGAAGATCATCAAGCTAGAAGTCCCAGGACAGATTATTCGGCCGGGGGGCGGATTATCCAACCCTGCATCCTCCACCTAGGCCAAAAACAAAGAACAAGGTGGAATTCCCAGGCCAGATTATCCGGCCAAGGGGGTGGACTATCCGGCCCTACGTCCTCCACCCAGGCTAGAAACAAAGACAAAGCTGAAATTCCTATGCCAGATTATTTGGACACCCCCATTGCCAGATTATCTGGCCCTGGAAGCTCAGACCACCAACCTCCTGTTACGCTTACTGAACAAGATCAAGGGAAAGTTTCACCTTCCACTAACAGCACTGAACAATCTGTTGATCAAGATAATAGTCAAGATGAAGAACAATATGATGAATCTATCCCTCCAAGGAATAATGAAGAAATTGAAATTTGTCGCAAAGCTCGAGCTGAACGGAACCTTGAACTCAGGGTCACACACTTGATAAAGTGGCGGGTGATCTCAGGAGAAGGGTGTCACAAGCGGTGAGCTAGCAAGATTCAGTGATCATCAAGCACATATATCCATGGTGGAACCCAAGAAGGTTTTTCAAGCTCTTGAAGATCTGGACTAGGTTGTATCTATGCCTGAAGAGCTCAACAATTTTGAGTGCAACAAAGTCTGGAAGCTTGTTGAGAAGCCTAAAGAGTGTCACAATGTTATCGGGACAAAGTGGATCTTCAAAAGCAAGCAAGATGAGAATGGAATATTGTGAGGAACAAGGCAAGACTTATGGCACAAGGCTTTTCCCAAGTGGAAGGCATCGACTTTGGCGAGACTTATGCTCTAGTGGCTCGCCTTCAGTCCATATGTATCCTCCTTGCTTATACGGCTCATTATAACTTTAAATTACATCAAATGGATGTTAAAAGTGCCTTTCTTAATGGTCCATTACATGAGTTAGTTTATGTTAAGCACCCCCAGGCTTTGAGGACCCCAACTTTTCGAACAATGTCAACAAACTCGATAAGACGCTCTATGGCCTTAAACAAGCCCCATGTGCGTGGTATGAGCATCTTAAAGAGTTATGGTTAGATCGGGGCTTCGAAGTTGGGAAGATTGACCCCACTCTTTTTACTAAGAAGGTTAATGGGGAGCTTTTCGTATGCCAACTTTATGTCGATGACATTATTTTTGGCTTAACTAACCAAGCTTATAACGATGAATTTTCAAAGCTTATGACTAACAGATTTGAGATGTCTATGATGGGTGAGTTGAGGTTCTTTCTTGGTTTCGAAATCAAGCAACTACGAGAAGGGAGTTTCATTAACCAAGAAAAATATATACAAGACATGCTCAAGAGATTCAGGATGACCGATCTTAATGGTGTTGCTACCACGATGCAAACAAAGTGTCACCTCGAATTAAATCCCAATGGTAAAGATGTGGACCAAAAGGTATACTGGTCCATGATCGACTCTCTTCTTTACCTCTACGCATCTAGACCCAATATTGTGTTGAGTGTAGGTGTGTGTGGAAGGTATCAAGCGGCTCCTAAAGAAATCCATTTAGTGGTGGCTAAGAGAATCTTCTGATATTTGGTTCATTCCCCTAACTTTGGTCTATGGTATCCCAAAGGCTCTAATTTTTTATGTGGATACACCAATTCCGATTGGGCTGGTGATAAGGATGATAGGAAGTCCACCTCTAGAGCTTGTAAATTTTTGGAAAGATCTTTGGTTTGTTGGTCTTCCAAGAAGCAAAATTGTATATCTCTATCCACCGCCAAAGCGGAATATGTGGTTGCTGCAAGTGCATGCACTCAGTTGTTATGGATGAGGCAAACTTTAAAGTAATACAATGTCAATTGTTACAAAGTGCCTCTTTTATGTGATAATAAAAGTGCCATCAAAATTTCTTACAATCCGGTGCAACACAAAAGGACGAAACATATTGATATGCGCAATCATTTTATTCGAGACCATGCCACTTGTGGATATATTGACCTATCATTTGTGAGCACGAAGAATCAGCTAGCGGATATTTTTATGAAGCCACTTGATGAAGGAAGGTTTTGTTATTTGAGGAATGAGCTAAATATCATGGATTCAAGGAGCTTGACTTGATTTCCCTTGCATACTCCCCTATGTCTATTCCTCTATTTGGTTTAGTTGTGGGCATGGATATAGGGGGGTGTGGTCTGAATTAATAGGCTAACCCTCCCCCCATAATGCCGAAAGCAAGACAAAACATTTCTCCTAATATCATTTTCTGGTATGTGAGTTTAATGATGAGTATTGGCTATGAACCCAAGATACATCTTCGTGGTGTCATGCCATGTACTCCTACATGGTGGATTCGTCCACTGCCCTCTTCATTCTGAATAGTTTGTTCTTTGAGGGTTTTATTGGTTTTTATTTGCCCATATTATGTTCTTATGGAAAACACACCAACAATTGGCTTTTCATTATCTTGGTTTTTGCAATTCTTGGTGTGTAGTACCATCTCAGTTTGGCTCTATAAACCTAAGCCTTTCTCCCTCCCCGAGACATCTATCTTGCATGCAAGTCCGTTGTTTATCTTGCGAGGGTATTTGAGGGGTTGTGCTGGCCCAATTCCTGTGTAAACAGAAAATTGGAGAGGGTCGTATTATCCGCCCAAGTTGGGGCCAGATTATCTGGCCTGGGCGGTTCCATCTGATTTAGGTCGAGGCATCGGGTGGGAGGGCTCAAACAGAACAGACACTCCCACCCTAACCCCCTGTCCTTCCCTAGCTACCGCTGTCACTCCCCTTCCTCCCCGGTGCCATTACGGCCACCGGATTTTCCGGGCCTCCCCGGGATCTTCTTCACCAGTCCTTCAAGTACCTTCTCCTCTGAGTTCTTCTTCCAATGCTTAAGGGTAATCCCCTCTACCATCCTGTGCATGGAGGTTGTTGTTTTGTGGTTGAAACTCGGTCTAGAAGTTACCGCTATGTTCCTATGCATGTTAGAAATTATAGACTAGCAACTCCTTTGGTCGATCTGTGTTTGTATTGTTAATATGAGATGTTCTACAAAAAATTTCACCAGGGCTAGATTATCCGCCCTTGGCATGACCGGATTATCTGGCCGAGACAGATTATCCGGCCCTGGGTTTGCCGGATTATCCGGCCTAGAAAGTTTGCACTTGCTGTAGTTGGTCTCAGACTATGGTGTGACATATGATTGACTTGTGGTTGGTTTTATACTATTTTTAGCAATCCTCCTAGACTTGTGTGTGTGCTTATCTTTTTTCTATCTTCCTTGTTCGCTTCACAGGTGGTTCTCGTGGTGTCACGAAAACGTATCAGTGTCGTCCTCGTCCTCGGTATTTCAAGCCTGACGAAGAGGGTGTGCTGGTTGACGAGGTTGAGTTGAGAAGGAGGAAGAGAGAGGCTTCAAGGATGGCTAAAACGGCTAAGAAGGACAAGAAGTCAGGGGTTGGTTCCAAGAGGAGGGCAAGTAGACAAGGGTCAGCTACAAAGACATGGATCTCTTTCGTACTTAGCTCTTGGACAGCGTGATGTGTACTTGGAGGCTGAGATTGATGAGGAGCTTGGGGACCCCAACTTTTGGTGTGCTCATCAGAAGTTCATCTTTGATGACGTCTACAACCGCTTGAAGATTTGCCCCATGCGCCCTATGGATCTGACTGAGGCATGTCGTAAGGCTCAATGTGTTGATGCTCTGGCTATGACTGAACAGATGGGGCTGCACCATCTCATGCAACTTCAGTGCCCCTATGATACTTCCTTGGTGAAGCAGTTTTTCTCCACTCTCGTGGTGTGGAGATGAGCGTCGCACCATGAAGTGGATGACCGGCGAAAACTTTCTGCAGGCTGATTTCTACATGTTTACAGAGTTACTTTGCTACTCTTTTGCTAGTCGAGATCATTCTTGTGGGTATCGCATCATCATTCCTATCAAGCCCAAGAAGGACACACTTATTTCACCATTTTGTGGACCCACTGGTGTCGTTGGTAAGGTTGCGGGTCTCTCCCCACTCTATGCTCAGCTGGTTAGCATGTTCCGTGATTGCATCGCTCTGAGTGGGGAAACAATGACATTATCCGTGGTCACATTGTTCAGCTACTTGGCTTTGCTTATGAGTGTGCCTCCTCTGAAGACTCTGATCTGGATTACAAGTTGGATGTGATGGATTTCATCTCCATCATATGACTGAGGCATTGTGCAACAGGCTTTCCACCCATATGCTCCTTTCATCATGATTCTCATCAAGCATATGCTCCCCCATGAGGATTTTAGTGGGAAACTTGATGGTGAGCACAAAGTCAAGAAGATATACAATAAGGCTTGGAAGACCTCTCACCCCTATACAGGTCCAGAGTCCTTCATGGGAGATGCTAGGGCAAGTGGGAGAAGGCCCCTTGTGCCATCTATTGCTTGAGAGGTAAAGCAACTCAACTAGTTCGAGCGCAACATTCTTTGCATGGGGTTTGACACTCACAAGGGGTAGTATGGGGCATACCAGCAACGTAATGATATTGCTCACACTCACCAGATTATCCTTCACCATGTCTCCGGGGCATCAGGCCCCCCTCCTACCCAGGCTGCTCCTACTATGTATGCTCAGTGGAACACGTCAGGCATTAACTATGGTGACTTGGATCATCACTTGTCCCCAAGGGAGACTACCCCGCTAGCCGCTGATGATGAGGATGAGGATGAGGAGTATGATGATGAGGAGGAAGCCTACGATGAGGATGAGGACGAGAATGAGGAGTGATCTCTCGGGTTGCTAGCATTGCTCTTTTCCCTTTTTGGCATTTTGATGCCAAAGGGGGAGAAGTAGTTCTATTAGGTGTCGAGGGGATTTGCATGGGTCGGGCACAAGAACATTTGCCATTTAATTGTTTCCTCTTATCCTTGCTTGTGCCTATTTAGAATTGAAGTTCCGTATTTGCTATTTGTTTTGTTTGTGTGAGACTATGTTGGTCTGTATTGACTCGTGAGACTATGGATTTATCTCTATGGATTTATCACTATGGTATTCTGGATTTATCAATATGGTTATATCATCATGATATTTTTCTCGGAAGTCTCAGTATGGGGTTCTAGAATGTGACTATCACTATATTATTGAGGACTTCATTATGGATGGTATGACACATCTCTATCTCTCTAACTCATCATTTGATATTAGTTCCAATTCATGAAAAAGTATTGAATATATGTGTGTGCATTTGTATTCAAATGCAAACTTAATATATGCACACATTTAGGGGGGGTCCTTTTACATCCTTGGAATGATGTGTTAGTAGGGCTTTATTGCAAATCCTAGTATTGTCATCTAACACCAAAAAGGGGAGATTGAAAGAACATTTCATGATCTCTAGTGTTTTGTGTGTTAGATAACAATGCCAAGGATTATTTAATTGTGTATTTAGTGGTGTAGCACTTTTCCACCAAAATGCTGCTAAACGAAAGTTTTGGGGGGCGGATTATCCGCCCCTACCAAGGGCCGGATTATCCGCCCCACCGAGTTCGTCAAAGCCACCAAGGCGTGTCAAGTAGAAGGGGGTGGAGTTTTCCCCGGATTAACCGGCTAGGGCTAGAGCTTTTCCCGGGACGAATAATCTGCCCCACTAGGGGGCCGGATAATCTGCCCCAGGGCTTTTTCCAAAAGACCCCAAGGTGCGTCATGCAGATGGGGGGCCGAGTTTTCCCCGGATTAACCGGCCAGTGCCAGAGCTTTTTTCTAGGCCGGATAATCCGCCCCACCAGGGGGGCGGATAATCCGCCCCCAGGAGTTTTCCAAAGGCGACCAAGGGCATCACGAAGAGAGGGGCAGACATTTGGTCTGGATTGTCTGATTCTGGGATGGATGTTTGCCCCAGATGGATAATCCGGCCCCTACTTAGGCCGGATAATCCGACCCCCGGTTCATCCAACAACAACTTTTTGGATGGGCTATAAATAGCTCTGCCCTATTCAGATCCCCATTTCAGATTGCTTGGATCCTGCGAAAAAGCTCTGCCCTGTTCATATCGATTCAAGCGCGATCTCCATCTTCAACCACTCAAAGGCTCCAGATTTTGGGGAATTGAAGGAGGCGACTTTGATCTTCATTAGCATCCATCAAGATCTCCACTTCCCCTCCATTCTCTTGGAGGATTCTTGATCTAGTATTTCTAGCAAATATCTAGATCTCTATTTTGGTTATTGATTAACTCGTTCTTGTGGCGGGTTTTTGTCATCACAAGAGTCTCCAATTCAGTTGTGGATGCGTGCCCTACTAGTATTGTAAAGGCACCGGTTCCCGCCTAGAAGGGTACCAAATAGTAGAAGGTAGATCGGGCCTTTGGTGGCGAGATCCATCGGAGAACATGATGAGGCCTATTGTGGCGTGGTGGTGTTAGTACCGCCTACTCCAATGCAGACGTACTTCCCTTAACAAGGAAGGAACCGCGGTAAAGCAAATCCTGTGTCTCCGCGTACTTCACTATGGTTACCTCGTTCCACTCCGTTTGCCTTTACTAGCTTAGTAGTTAGGTTTACATATAGGAAAATTCCCCTTAGTTGCATATCTAGAGAATTTATCTTTGTATTAAGCCTAAAATTGAAAAAGAACTAAAAATTGGCGTAGCACTTATTCACCCCCTTAGTTGTCCATATGATCCATTTCAACCGTGAAGGTATTCTACGATGAGTATGCGAGGGTAATTGGAAGATGCTAAGGTGTTTAGTTCTAGGTTTTTCTACCTCATGTGTATGCATGAAGCAAAATGGTCCTCAAAAAATATGTATGCAAGATAGATGTACTCATGTGTTTGAAATAAATAAATTATTTATGTCAATTTTGTTTTCTTTCTTCGTGTGTGCCTTCGCTTTGCGTCCATGCGGTGCAACCTCGGGATTGGCTAGCTGTTAGAGTTCACAAAATGGTATGTGGACTACATAAAGAAAAATAATTGCATCTGGTGTATTGTCTCCACGTGCCTGTCTCTACATAGACTGTACCTTTTTTCTCGCTATATGTCGAGGTAGCACCGTGAAGCCCATGATACTAACGATTTGCAATTTTTCACGTACGGAGAAGACTTTGAGAGCGTGCTTTTCGAGTCGTCTATTGGGCTGTTTAACCTACCATATGGAACGTAGGTAATATCCATCATGGGTCGAATGACTATGTAGTCTTGCATATTTGTACAGCTATAACTTATTTATTCCGAAAATTGTGTGGGGTAGCAGAGAGATGCGTCGGCTGGAGAATATGGCGTGACATAGCATTACTACGGGATGTGTTGTCCTAACTTGCAAAACCAAGCTAGGCAGCACTGGTGTATAACCTCCAGTGCACATGTACCAGATGTAGCTTTTATCTGTTTGATCAGTTCATTTCTATGAAAATGAATTGATCAAATAGATCTAATGTATTTTTTTCTTTATACGAAACAAATCCTCACTATTTTTTTGCTTCGTATGAAACAACGCTATGTGTAGCAGTCGTGTCCGGGGGGCACAGAGAGGAGTCTAGTCAAATTAAGTAGCCTAGAACTAACTTCAAAACTACCAACTTTAATTTCAGGAGTTGTGACAGGCCTAGCAATAATTTATCATTAGGAGTGTTGGTGTAGCCACATAACTTAGTAGTTATTTCTCCCATGTTTGCAATAAAAGTGAAGTTACACTAACTTTTATGGATTTTTTGGTGTATTAAAAAGGTAGGGACAAGACTAAAAGTAAAGAAACAAAATAAAAGACAAGTGCTTTGTAAATTTAAAAGAAAAGAAAAGCTCACAGTGGTGCAACCTCCCCAAGCTTGAAAAAATTGGTGAATATGGTGCCAGAAAAAGGTTCTAATAGTTGTTGTGCTCCAAGACTTGATGAAGATGGTGCCAGAAAATGTTCTAGCAATTCCAGTGGGAATTATCCGGGCACCACCCATTGTGAAATTTCTCTAGCAATTCCCAGGCAATGGCACCAGAAATTGTTCTTGATGGCAACAACTCCGTATGTACCAAATTATTGGGACTCCAAGTGTATAGTATTGTATCAAGCGTCTTTTTCCCACAAGGGTGACTCGAGGGTTTATATTGAACTCTCGGGGAATTGACTTAGAGACTTCTTTTATTTTCTTCTTCAAGCAACCTACAAAAAAAGATAATTTCCTTGTGTCCCCAACTCTATTGTATGGTTGTCAAGAATAAGGTTTCATATTAGTAAAACTTAAATAAACTATAAATAAATAAAAGTAAAAGCAATCTATAACTAGGCAAGAAAGTAAAAAACAATAAGGTAAAGGTATTTTTGGGTTTTTGTTTCTGTTCTAACAGTAAAAGTGTTTTTTGTTGTTTTATGATTTAATTGGTGCAACAAGTACAAAGAAATGAAAGTAATGAAGGTTGTGTTTCTTATAATAAAAGATGGATTGGGGTCTCATGGGTTCACCTGTCTAGTCTCTCATAAAGTGTGGTGGCGTAAAAGAATAATAAGCAATACTATATTGATAAGAAAATTCATTATGTGTATGATAAGCATTCATATGCGCATCACGTCCTATCATAAAGATGATGCAATACATCTCACTTATACTCCTCTACAAAGAGATACTCCAATCAATCTACAATTGAGAACAAACTAGTATAACCTTAGGTACTTTGACATAATGTTTAAATAAAAAATGTGCTACCTTAAACAAATAAGATCATATGCATTGTCACTAGATAATAATAACACATGTATTCACTTTATCCCTAGTGAGGTAACAAACGAAATTGAAGGTAAAAACCAAAGTAGATCCTGAATTTGTTATCACTACATGTTCCCCCACACATGCCCTCTCATAAAAGTTGGATTAGAACAAGTAATACAGAACAGGGTGAATAATATGCATTTACCAATACATCTCACACATAATATAGATCAGATCTCAAATATCAACTCATACAATAAAGATTTGCCACATGAGAATTACATAGGTGACCATAATCATGTTGGGCTACTCATATGGTACTAGAACAATGGTAGATTAAGATTGAAATAGATCAAGCTACTGCCACAAACCCGTAGTCTAGAGGTGGAATACTCCCTCTTCATCATGGTGTTGAAGCCAGAGATGTTGGAGAAGGTAGAGATCCCACCGAAGGCGGTTCCGGTGGCATTTCCCCTCCAATCTTTGCTGGTTCTGTCTCTATTTTGGTGTTTTTGTGTTTATGTGATGCCTCCTTTGAGATCATCTCGGGGTTTTTTATAGGCGTTTTAGGTCACGACTTCAATATAGGGCTCAATATGGACGGTTGTGGAAGCTCGAGGAGGGAATGAGGGGTATTGGTACAGGTAGTAAGGTGGGCTGTGCCACTGGGCCTCATTCAGGCCTTGGGCCTCCCCTCTCGTGGTTCTTGTGCTCTAGTTGCTTCTCCTTGTAAAAAAATACTTCTAAAAAAATTGCAGGTCCATTTGACTTTGTTTAGGTCACTGAAACTTAAAAATACGCAAAATAGGGTTTTCTCGTCGTGTAGAGTTATAAACCAAATAAAGGGGATCATTGGTAAATCCCCATAAATCAATGTAAAAACATGAATATAACATCATATAAGTCCTAAATATGTAGGAATAGGTGCCAATAAACTATAAAGTTCATGTATGAATTTCACATGCATCAATAAGTTCCCATCTAGACTTTCGTGGTCTGAGGCCGAGTATAAACTTTTGCCAATCACTAGCTTTCACTACCCTGCTATCCAGTCATTGCAAAGAACTTAGTCAATGACCATGTTTCAACTGCATGCCCTTTAATACAGTAGGGTCATCATCCTACCACATAAAATGGAGACGTTATGAGCTCCCACCCATTTTCATTCCTTGCAAGGAATACAATCCGACCTAGGTATCGGAGCATGTACAAAAATAAGAAGATACCAACTGACTTACCCGTCCCATTCCTAGATCTGTGGTTAGCACCATCTATATGACACCATGAAATGACTGACTATAGTTTTTGTTTAATCCTAGGTTTTCTTTCTTAGTCCAACGAAATCTTTTCCCATGATGGCCATCATGGTTTCCATTGATCATCACAATAGATTATCTAACCACCCTGGGATGATAACCCAAACTCCATATTCATAATGTAATAATTTTGAAAAATAGTTAGAAAGTAATTCAAAGGACATTCAAGATTACACTTGCAAAGGGTATGCAAGCTTGGTCTTGTAAGATTTATGCAAGAGTGAATTTGCCTCCTAGTTGGAATATTATGTAATGAGCATTCCTTCTAGTCACCGAAAGAACAAGATTTGAAGAGGAGCATAATAGGTCTAGTAAGGACTAATGTTTATAGAATTGTCATTAGCTATTGTGCATAAAGTATGACATGTCATTGTTCTACCCCAAACTGACCCCTGTTGGTTTCTTCTACGTGTTTTGCTTGGTTTTAATTTGGGTGATTTATTATATATTTGGTTTAAGTTTATGTTTACTTCACACATAAAGTAATGCTTCATAATTTAAGAACATCACACATGACTCAAGATCATATCACACCAATAAAATGCATGGTCTGTTTTAGTTGGTAATAATTATTAGTACTAATTTCATTTTATGTTATTTTACAACTTAAAAATTTATTTTGGTAAAGAACATTGATAAAATGGTGTGATGACTTGATGATTATGTGGGCATGATATGAATTCTAGTGGTTTAACCAAGTATAACTCTATCTAAATACTATTGAGTTCTTAACAAGGTTTAATTCAACTAGTTTATAGTTGAACATTTAAGTTTATAGAATTAGGGTCGATATTGGATTGTGTAGGTGTTACTCAAGAGTAATACTTGAGTTTTAGTTATCGTTCAACCTATTGGTTCTAAGGAATTAAGGTTTTAGTATTTGGTTTCTAAGTATAAAATAGGTATATTATGGTATATACATTTTTTCTAAGGTTCGTAGGTAAGAATTCTACTATATGAGTAATACATGGTTAAGCTATGTAATCATCAACTCTCAAGGTGAATTGATGATGCTAAGGCTTGATTGTAATTCTTTGTCCTAGTTATGAATTTGTAAGAAATATTATTCAATCAAAGAGAAGTGTTCAAACTTCAGCCATAAACTATTCTCATAATTTTAGGTAGATGGTAGATGGTTTTTAAAGGTCAAGCATTAGAATTTATCCTTTAAGAGGATAATTTTATTAAGTGGTATTAACTTAAGTTGTTTAATCTAGTTATAAGGTCATGATACTTTAAGTAGAATGGCTACTTGAGCAATACAAGTAACACACAATTTTTGTTATGACCTTTTAGCTCATTTCCAAACATCAAGGTTTTAAATGCAAATTTCAAACATGTTAGAAATCTAATTTGTGGATTTTAATTATTATTAACTATTTTCTAAGACTTTTAAGTAATAAAGAATTGAATTTAAAATTACGCTTTTAAGTTTTTGTTATTTTTGTTAAACTATTATTATTTTAACTTTAATATTTCCTTTTCAAACATTTTTAGAAATGGTAATGTTACTTATATTTATGTTTATCCATGTCAATAAGATTTTTAAATTTTATAACTTGAATTTTATTTATTTCAATTCTTTTAGGTCTTCATATTAATTAGGTGAAGAACATGATTAGCAATGTGGAAAATCTAGGTTCATCGAGGCGTGATCATTGGAGTTGCAAAACAAATTTAGTTGATTTTATTCAAGTTATTGGATCTATTTAATGTAATGCAAATGGGTTTAGTTTCATCAGATTCCACATGTTTAGTAAGTTAAAGTTGGTTTGACTATGCATGGTTATTATGCACTTTAGACCATATGATTTTGTGTCCTTGATTATCATAGGATCATTTAGATGTGTAGAATATATTCCAGATTAAGTAGACTTATTGATGTGTTGATTCTTGGTGATTTTTGATGTGATGATATGATCTAATGATAGATTCCTAGATTGATTTAGTTGTTATGATTTAAGTTCTTGAGTGTATTCTTGAGGTGCTTGGTCTTCTTAGGTGTGTTCTTGATGATCACAATATCATCCAGATGTATTGGATAGTATATGGATCAAATGGATGAACTTAGAGATGATTTTGGTGCTTGTGTGATGCGTAGATGATCTAAAGATGCATTTCTAGACATAATTGTGTTGTTGTCCAAATTTGATTGATAAGTTGTGCAAATCACTCTCCTCACCCCTCACTAAATATCCCCTCTATTGACTAATCTATTACTATTTGATCCTAGAGACTAGACTATAACCTTTGTAGATTCCAAACTGTGCTTGGTGAAGATCTATGTCATTCCTTCTTCTCTAGTTCCTCCCTTATTCTTTGTAATAATACAGCCTAAAAAGACTATAGCTTCTATTCAACACGCCAATCCTTGGATCGGTGCATTGACTTACATAGAATAGATGAATAACAAAGTAAATATCCGTGCATCGTAAATAATGAAATGATCCAGAGTATTCAATTATTACAATAATGCTTACCACGAAGGCTAGCCGATATTTATTTAAGTGTCAAGCCTAAATAAATAACTCTTCCAATCTCCAAATTTCCCACAAGCGAACAAATGTTGAGTGGAGTATCTCAACCTAGTCGATCACTTGGAATCATAATATCCTGCAACATGAAACATTTCAGCCACGAAGGGTCAATACTTTGAATGTATGGAAAGTAGAGCTAAGTAAGGAGACAATATACCTAGCAATTGCATGCTTATTTGGCTAAGTGGAGCTTTGGCTAGCTTGTATTTTCGTAAACACTTTTTTCCTACTTTTAAACCAAGTTTGATCACAACAACCCAATAAGTTCACCCATCAAGTTTTAGTAATTGAAAAATAAGGATGAGTGATAAATATGTCATAGCCTCAATATCTAGCAACTCAATTTGTCCATAATCGGGGACACGACTAAGTACTTAGTTTTACACCCTGCAGGGGTTTGTACACTTTACCCATGTGACCTAGTCAACCCACTCGTACCATCACACTCATTTTCTGTTATGATAGGGAGAAGTCCAAGAAGAGATCGTTCGGGGAGTAGTTTCCTAAACCTGCTATGCATCGGTCCAACCTAACCATTCACTACATCTCTGGCTACGCTGGATTCGAGTCACCACGACCTACTAAGTCCAACCAGCCACCCATAACTCACTGGCACATGGTTGCCCATGTAAGCTACTATAATAAAGAAACGGATCCTTTCTTAGTACCCCCAGTGGCATTCCCAACCATTATTTATACTCTGATGACAAACCAACCACACTGCCCAGCTAGTTCATTGACATTATGCTATTTCAGTTGAGCAAAACATATACTCTACCATAGCATGGTGTAATCCCTTCCCCGTCTTTACATCATGTCTAAGCACATCTACCATTGGCTCAACTACAAGAGATTCTTACCATAATACATAGGATATAGCATAGCATAATAATACTAACACATACATCTACAAAAATATACTACACATGCATAGGGAAAATAGTAGGACAAATCATGAACAAAATAGCATCTGCTTGCCTTGGCGGTAGGTGTCGAGAGTACAGTCCTCATAGAAGCAACCGTTGCACTCGTCACAATCTACACGATACAGCTGCATACTCATAAACAATCATACACAATCATAAAAAAATCCACAAATGCATGTATGACAATTTAATATGGAGTAATAGTTTATTGTTAGTCCACTAGACAGTATTAGATTACATGATGCATGTATAAAGGATTTTAATGCAATCATATTAATTCTTGATTGCCAATATAGGGGTTTTAGTAGATTTATTGCAACTGCTATTCTAACTGTCGATTAAATTTGTATTTGGAGTGTACTGGATAGAGGGCATCAATATGCACTAGTAGGAATTATATTCACCCTAAACGGAGTTATAGATCTTTTTCTAGGATTTAATTACTATTTAGTAGAGTTTAAATCATTTTAATATTTTACTTTGCCAAAAATTAAATCTAAGACCAGATCTGTAATCTAAACAAAAATGTGAATGTAGGGACATATTATTTATAGTTTTAGATCTATAAATAATTTACTCCCTCCTTCTCGATTTACAGGGCTTAATCTAAAAAACATTTATCCCATAATACCTTCACTCTAAGGCCTACATGCATTTAGTTACCAGTAGTAACTCCCTATAATTACTCAATATATCTCATTTTCTCCTTTTTAAGCCGACTGAAACAACCATGGTCGCATGCGGTTGGCTCTCCCATTTGCATGTAGAGTATGTTGGGATCTTTAATTAAATGGGGCAATTAAACGTGGCAGCTGATTGGAGAGAGGGAAGACTAACCAAAGACTTAAACGCCAAATAGAATTTTGTCTTGGTTTCCATGCAAATCTTAGTGAGCCCTTTAAACCGAGTAGAGGTAGTACTCTAGATTTAATACTCTAAAAGGCCATTAATACTAATTAAATTATTACCAGGTAACTAAGCTGTGAATGTTAGATCTAATCATATATTAATAAACCACATTAAATTTTCTTCAATTTGATATATTATACGTAATTTTTGGATCTAGTATGAATTTTCTATGGGTTTTATAGAAGTTAGATCTAATTTCTGCAATTCTAAATACTAGATCTATTTATTTATTGCGTTAGTGCTTAGTTAAGGCTAACTGGTCTAGATTAAGTGGCTGGCCACGTGGCGCGATATGATTGGGCGATACCGGTTTTGTGATTAGTTCTAATCCCGGGCATTGATTTCAGATTCGGATAGCCGAGAACAAAACTTGCGGGGATCTGCGGCGGGGCAACGGTGGACGGTGGTGGCGGCGGTCGGCGGGGTTCTAGTGGTCGATAGTGGCGGAGAGCTTGACAACCAGAACCGTCTCCTCCTTGCGATCACTAACGTTTGTTCAGTGGCGGTCTCCTCCTCCTCGAACGGCGACGGACGACGGCTATTCCTTCATGGCTCCGGCACGACGACGGACGACGTCTATTCCTTCACGGCTCCGGCAAAAAATTCCCGTCGATCGGCTGCATCAACGAAGGGGAAAAGAAAGGGGGTGAAGCAGCGGTTAAAGGCGAGCATGATTAAGAAAAGGGAGAGAGAAGGGGTACTCGAGAGCTCTAGCAACGAAACCTTATGAGGCGGCAATGGCGACGGCGGCGACAGAAAGCGAGATCGGTTTTGAGCTCGTGGTTAGGGTTTCGTGAATTTGGGGGAGCGGAAAGGCGGTGGCGTGGATGCTTATATGGAGGCCGAGGCATGGGCAAGGGGCAAGGAAGATAGCACCCCAGGAGATTGAGATCCTCCCGGTGGTGTCTTGGATCGGAGTCCCGCTCTTTCATGACGAAGGAGACGAAACACGGGCCCCACCTATCAGCGGCTCAGTGCGGCACGGGCTACGTGGGTGGCTAGTGGGCTGCTCCTCGCGCGAGGGCAACACTTAGGTAGGTGGGCCTACCTGCTGCGGCTATGGCGCTGCATGGGGACGAGTGGGGGTTAGTTGGTGCGCCCAGGGTTAGGTGGACTAGGCCGGTGGTCCACGGGTAGGTTTAGCCGCTTTGTTTTTTGTTCTTTTGCTTTTTCCTATTTTCATTTATTTATTTCTCTCATATCTTTTTCATATGAAATCCAAATGAGATGAAATTTGTTTCTAAATTTTTCTAAAATCCTGTAGATCATTGTAGGTTCATTTTGACAGTGGTTTTGCTTGGTTTAGATAATGGATTTATAAATCTCACTATGATTCCATATAGGAACTAAATAGGGTTTTAATGAATAGAATTGAACCTATTGCTTGAATTTTGAGAGGGAGAAATGAAAAAAGCTTATGAATGATGTATGCATTGCATATGCCCCATTTATAAATACTCGGATGTTACAAGACCAACTCCCTTAAGATGAATCTCGCCCTCGAGATTCGTAAAGGTTAGCAAATAGGTGTGGGTGGTCTTCTCGGAGGCCATCTTCTCTCTCCCAAGTGGCTTCTTCCTCGGTGTGGTGATTCCATTGTACCTTGCAGAACCTAATGGTTTTACTATGGGTAAACCTTTCTATTGTCTGCAAAATCTTGATAGCCTTCTCTTTGTAGGTTAAATCATTTTCTAACTGAACTTCATCAATTGGAACTATATCCATCATTCCCGGGTGACACTTTTTCAATTGGGACACATGGAACACATCATGTACAGCTGACAAAATTTCTGGTAAGTCAAACTGATACGCAACCTCTCCTTTACGAGCTAAAATTTTTTATGGTCCGATAAATCGAGGTGCCAACTTTCCTTTGATCCCAAACCTCTTGATTGCATGCAATGGTGAAACTTAAAGGTAAGCTCTATCACCAATCCCATACGTCACTTCCTTGTGTTTCGCATCCGCATAAATTTTCTGTCTTGATTATGCTACCTTTAGCCTATTGCAAATCACTCTAACCTTCTCTTCAGCATCCTTAATCAAATTAGGCCCAAACAATTGACGTTCTCCAACACCATCCCATAACAGTGGTGTTCTACACTTCCTACCATATAGTACTTCAAATGACGAAGTCTTTATACTAGTTCAATAACTATTGTTGTATGAGAATTCTGCATAAGGTAAATTCCCATCCTAGCTTGAACCATGATCTAGAGCGCAGGCTCTCAACATATTCTCCAGTATCGGGTTCACTCTTTCTATCTGTCCATCAGTCTATGGGTGGAAGGCTCTGTTGTACTCCAATCTAGTCCTAGTGAATCGTGTAGCTGGCTCCAAAAATGTGTTGTAAACTGTGTACCCTATCTGACACAATACTCTTAGGAACTCCATGTAGACACACAATCTTGTCCATACAAATCTTGGCTATCTTAGACTTGTATAGGTGGTCTTCATGGGTATGAAATGTGCTACCTTGGTCAAGTGATCCACTACTACCCAAATAGAGTCATATCCAGCTCAAGTCCTTGGTTGTCCCATAATAAAAGCCATCCCTACTTTGTCCCACTTCCAATCGGGTATAGGCAATGGTTGTAGCAATACTGCTGGCTTCTGATGTTCATCCTTGACCCTACTGCACACATCACACAGAGCAATGTACTCGGCAATCTCTCTCTTCATGATAGGCCATTGGTATCTTTCCTTCAAGTCCATATACATCTTCGTGTTTCCTAGGTGAATGGAGTATGGTGAATTGTGAGCCGCTTAGAAGATCAACTTCCTAATTTTAGGATCATTGGGCACGCATAGGCGTCCCTCAAACCATAGTGTCCTTGATCATCCTCGTCAAATCCTTCTGCACGGTCCTTCTTAATGTTCTCTCTTGTCTCTTCAATATAATCATATCCTTTCCAAACCTTCCTAATCATGTACAGGAGTGTAGGTTCCACTTCCATTGAATCTAAGTACCCTTTAGACACTACTTCTAATATGAGTTCCTTGAAGTTCCTACACAAATCCTTGGGTAGTTCTCCTACGGTTAGACCATTTGCATAGACCTTCTGACTTAGTGCATCAGCTACAATGTTGGCCTTTCCTGGATGATATTGCAAGTTTAGATCATATTCCTTGATAAGTTCTAGCCATATCCTTTGCCTCATGTTTAGCTCCTTCTGGGTGAATATGTACTTCAAACTCTTATGATCCGTGTATATATCACAATGCTTCCCCATTAGATAGTGTCTCCACACCTTGAGCGCATGCATGACCGATGGTAGCTCCAAGTCATGCGTGGGATAGTTTCTCTCATGGTGCTTGAGTCAGTGCAAAGCATAGGATACTACCTTCCCATATTGCATTATCACACTCCCAATTCCTTGACGCGACGCATCACAGTACACTTTGAAATCCTTCTAAATATCTGGCAAACATAGAATGGGTGCAGACACCAGATGTTGCTTCAACTCCTGGAAACTAGATTCACACTCATCAGTCCATACAAACTTCTACTCCTTCTTTAGCAGCTCAGTCATTGGCTTTGCAATCTTGGAGAAATTCTCTATGAACCTCCTATAGTATCTAGAAAGTCCTAAGAATCATTAGATGTCTCCCACATTCTTGGGTGATTCCCAACTTTTTTCCAACGACACCTTTCTAGGATCCACTGCAATCCCTTTAGCTGACACTATGTGTCCAAGAAATCCCACTGTATTTAACCAAAAATCGCACTTGCTAAAGTTGGCATATAGCTTGTGCTACCTTAGCTTCTCCATGATCCGGCATAGGTGCTTCTAGTGCTCTTTGTCATCCTTTGAATAGATCAATATATCATCAATGAATGCCACTATGAACTTGTCCAAATACTCCACGAACCCATTGTTCATCATGGTCATAAAATATGCTGGAGAATTTGTTAGTCCAAATGACATAAAAGTTTACTCATACACTATAAGGAAAGTTTCCTTCCGCAACGAATTGGCCCGACGGTCGTCATAGAAGACGCGTCTTCCGCGACAAAATTCTCGGCTTGACCATGGCCGATGGAAAACTCTTTTTTTCAGTTTCACGGCCCTCTACTACGACGAATCTGCTAAAAACATGGAGGAAGCTTGGTTGGCGCGTGGCAGACGCAAGATTTTTGTTTCCTCGTGCGATGTTGACTCGCCGAAGTCTTTTGAGGCATGTGGGTCCCGAACGTCAGTGTCTCTAGCGGACCATACTTTTTGGTCGCGCCTCCCTGATTTGAACTTGATAACGTAGCTCGAGGCGTCTGCCGTTTACTCAGGCTGCTTGGTCCCACATGTCAGCCTCTCATTAGAAGGATCGTGTGTATGATGGAATTTTTTTTCCTTTGCTCACGCTACCCTGTTCTGAAGTTGATAGCGCTGCTCGATGCATCTACCATCTAATCAACCTCCTAGGACCCATATGTCATCCTCTCATTAGAAGAAACATGTGTATGATGGAATTTTTTCCTTTGCTGGCGCTACCCCGTTCCGAGTTGATAGCACTACTCGACACATCTACCGTTTAACCAACCTCCTCAGCCCCACATGTCATCCTATCATTAGAAGAAACGTGTGTATGATGGATTTTTTCCCTTTGCTGGTGCTACCCCGTTCCGAGTTGATAGCGCTGCTCGATGCATCTACCATTTAACCAACCTCATGAGCCCCACATGTCATCCTCTCACTAGAAGAAACGTGTGTATGATGGATTTTTTTTCCTTTGCTCGCGCTATCCCGTTTTGAGTTGATAGCGCTGCTCGACGCATCTACCGTTTAACCAACCTCTTGAGCCCCACATGTCATCCTCTCATTAGAAGAAACGTGTGTATGATGGATTTTTTCCTTCGCTCGCGCTACCCTGTTCCGAACTTGATAACGTTGTTCGATGCATCTTCTGTTTAATCACGACGCTGGGCCCCACATGTCATCCTCTCATTAGAAGAAACGTGTGTATGATGGATTTTTTATCCTCTATCGCGCCTTCATGTTCCGAACTTGATAGCATCGCTCGCAGCTTCAGACGTTTATACAGGCCGGTGGGCCCGACATGTCAGACTCACATTAGAAGAATCATGGGTATGATAGAATTTTTTCTTCTCTAGCGCTACCCTGTTCTAAACTAGATAGTGTTGCTCGACGAATCTGCCGTTTGCTCATGCTGCCGAGTCAACCATTTCAGTCTCTCATTAATTGAAATGTGTACATGCTGAACTTTTTTCTCGCTCGCGCCTCCCTGTTTCGAACTGGCTACGTTGCTCGATGCAGCATCTGTATAAGGTCGCGCTGCTGGGTCCCACATATCAGCCTCTCTGTAAATGAAACATGCGTATGATGGACTTTTTTTGGCCATGTCCGCTGTTTTGACCTTGGGAACTTGCTGGGTCCCAGATGTGAACCACCTCTGTGCAGGAAACGTGTCTATGCTGGGTCCCAGCTGACAGCCTCTATTTGAAAGAAACGTGTGTATGTTGGACTGTTTTTTCGGGTCCAGATGTCAGCCTCAGAGTACAAAAAATTCTCATCAAGGCCGAATTAAAAAGATTATTGGCTAAATTCAGGGCGGATGCCCTATTCGTCATGGCTTATATTCCATGGACTCACTCCTAAGTTGAATGGGCTATGGTCGATGGCCACAAGACCATGAAAAGGCCGACTTAAAAGGTATTGGGCTATGTTTGGGGCTGATAGGCTAATTTCATGGGCTATGCTTGGGCCTGCTAGGTCCGACATGTCAGCTTCTTTGTAAGTGCAACGTGTGTATGATGGAAATTTTTTTCGGCCATGTCCGGTGTTTTCACCGTGGCAACCGTGTATGGTCTTACTGCTGGGGCCCTTATGTCAGCCTCTCTGGCATATTCTGGCTTGTGGGTCCCCGATGCAGTTCTGTCTGGTGGGTCCCCGATGCGAGCCTCTCTGTACAAGTAAACTTTTGTTTCGAACCAACCCTCAAAACAAACTCCAGGACGCTGCATGCTGGTAGGTCCGTGATGTCAGCCTCTCCGTAATGCGTTATTGTTAGAAGAAAAAATTGTAAATCCAAGATAAGATTCAAACAAAACACCTTCAAATCAAATAAACGTAAACTGAGTGTGTTGCCACCACAACAAAAATATTTATAGAATAAATATCATTAAACTTTTATTAGTACTATAATTTATGTATTAGTGTTCTTAAAAATATTTTGGGTATCTAGGTTTATCTCTTTTAAAATATAAAAGGGTAGCGCTCCTGGCATCTCAATTTATAAAATGCCACATAATGGAGTATTTTCTTAAAAACATGGGTACGCAGAGTTTTTTTGGAGAGGTGGGGGGAAATGCCCAAAAGGCCCAATTAAAAAGAGTTTGGCTATTCTACATAGGCTACTCTACGTGGGTTATACTCCGTAGGGCAGGCTGCATGGGCTTCACTCTCAAATTTTAGTGGGTTGTACTCAGTAGTCCCCTGATCCCTAAAAGGCTGAATTAATATGTTCCCGGCTATGCACCATGGGCTCCTTTCTCAAATTTCACTGGGGTGTGTTCAGCAGTCCCCTGACCTCGAAAAGACCGAATATAAATGTTCTAGGTTAAAGAGGGGTGATACATTGCAAATGTATCTATAATTTTTGATGTTCCATGCTTGGTTTTATCCACTTTCTTGTGTTTTGTCCACACTTTAGAGTACTTTTCATATGTTTTCTTGGACTAACCTATTAACAAGAGCCATAGTGCCAGCTGCCTGTTTTCTACTGTTTTTGGCTCCAGGAAAGTCAGAAAATGAATATTCTCGGAATTGGACGGGACAAAAGCCAAAGTGCCTATTTTTCCAGAAGTCATCAGGAGCCAGAAGAAGAGACGGAGAGGGGCCACACCACCCCTAGGCGCGGGTCCCCCTAGCCACGCCAAGGCATGGTGTGGGCCCCCTGTCTGGCCACCAACCTTGCCTCCTTCGCCTATATATCTCCCCCGATGCAAAAACCCTAGAGAGTCAAGTATCTAGCCACGAAAAGTTCCACTGCGCCACCTGATGTCTACGCACTTCTATTCTTGTAGACATTTGTTGGGCCTCCAAGTGCAGAGGTTTGTAGAACAACAGCAAGTTTTCCCTTAAGTGAATCACCCAAATTTTATCGAACTCAGGGAGGAAGTGGTCAAAGGTATTCCCTCTCAAGCAACCCTACAATCAAGATACAAGAAGTCTCTTGTGTCCGCAACACACCCAATACACTTGTCAGGTGTATAGGTGCAATAGTTCGGCGAAGAGATAGTAAAATACAAGTGGTATGGATAATTATAAGTGGTAACGGTGATAGAAAATAGCTTGATGGTGTGGAAAAGACTAAAGGCAATCTGAAATAAAGATGGAAGCAAGCAAACATGTAACATATCTAATTGCAAATGGTGTATCAATGCTTAGAAACAAGGCCTAGGGATCATACTTTCACTAGTGAACACTCTCATATAAATATCTTCTCTTTATGATACTACTCTTAACTACTCTCCAGTTGGACACTCTAATCGATTATAGGGCTATAACAGCACACCTCAAAGTCCGATTTCCCCATCTAGATAACCCCACACTGTCACCATGAGCACTAGATGGTTCCAACAAACACCACAATTTCATAAAGACATCCAACTCCAAATATAACTCATATCAAGTATTTGTAATCTCTAGCCTAAGTGCCACCATGGTGTGCACGCTGTCACTTTCACACACATGGGGAGAGCAGATATCTATTAAAGAACTTGAGTAGCAAGGTAGATCTATAGATTACAAGCTCATGATCTCAATAAGATCATGCATAGAGAGAGAGATGAAAGATTTAGAGTTTTTGCATCTAGAGGCATCTTATAGGTGAAGAGGCAAGGTCGGTGGGTGGCCAGGGGGCCCACACCACCTGGTGGCATGGCCAGGGCTAGCCCAGGCCACCACATGGTGTGGCCAGGACCTGGCCCTCCTCCGTCTCGTATTCTGGTTCCGTGAGTCTTCCGGTAAAATATCAACTTTGTCTTTTGTCCCGTCCAATTCCGAGAATATTCATTTTTTGACTTTCTGGAACCAAAAACAGCAGAAAACAGGCAACTGGCACTGTGGCCCTTGTTAATAGGTTAGTCCAAGAAATCATATGAAAATTACTCCAAAGTGTGGACAAAACATAAGAAAGTAGATAAAACCAAGCATGGAACAAAAATTATGGATACGTTAGCAACGTATCACCGCTGCCACCGAAGGGGAGATTTGGGGGACAGAAAGTCTCTGTTCCGGCACCCTGTCAGGACGGTGAAGTGCCCCCGGAGCCATATCCATCGATCTCCACCACCATCTCCATCACCATTGCTGATTCCCATAATGAGGAGGGAGTAGTTCTCTCTCGAGGCTAAGGGTTCTACCGGTAGCTATGTGTTCATCTCTCTCTCTATGGATGATCTTATTGAGATCATGAGCTTGTAACCTATAGATCTACCTTGCTACTCAAGTGCTTTAATAGATCTCTGCTCTCCCCATGTGTGTGAAAGTGACAACATGCACACCATGGTGGCACTTAGGCTAGAGATTACAAATACTTGTTATGAGTTATATTTGGATTTGGATGTCTTCATGAAATTGTGGTGTTTGTTGGAACCATCTAGTGCACAAGGTGATAGTGTGGGGCTTTCTAGATGGGAAAGGCTTACTTTGAGGTGTACTGTTATAGCCCTACCATGGATTAGAGTGTCCAACCGGAGAGTAGTTCAACGTAGTATCATGAAGATGATATATTTATATGAGAGTGTTCACTAGTGAAAGTATGATCCCTAGGCCTTGTTTCTAAGCATTGAAACACCGTTTGCAACTAGATATGTTACATGTTTGCTTGCTTCCATCTTTATTTCAGTTTTTCTTTAGTCTTTTCCACGCCATCAAGCTATTTTCTAGCACCGTTACCACTTATAATTATCTATAACACTTGTATTTCACTATCTCTTCGTCGAACTAGTGCACCTATACACCTGACAAGTGTATTGGGTGTATTGGGGACACAAGAGACTTCTTGTATCTTGATTGAAGGGTTGCTTGAGAGGGAATACCTTAGACCACTTCCTCCCTGAGTTCGATAAACCTTGGGTGATCTACTTAAGGGAAAACTTGCTCCTGTTCTACAAACCTCTGCACTTGGAGGCATAACAACTGTCTACAAGAATAGAAGTCCGTAGACATCAAGCTATTTTTTGGCGCCATTGCCGGGGAGGTAAGGTAAAAGGTACTCACATCCACCGGTGTGAGTGCTCGAAGTTATTTCCTTTAGATTCTGCAATTTTGTCTTTTTGTTTCTTGTTTTCACTAGTTAGGCTTAATGGAAAAAAAATAGAGAGCTTTATAGTATTTATCTTGAGTTAGGACATGAAGTGTTTGAAGAGAAAATTAAAAAACCTATGGAACTTTATTTGCATGCTAATAGCAATGTTGTTAGTATGAATTCTTTGGACACCATTATTGCTAATGCTATGGAAAATTCTAAGCTTGGGGAAGCTGGTTTTGATGAGAATGATCTTTTTAACCCCCCAAGCATGGAGGAGAAAATTTACTTTGAGGATACTATGCCTCCAATATATGATGATTGCAATGATGAATATGATATTTTCAGTCCACCTACTATTGAGGAGAAAAGTAATTATGATTACAATATGCCTCCTATATTTGATGATTATGGTGATGAGAATAATAATGATAGCTATTTTGTTGAATTTGCTTCCACTATAATTAATAAGAATGTCTATGCTTATGTGGAGAGTATTAATTCTTTTATGGATGTGGCTCATGATAAGAATGTTTTATGTGATAGTTCTATTGTTAATTTTATTCATGATGCTACTGAAAGTTATTATGAGAGAGGGAAACATGGTTTTATGTATCTCAATAATATTAAGTTTCCCCTCTTTAAGTTGAAAATTTTGAAGTTGCACTTGTTTTGCTTTCCTATGCTTGTTGCTTTGTGCTTTCATGACTTGTTTCTTTACAATATTCCTATGCATAGGAAGTGGGTTAGACTTAAATGTGCTTTGAATTTGCTTCTTGATGATCTCTTTTACTTCAATTCATATTTCTTATGTGAGCATCTTCTCAAACTATCATGCCTAACTTAAAGGCGTTAAACAAAAGTACTTATTGGGAGATAACCCAAAAATTTTAGATAAGTCTTGGAAGTTATTACTTTTGTAATACCCGCTCCTTATCCTTTTTATTTGCTTTTTGTGCCAAGAGTAACCTCTAATGAGAGAGAAGTAATGATTGGGAAAGTTGCTGTCCCGAAACAGATTTTTGTGCTTCACTGTAAACATTCGTGTAAAATCTCTATACGTCCTTTTGAGGCGTGAATTTTTTTGCTTCTGCCCCAGGTTGTTATCTAACTTTCATTAGTTCAACACTTTTCGATTTGAGCAACAGAAGGTCTTCGAAACAATTCATCTTTACTTGCTGGTCTGTTTTGACAGATTTCGGCCATTATTTGCATTTGCTTTTTGTTGGTTCCTTTTTGAGTTCTTTTGGGGAATTGAGCTTTTTGAGGGAAGTGCTACAGTAGCTTGTGTTTTAATGGAAGTTTTATTGGTGTTGAAACTGAACCCAAAGACTTATTATCTTGAGTGCACTAATGTTGCTAATAAAGATTGTGTGAAGTTTTGTATGAAGGAAAAATTTCAGGTGTATGGAAGGAATGAGTAATGAAATGAAGGATGGACTAAAGCTCAAGCTTGGAGATGCCACGCGTGTCACCCCAAGGAATATCCAAGAAGTACAAGCGTCAAAGCTTGGGGATGCCCAAGGCATCCCCCTCTTCATCAATAAAAATCCCAGGTTTCTTCCAAACGCTTCATTTTTATTGTTTCATGCACAGTTGTGTTGTTCTTGGAGTGTCTTCTTTTTCGTTTTCGTTTTTCGTTTTATTTGTTTGCTTAGTTTTCTTAATAAATTGGTTGGACACCCTCTTTCATACATTGGTTTTCAAATAGTTTGGTTTGGTTTGGAAAAGAGTAGGAAAGTTCATGCTTAAGTGTTCAAGAGAGCTTGTTTTTGACTGTGGCCTATGCTTTGTCATGCCATGCTTGATATTGTTTTGGCTTTATGCTTAGTATTCTTTGCTGTAGCATGACTTGTTATAAACAATTGAGATTGCTTAATGTGCCTTGGATGAATCATGCGTTGTTTTAGCATATTAAAGCATAGTATAGTGGTATTCTCCTTTGATGTTTTATTTGGGTTGACTTGGCGCATGCTCACACCATGTTATGACTATCTCAAGTCACCATAGCCTTTATGATCCTTTAGTTTTCAACTTGTAGTATCACTTTGTGCTTTGATCAATGATGTTTTGTCGCTCTGCATGATTATGGCCATTATTGCTCTCTTAGTTTGTCGCTCCCAGTCTTTTGCTAGCCTCCACAACCAAGTATGAGTTCCACTCATGTTTCCAACTCCCTAAACCAAGTTATTCCAAAGAGTCCACCATACCTACCTACTAGCTTATGCTATTCCTAGTATATTCATGCTTTTGTTTATCTTCCGAATTAAACTTGTTATGAGAAAACTAGTGATTAAAGCTCTCACGAACTTGATGGCACACTTTACTTTTCTTGCCCTTAATAAACTTGAACCATTGTGTCGTCTATGTTGTATATGCTTGCACTTATTAATCGGGAATTAGCAGAACCATGCTTTCATGGGGAACGCTTTCAACATTGCACTTGGTACTTGTACCTAGTTGATATCATGCTCTTTTGTCTATGGATGTCGTCGGTGTGAAATGAAAGGGGAGCTTGTAAGTCCATGGAGTTATGTATGTGTGTTAGAGAAATGCCTGGGCCGCTGGTCTAATCCATGCCATCATGGTGGAAACCTGCAGCCTAACCATAATGAGCTGTCTATGAAGCATTCTTCTTATAAAAAAAGAGACAGATATTGAGAAAAGAGAGAAAAAAAGAGATTATGAAAAGAGGAAAGAGAGAAAAAAGCACCATATTCCCATGGTAAATAAGAAGATTGTTGAGATGCTCGTTGTCTGCTTTCCTTGTCATTTTGATATGGGTATTCTTTCGTATCATCGGGCAAGGGGTACCCCGTTGGCGGTTCTCTATGATACACATGTACATACGATGACAAGAACTTACCGGTGACTAAACTTGAGTATCATGAGGAGCGGCCCTCGTATTCAAGGGACATGAGATTTCCAACTTATACTTCATCAAGCATATACACCATAGTTTGTTCACTTTAACCTTAATCACTTCAAGATGCTTATGATAGGGGCAATGAGAGCTGAAAACTATTAAGTACAATAATTTTTGGAAGCTCTTTATGAAACTTGAATCCCTACTTCCTTCTATGAAGGTCTTTCTTCCACTTATATATTGAGTCCCCACCTTCTACCTTTATGCACCTACTTTGAGAGCATAGTGGCCATTCTTAGTTTTATGTGCATTGTCCCAAGACTTGTTGATTGATGCATATCTTTATATTCCTTGTTTTAAACTATTTGTATCTAGTCACCCTTATGAACTTTGAAGGTGTCCTATGCATTCATATTTGCTACTCTATGAGGGACAAGCTGAATACTATTATGCTATGTTTTCTTTATGTGAAACAAACAAACGTCTTGCAAAGCATTGTAATTCATGAATATTTTGTTTGTGCCTTTTCATGTTGCATCATAGTTTCTTTGTCTTATTGCTAGAACTTTGTCTTTCATGTTATGATTGAAGTACTATGATCCCAGCTTTGAATGTTTTGCAAATACTTTGATCAAGTCTTTGATGGTGCATGTCACCTCAAAAATTATTCTTTCTTTTTATCACTTACCTACTCGAGGACGAGCAAGAGTTAAGCTTGGGGATGCTGATACATTGCAAATGTATCTATAATTTTTGATGTTCCATGCTTGGTTTTATCCACTTTCTTGTGTTTTGTCCACACTTTGGAGTACTTTTCATATGATTTCTTGGACTAGCCTATTAACAAGAGCCACAATCCCAGCTGCCTGTTTTCTGCTGTTTTTGGTTCCAGGAAAGACAGAAAATGAATATTCTCGGAATTGGATGGGACAAAAGCCAAAGTGCCTATTTTCCCGGAAGTCATCAGGAGCCAGAAGGAGAGACGGAGAGGGGCCACAGGGTGGACACACCACCCCTAGGCGCGGGTCTCCCCTAGCCACGCCAGGGCATGGTGTGGGCCCCCTAGCCGGCCACCGACCTTGCCTCCTTCGCCTATATATCTCCCCCGATGAAAAAACCCTAGAGAGTAAGCCTCCAGCCACGAAAAGTTCTGCTGTGCCGCCGCCACCAAAGGGGAGATTCGGGGGACAGAAAGTCTCTGTTCCGGCACCCTGCCGAGACGGGGAAGTGCCCCCGGAGCCATCTCCATCGATCGCCACCACCATCTCCATCACCATTGGTGATTCCCATGATGAGGAGGGAGTAGTTCTCTCTCGAGGCTAAGGGTTCTATCGGTAGCTATGTGTTCATCTCTCTTTCTCTCTCTCTCTCTATGCATGATCTTATTGAGATCATGAGCTTGTAATCTATAGATCTACGTTGGTACTCAAGTGCTTTAATAGATCTATTCTCTCCCCTTGTGTGTGAAAGTGACAACATGCACACCATGCTGGCACTTAGGCTAGAGATTACAAATACTTGTTATGAGTTATATTTGGAGTTGGATGTCTTTATGAAATTGTGGTGTTTGTTGGAACCATCTAGTGCTCAAGGTGATAGTGTGGGGTTTTCTAGATGGGAAAGGCTTACTTTGAGGTGTGCTGTTATAGCCCTACCATGGATTAGAGTGTCCAACCGGAGAGTATTTCAGCGTAGTATCATGAAGATGATATATTTATATGAGAGTGTTCACTAGTGAAAGTATGGTACCTAGGCCTTGTTTCTAAGCATTGAAACACCGTTTTTAACTAGATCTATTACATGTTTGCTTTCTTCCATCTTTATTTCAGTTTTCCTTTTGTCTTTTCCACGCCATCAAGCTATTTTCTAGCATCGTTGCCACTTATAATTATCTATACCACTTGTATTTCACTATCTCCTCGCCGAACTAGTGCACCGATACGCCTGACAAGTGTATTGGGTGTGTTGGGGACACAAGAGACTTCTTGTATCTTGATTGCAGGGTTGCTTGAGAGGGAATACCTTTGACCACTTCCTCCCTGAGTTCGATAAACCTTGGGTGATCCATTTAAGGGAAAACTTGCTGCTGTTCTACAAACCTCTGCACTTGGAGGCCCAACAATTGTCTACAAGAATAGAAGTGCGTAGACATCAAGGGGCCGAATGAGCTATGGAGTACTAGATGTCTTCTCCTGGTTAAGAAAAATTGCATTGTGATGTGCTCGGCCGGATTCGAAACAAAGATCTCAGAGAGGGAGGGGAAAGCGATGATCCTTTTTTGCAGCTATTCATGTCAAAATTTAGCAGTATAGAATAAGGTAGAAAAATTATCAACAGATTCAAAGTTCATATTCAGGAGCACTCGACCAATTCAGCAGCATTTCAAAAGTGACCAATTCAGCAATACAGACAATGAAATACAAATAGCAGTATAGAGAGAACCAGTTTTTGTTTTAGCTCTAAAAACCTTGTCGCGCGATCAGTTTGTCGTTTTCACCAATAATACTTGACCATTGGAGCAAGCAAAACTAACGATCAAGTCTGCTTTGAGTACCTTAATTCTCACATCAATGCCTATGTGACCCCCATATGCAACCCCAAAATCCCCGAGTCTCATCTAGATTGTGACACGGCCGTGTACAAGGGCGACGAGCACTCGCCTGTTTCACATTCAGCAGCACATGACAAATTCAGCAGCAATTTAAAGTGACTGATTAACCGGTGGCAGAAAATGTCCAAAAGAATTGAAAAATTCAGCAATGCCGACATTGAAAGTCAATGGATGTACAATAATGTGGCAAAGCCAAGTTTCAAAAGGAAAGCCTGTGTAGCATCCCAATTGTCTAACAATTGCAATGCTACATGGTCTAGTAATATAATTGCTACTTCCTATATATAATTGTTGCATCATAATTATATCATGCCCATGTCATCATGCCACATTGCATTTGAGCAGCATATAAAACCTATTCCATTTGGTTCTTCTCCCCATATGCATTTATATTGTATTTGCTTCTTGATATATTGTATCTGACTTTTGATATAATGTTAAATGCCCAAGCTGAGTTGGGGGCATATCTTTTAAATTATTTTCCACTTACTAACATTCTACTATCTCTTGTCCATGTGATCTTATCTAAATCTACCACATATTTTACATGGATTCTTTTATTTGATTTTATTGGAATCATGGCCATGTGTATTTATGTGTGCATACATCCATATATTCCACCCCTCTCTTTCTAGCGTATATTCTCTTTTTCTTCCAAATATGCATGTGTCACTCTATCTCTACCCTTTCTAGTCCCACATGCACTATAAGATCATTCTATCTTTTCACATGAAATTCTATGCGGAAATTCTTGTGTCCAAACTTTGTCTTTTTGCTCTTTTTGAATGGTTCTTAAAACCTAATCATCTAATATTCTAATCTACCTCTATCATATCCACATGTGTGCTATTATTCCTTCTTTTAATTTTGGCTCCTAGCACACATGCAATAACAAGCCTTTTAGGGCCACATGCATTAATAACCTCTTTTCCACTCACATGTAATGTCAACACTACTTGTGGTGTTCTTCTACATCTTCTAGAGATACATGTAATTTTGGCCTCTTTTCTTTTAAACTCCCTAAGCTTCATGTGATGATGGATTAGTCTATCCATACCCTAGGAAGCTTTCTTTTTCTTTATCTAAACCTATGCCTATCTCTACTCGTGTATATAGCTACAAACATACACCTAGCTGTCATACACACACCCTCTCTTTCTCTCTCTTTTTCTAGTGACAACCGAACATTGCCAATCTTTCTTCTCCTTTCTCTAAGCTAGTCTAAATTCCTACCGTGGATGCATGTCGATGCACCAACACATACACACCCACCCAATCCATATCTCCCTATCACTAGCTGGCCTGGTGCAACCGGCGGCACCCTCTCAGCCCAAACCCTATCTCTCTCCCTTGTGCAATCCAGCAGCAGCCGAGAGCAGCCCCGCAGCAGCACCAGTCCCAGATCGCCACCCTCCCTCTACACCCTGGGTCCCAGCGCCACCGTGACCCACCGATCGGTGAGAACCCTTGTCTCCCGCTCACTCACGTGCTCGCGCCGTAACCACCTCGCCACGCCTGTCTCGTGACCCGTCCTCTCGCTGACTTGCTTTCTTTTCTCCTCAAAGCGAACAACAGCAGCGACAATCCCCTCTTCACCGCATCTTACATGTCCTGGCTGGCCTCCCTCCTCTACATCTTCTCCTCCAAGCATAGCAGAGGAGTTCCCAGATCGCTTTTCGCTACCAGCCGATGTGGCCATGACGTTGTCATTGCCTTCTCTGCCACCGACGCCTCGCTGCCGCTCTGCATCACGCGCGAGGGGGACAGCCTGGGTTCATGCTGGAGCCGCGCAGTATAGGGAGCCAGGTGGAGAAGCGGAAGGACGCGTGCCGGAGGCCATGAACCTTGTCTGCGACCTCGACGTCTCTGCAGCACCCGCCACCGCCGTCTCCCTCCTCTCCTATGGCCGAGCTCCGTCGATGCCTCTGTACTGTCTCGGTGAGCTCCACCTCCCCCTCTTTACAGCCGGCACCGCGCGCAGCCGCCTCTCGCACGACGCACGTCGCGCGCACGCAGGCAGCGCTCGCCGCGCGCGCGACCAACAGCAGCAGCGAAACCGCGCGCACCCTCTGTTCTTCGCCTTGCCCCGTCCGCTGCAGTCCTCCTTCGCAAAATCCCCAAACACCAAAGTTGTAGCCCGATCCACCCTCTACAACTTTCCTTTTTACGGCAGGGCGAAATTCGCCGCTGTTCGGTCCCAATCGTCATCGCAACCCAGTCCGATCTCAGCCGTTTTCTGAAAACTGTCTGTCAGTTTTAAACCGTAGAGACACCTCTGTTCATCATGTTTTTACCGTCGATACAGTCCACCCCCGCTGAAACACCAAACACGAACTTTGTAGAGCGAAGTGAGATCTACACTTTTCGTTTTTACATCATCTTCAAATTCCCAACGCATCGCTCGACATCATCCTCCGAAATCAAGATCAGCTAACCTTTTCCGCGTGTAAAAAATTCAGTTATGTCCGTCGTCGATGACGCTTTTGCCCGCAGCCTGGAGTTTTCAAAATTTCACCCCGCCGTCCTCGGCTCGCCCACGTGTCGCGTCCGGGCTGGGCACGCACGCAGGTGGCCCCGCTCCTGACCCTCGCCCGCGTGTCGGTCACCGTGGGTAAGTCTGAGCCGGTGACAAAAGTTCCAGATCCTTTTTCTTTTAATAAAAATAATTCCTGCCAATGCTTAATATGTTTTAATATCCAGAAATTAATAACTTTTAATTGGTAAATCCAAATAATACATGTTTCTGAATCAGAAAAATGTGAGGATTTCAAATATGCCATTCAAAATATTATTTGAGCACATTAAATTTTCGAAATTGTTTAATTGCAATAAAAATGCCTTTTCTTAATTAATTAATTACTTTAAATCTATAACTCCAAATCGGACAAATAATATGTCTAAATCGATCAGCGCGACGAGCCCGTTCTAAATATGCATTCCATGTTCTGAATTGCAGCATGTATCATGTAAATATTAAGTGGACAGCAAGTGTTTTGGGGGCAAAACATGACTAAAACGTAATAAAAATGCTTTATTCTTGTACCCCACACCTCACCCATGCCATGCTACTTTATTGCCATGTAAATTGTGCATCATTCATCATGGCATGCTTGTTTTCTTGTCACATTTTATTCATATGCTTGTGCACTTTATTTATGTTGGCCCTTGTTTGTTTGGTTCTTCTTCGAATAGACGCCGAGCAGGGGAAATATCAGGAATCCCAGGAGTACTACCCAAATCCGTCTCTCGCTTCAACTGAGCTGCCAGGCAAGCACTACCACATGCTTGCATACATATAGTTCCTATTGCCTCTATCTTATTCTTGTATCATTGAGTCGCGATTGCATTAAATTGAATCCCAAGTACTGCATAGCCTTTATTTTTAAACCCCACCAAAGATTGTTCCTCCATCACTACAGGAGTTTTTTTGAGCCATGCGAGTCGTAGAACAGCATGTGTAGGGTATGTGAGTGTCTGATGGATAACGAGGTACCTAAACAACTTAACCTGAGTAGTAATGGGATAACTAATGGAAGAGGCAACGGTGGGCAATATCTGCTATTTGGTTTTTATGCTTACTTGTGTCCCGTAGGACGCCGAGTACTTGATTCCTGTTCCTTGACTATTCGCACTATCCACATCCGGGAGGCCGTGGACCCCCCTGAGCCAGAGCTTGATTCATTTCTATTTCTTGGGGCCGCAAAGTAGTTTGGGCCTTTGTTACTATCCTGTACTTATGCCATGCTTTACTGTTGTATTTAAGATTGTGCGTGGAGCACCTGTACTGTTTTGGATGCGGAGTGTTTTCGTGGTATCGACAAGCCCAGTCACATTTTCGGGTTCCTAGTCGTTTACAGCCATTGACGCAAACCTTGGGTCCGTCTCGGAGTCGGCCAACTTCGTTGCGGGTAGCTTAACGGGGTGGCCCCCTGAAATATTTCTGAATCCTGTGATTGCTTTGTCGTGAAGGCCTCGTTGGGTTTTGAGTTGGTTTTTCCGAGGTTGATCGAGTGTGTGTTGCTATTTGTGGACCCCTGCAGGGTAAATCTTTCTGAAAGCCGTGTCCGCGGTTATTGACGACTTGAAGAACAGTTTCTCGATCATAGACAAGAATAACTAAAGTACCGCTCTTAATTTGACCAAATACCTGACTAGTAAATAGTGCAATACTCATGGAATGGTTAATAAAAATGCCAACGGATGGGTTGTTCGTCAGCTTTCTCATTGGTAAGCGAGAAGGAGGATGGATCTATTACTTTATACTGTTATAACAGTTGTTACTAATTAACGGACATCTGTCTATCATTGGTTAGGTGGATGGTTAGCGAGTATCTATAGACTTGTTAGTTATTATCTTTTGCTGCAATTGCGTCACCCCAGGTATATGTCCACTTTAGAGGCATAAAGACTTGCTGAGTACCCCTAGGGTCTCACACGA
The DNA here is from genome assembly GCA_910589775.1 of Avena eriantha. Taxonomy (NCBI): domain Eukaryota; kingdom Viridiplantae; phylum Streptophyta; class Magnoliopsida; order Poales; family Poaceae; genus Avena; species Avena eriantha. The sequence continues at coordinate 486,373,175 of OU342742.1, forward strand.
TAAATTGTTTGATTCAGATGAACAGGTATATTCGCAAGATGGATACTGGGTGGAGGAGACAGATGATGTTGGCAACGATCACTCGGTGTAGGGATTCCGGGGATGGGGATCCGTGAGATCTGTGGGCGGGATGTGTTTATTTATGTGGCATCTTATGCCGATTTGCTTCTTATCCGTACTCGGATCTTGTTTTCCGCTTCCGCCTGATACTCTGATGTTTGATGTATGAGGATCTAGCCTAAACTATTATCTCTATCTAGGATATTTGGATCTTGCCGTATGGCGTTGCAATATTTCTATTTCTTTTAGATGGCATGGCTCTGAAAACTATTGTATGGTAGCTTGCATACATACTCACTTGTGTATGTATTTGATCTCTTCGCCTGTTGCCTACGCCGCTCGCTCTTGTCCCGATGTCTTGGAAGTGGTTAGGACGGCCGACGGGTCTACACATGGGTGGTCCCTAGGCCCCTGCTGTACTATTTTAACCACTTCCGGTTCATCCAGGCTTGAACTTAGAGCGTAGGGTCCGAGGTAGTTACAATTGGTATCAGAGCCATCCCGCCCTTCAGAGTCTCAGCCAAATGGTCGTTGTCAGTCTAGCAAATATTTTTGGTAGTTATGTATACTAGGGAAAAACAAAACGTGAGAGTAGGACTGCTTCCACTTTTCTTCTTACCCACCCACCCACCCTTTTCTGGTAAGGAAGTGTAACGTTTCAATTCTCTTCTAAAATTCAAACTAGGATTCACGTGTTCTGGGTTTCCGTAGTACCATAGAAAGTGTGTGTGTGTAATTCTTTGTCTATCTGTCGCATCCAACTTGTTATCGCAATCTGCCTTTGGTTATCAACTGTTGGTACATTCCATACCGACAGGCTTTTGTAAACCGACGTGATCTATCCAACTCCTTGTTAACCGGCGCAATCTTGTTAAGGGTGTTCTTTCTTCCAGCATGCTTCCACAAAATGTGGAGTTGCTAATCTCTATCTGTTAAGTGGTTTTGCGCATTTATTGGTATTTTAATGCCGAAAAATGTGGAACATTTTTCTTTGATACATCTATGTTTCCACACTCCTCTTCAGTCGTGTGTGAAACATTATCTATCTTCCTTTTATCGGCATGTTCACGCTAACTCATTCTTTTGTCACCGGCGCTTGATCCTAGAGTTTTATTTCGTTTCAAAATCTTCTGGGCTAAGTACATAACTCGCGTCGATCCAATGCTTGTGATTGTAATTTGGTTCTCGACATAGCTATATGACACTTATCATGAGTGGAGTATGGTTAATGCTATCTATTTTCATCCTCCAGATGATGGCGGTTATCTCCTGTGATTTTGAGTTATACCGTGATCATATCTTTATCATATTCAAGTATCCTTGCCAATCTGGAGTTTTTCTTAAGGCCCTACGGTGGTCTATCATCTGTTCATCATGCGGCACATATTTTTGAACTCCATATCTGCAAAATTCTCTTTGATACGAGGGAATTGCATCTTTTCGTCTTTGATAGCTTTTCTTGAGGTATGAGCTATCATCGTTTCTTTATCCAAGATCTCTTTATCTTTGTAACCGGCGATCCAATCGACAATGTGAACTAAGTGGCATTTCTTGTTCTCTTCGGAAGGACCAAATAATCTATTCTGCCAATGCATCTCTTTCAACACGAACCCGTGCTCTTAATATTGATCTTTCAAAGAGCGTTGGGCTCAGGAAGTGTTTCGAGCATTTTTTCGTTTCTCTCGCCTCTTGAACTTGGTATTCTGGGAATATCTTTTTAATCCATGGTGGTATATGTTGATAATATGCTTGCCTATTCTATATCTATGGAAGAACATGGAAGATCATCTGTGTCTCTGTCTGTCAAGCTGCGAGAACACCGCCTGTGTGCAAAGTTCTCAAAGTGTGAATTCTGGCTTCTTGAAGTCACCTATCTCGACCACGTCTTTCTACTAAATACATCGCTTCAATTCTGGAATTAGCAAGCCCATTGTTAATTCCATCCTCCACCTTCAACCAAACCCGGAGTTTTTCCTTGTTGGCAAAGTTTGCATCATCGTCGTTCCGCTGAAGATTTCCTCAAGACTGCTAAATCTCTCCCAATCATTTCAAGAAAAACATGGAGTTTTCACCTCTGTCTCGTCAAGTAATCTTTTGAAACCCTCTAGTTCTATCGTCTATGCTCAATCCACCGGAGGCCATGAAGACTTTTCAGATCTTTTGTAATCCTTCTATTCAAGTTGGTGCTATCTTTTTCTTTATCTGTTGAATCTTGCAGTTGTTCTCTGTAATCTTCCTTCATATCTTTCCGGTGGTTTGGATCTTACGACACGACGGCAACATCATCATCTTTATCTATCTTGAATCCGGCGAATCGTTTGCATCTATCCTTGTTTTCTAACGGAGTTCCATGAGTTATCCTTGTCAAGATCTTTAGTCTGTTTTGGTAGTTGGGTTGCTTAGTTTTCCTATTCTTGTGTGGAGTAATGCTTTGAGTGCGGGATGGAGTAGCTACCATACCACTACTCTTATCATTCGTTTTTGTACAATGAATTGGTGAATTAATGTGATTCCACTCATTCCACGGAAGTTAGAAGTGGCCTTTATCCCTCGATACTTTTACTTCCGTCCTTGTTTTTCCGGAGTGCCCTCTCGAAGAAGGTAATCCTTGATCTCTTGTTGGTGGCCGCATCTACACGGAGCAAAATCTTCAATGATCTGGTGGAAACCAATGCAAAATCTTCTCTGTCTTCTTTTCTCTATCGGTGTTCGACATCCTCAAACAAGATGGAAGGAAACTATATTTGTCTTCAATTTGTCAAATCCCTTTCTCTTGGTAAAGCCAATTATGGTTGATGCCATCATTCGCAAATCTATTGCATTATCCTCAAGGTTAAAGAAAGCAATAATTATCTATACAATAAACTTCAGATCCTCCATATTCTTTTCTTCTCGGGATTCTACCATAATCTAGCATCACCTCTTTCTCTTGAAGATATATCCACGCACCTCAATTGCGTGATCTTTTGGTTCATACCGGCGCAATAAGAAGCTCATCCGAGAAGTCCTCAATTCAAATCCTTCCGTTGATATAAAGGAACTTTATTGTTTGAAGGCAATAATGTTTCCCCAATCTTCATTCCTTTAATCTTTGGGAAGAAACAATGCTATTGTCATAGTGGTTCATATCCTCTCCAAAGTAGCCTTTTCGTCCGGCGAGACAAAGATTCATCTTCGCTTGCAGTTGTTGATCTCTAATCCTAACGATGTGTCTTTTCTTCTACATGATACATCGTTCCTCCTAATTCTTTCAACAAGTGTTCCTATTCTTTTATCATGTTTCTCGAGAAAACCGGAGCTATGTTCATCCTATCCTTCTTGTCTCACGACAATCTTTCAATTCTTCTAACCCTTTGTTTCTCAAGCAAAACGCAAGACTCGCAACAAGTCTAGGAAGTTTTGCAAGGTGTAATGGTTGCACCATTCCGTTGTTCATCAACTTGGGAACGTGAGAGTCACCTTTGTTCCGAACACCCGCCTATCCTCGTGTCTTTTTCTTTTTCCTAGGAATCTCGGGGCGAGATTCTTGTTTAGTGGGGGAGAGTTGTAGCATCCCAATTGTCTAACAATTGCAATGCTACATGGTCTAGTAATATAATTGCTACTTCCTACTTATAATTGTTGCATGATAATTATATCATGCCCATGTCATCATGCCACATTGCATTTGAGCGGCATATAAAACCTATTCCATTTGGTTCTTCTCCCCATATGCATTTATATTGTATTTTCTTCTTGATATATTGTATCTGACTTTTGATATAATGTTAAATTCCCAAGCTGAGTTGGGGGCATATCTTTTAAATTATTTTCCACCTATTAACATGCTACTATCTCTTGTCCATGTGATCTTATCTAAATCTACCACATATTTTACATGGATTCTTTTATTTGATTTTATTGGAATCATGGCCATGTGTATTTATGTGTGCATACATCCATATATTCCACCCCTCTCTTTCTAGTGTATATTATCTTTTTCTTCCAAATATGCATGTGTCACTCTATCTCTACCTTTTCTAGTCCCACATGCACTATAAGATCATTCTATCTATTCACATGAAATTCTATGTGGAAATTCTTGTGTTCAAACTTTGTCTTTTTGATCTTTTTGAATGGTTCTTAAAACCTAATCATCTAATATTCTAATCTACCTCTATCATATCCACATGTGTGCTATTATTCCTTCTCTTTAATTTTGGCTCCTAGCACACATGCAATAACAAGCCTTTTATGACCGCATGCATTAATAACCTCTTTTCCACTCACATGTAATGTCAACACTACTTGTGGTGTTCTTCTACATCTTCTAGAGACACATGTAATTTTGGCCTCTTTTCTTTTAAACTCCCTAAGCTTCATGTGATGATGGATTAGTCTATCCATACCCTAGGGAGCTTTCTTTTTCTTTATTTAAACCTATGCCTATCTCTACTCGTGTATATAGCTACACACATACACCTAGCTGTCATACACACACCCTCTCTTTCTCTCTCTTTTTCTAGTGACAACCGAACATTGCCAGTCTTTCTTGTCCTTTCTCTAAGCTAGTCTAAATTCCTACCGTGGATGCATGTGGATGCACCAACACATACACACCCACCCAATCCATATCTCCCTATCACTAGCTGGCCTGGTGCAACCGGCGGCACCCTCTCACCCCAAACCCTGTCTCTCTCCCTTGTGCAATCCAGCAGCAGCCGAGAGCACCCCTCAGCAGCGCCAGTCCCAGATCGCCACCCTCCCTCTACACCCTGGGTCCCAGCGCCACCGTGACCCACCGGTCGGTGAGAGCCCTTGTCTCCCGCTCACTCACGTGCCTGCGCCGTAACCACCTCGCCACGCCTGTCTCGTGACCCGTCCTCTCGATGACTTGCTTTCTTTTCTCCTCAAAGCGAACAACAGCAGCGACAATCCCCTCTTCACCGCATCTCACCTGCCCCGGCTAGCCTCCCTCCTCTACATCTTCTCCTCCAAGCATAGCAGCCTTGTAGTAGAGGAGTTCCCAGATCGCTTTTCGCTACCAGCCGATGTGGCCATGACGTTGTCATTGCCTTCTCTGCCACCGACGCCTCGCTGCCGCTCTGCATCACGCGCGAGGGGGACAGCCTGGGTTCATGCTGGAGCCGCGCAGTATAGGGAGCCAGGTGGAGAAGCGGAAGGACGCGTGCCGGAGGCCATGAACCTTGTCTGCGACCTCGACGTCCCTGCAGCACCCGCCACCGCCGTCTCCCTCCTCTCCTATGGCCGAGCTCCATCGATGCCTCTGTACTGTCTCGGTGAGCTCCACCTCCCCCTCTTTACAGCCGGCACCGCGCGCAGCCGCCTCTCGCACGACGCACGTCGCGCGCACGCAGGCAGCGCTCGCCGCGCGCGCGACCAACAGCAGCAGCGAAACCGCGCGCACCCTCTGTTCTTCACCTTGCCCCGTCCGCTGTAGTCCTCCTTCGCAAAATCCCCAAACACCAAAGTTGTAGCCCGATCCACCCTCTACAACTTTACCTTTTACGGCAGGGCGAAATTTGCCGCCGTTCGGTCGCAATCGTCGTCGCAACCCAGTCCGATCTCAGCCGTTTTCTGAAAACTGTCCGTCAGTTTTAAACCATAGAGACACCTCTGTTCATCATGTTTTTACCGTCGATACAGTCCACCCCCGCCGAAACACCAAACATGAACTTTGTTGAGCGAAGTGAGGTCTACACTTTTTGTTTTTACATCATCTTCAAATTCCCAACGAATCGCTCGACATCGTCCTTCGAAATCAAGATCAGCTAACCTTTAGTGCGACGAGCCCGTTCTAACTATGCATTCCATGTTCTGAATTGCAGCATGCATCATGTAAATATTAAGTGGACAGCAAGTGTTTTGAGGGCAAAACATGACTAAAACGTAATAAAAATGCTTTATTCTTGTACCCCACACCTCACCCATGGCATGCTACTTTATTGCCATGTAAATTGTGCATCATTCATCATGGCATGCTTGTTTGCTTGTCGCATTTTATTCATATGCTTGTGCACTTTATTTATGTTGGCCCTTGTTTGTTTGGTTCTTCTTCGAATAAACGCCGAGCAGGGGAAATATCAGGAATCCCAGGAGTACTACCCAGATCCGTCTCTCGCTTCAACTGAGCTGCCAGGCAAGCACTACCACATGCTGGCATACATATAGTACCTATTGTCTCTATCTTATTCTTGCATCATTGAGTCGCGATTGCATTAAATTGAATCCCATGTACTGCATAGCCTTTATTTTTAAACCCCACCGAAGCTTGTTCCTCCATCCCATGAGCCATTACTGCAGGAGTTTTTTGAGCCATGTGAGTCGTAGAACAGCATGTGTAGGGTATGTGAGTGTCTGATGGATAACGAGGTACCTAAACAACTTAACCTGTCGTAGAACCTCACTTGTGTCCCGTAGGACCCCGAGTACTTGATTCCTATTCCTTGACTATTCGCACTATCCACATCCGGGAGGCCGTGGACCCCCCTGAGCCAGAGCTTGATTCATTTCTATTTCTTGGGGCCACAAAGTAGTTTGGGGCTTTGTTACTATCTTGTACTTATGCCATGCTTTACTGTTGTATTTAAGATTGTGCGTGGAGCACCTGTACTGTTTTGGATGCGGAGTGTTTTCATGGTATCGACAAGCCCAGTCACATTTCCGGGTTCCCAGTCGTTTACAGCCATTGACGCAAACCTTGGGTCCGTCTCGGAGTCGGCCAACTTCGTTGCGGGTAGCTTAACAGGGTGGCCCCCTGAAATATTTCTGAATCTTGTGATTGCTTTGTCGTGAAGGCCTCGTTGGGTTTTGAGTTGGTTTTTCCGAGGTTGATCGAGTGTGTGTTGCTATTTGTGGACCCCTGCAGGGTAAATCTTTCTGAAAGCCGTGTCTGCGGTTATTGATGACTTGAAGCACAGTTTCTCGATCATAGACAAGAATAACTAAAGTACCGCTCTTAATTTGACCAAATACCTGACTAGTAAATAGTGCAATACTCATGGAATGGTTAATAAAAATGCAAACGGATGGGTTGTTCGTCAGCTTTCTCATTGGTAAGCGAGAAGGAGGATGGATCTATTACTTTATACTGTTATAACAGTTGTTACTAATTAACGGACATCTGTCTATCATTGGTTAGGCGGATGGTTAGCGAGTATCTATAGACTTGTTAGTTATTATCTTTTGCTGCAATTGCGTCACCCCAGGTATATGTCCCCTTTAGAGGCATAAAGACTTGCTGAGTACACCTAGGGTCTCACACGATAAATTGTTTGATTCAGATGAACAGGTATATTCGCAAGATGGATACTGGGTGGAGGAGACAAATGATGTTGGCAACGATAACTCAGTGTAAAGATTCCGGGGATGGGGATCCGTGAGATCTGTGGGCGGGATGTGTTTATTTATGTGGCATCTTATGCCGATTTGCTTCTTATCCGTACTCGGATCTTGTTTTCCGCTTCCGCCTGATACTCTGATGTTTGATGTATGAGGAGCTATCCTAAACTATTATCTCTATCTAGGATATTTGGATCTTGCCGTATGGCGTTGCAATATTTCTATTTCTTTTAGATGGCATGGCTCTGAAAACTGTTGTATGGTAGCTTGCATACATACTCACTTGTGTATGTATTTGATCTCTTCGCCTGTTGCCTACGCCGCTCGCTCTTGTCCCGATGTCTTGGAATTGGTTAGGACGGCCGACGGGTCTACACATGGGTGGTCCCTAGGCCCCCGCTGTACTATTTTAACCACTTCCGGTTCATCCAGGCTTGAACTTAGAGCGTAGGGTCCGAGGTAGTTATAGCCTGACCATGCATTTTCTCCACTCGATTTAAATAAGTCCAAGTACATTGGTATTACTACAAAATAGATTAGCAGTAGCTGAACTCCATACAAAATACTTAGTAGAAGTGTAGAACTACAAGCTTACACTAAGCTAGGAACCACTACATGTCCCATCATACGTACTCGAAGAAACGAGAATGCTTCAGCGTGTCAAAGTGTTGGCTGGGTTGCACCCTTGATTTCCTGCCTGTGACGCGTCTCTCGTTTCATTGTCGCCTGTCGGCCTCTAGGTCAACAGCATACATGTAAAATTCATACGACAAACTAGGAAGTTTGGGATCCTTAATTTCGGCAATTCCAATTACAAAGGGAATCTGCCACCAACATAAACTAGCTAATTAGTACAACATTACATACACTCACAGTAGGATCATCACAAGAGGATTAAGATGTGATATCTCACCGGTGAATCTTGTCTGACTACATGTTGAGTAGTATGCCAATAAAGACGTGGCTTGGACAGAAAAGACATGAGCACTTCCTGCGTAGCGCTGGCCGGCGATGGCCTAATCGTTGTCTCGGGTGACCTCTTTACTACAACCTGATTGAAACTAGTGAAGAAGACCAATGACCAAAACCTCACCTTGTACCGAGGCGATTCGCACGCCGCCGACCTGACCGGCCTGACGGATAGGAGCAAGTCCGTACGATGCCCGTTAATTTGGGCGACGAATAGCTTGCCCTCCTTCCCGATGCCGATGACCTCAGCTCTGAGCGAGCCCGGTGCACGAGCCGGCACAGATGGGTCCCATTTTTGGGGGCTGTATCTCGGCACTGTCATCGAGTGGGAAGATATGAGGTGCTCGATGACCACTTTCTTAATGCCAGTGAACTCACATCCTGGCTCCGTGCAGACACACCGGCGGTAGTTGCATGCGATCTTGTGGTCGTAGATGTCCTTGTAGGAGACCAAAGTCCAGCAGATGTCGTTGGGGCATCTACTACCTTTTCCGCCAGCAACTTGGCGATACAGCTCCTTGGAGCATGCGGCCAGTCGGACGGCGCTGGTAGTGTCCAGACGCTTAGCTATTTCGTTGAAGACGTCGTCCCCGACATTTGTCCAGACGTTGTTCAGCCGGTTGTGCCTCGAATCAAAAGCCATCACGTCCGAATGATTGTGCGGAAAGGGCGGATCTATGTATGACTGTTGGGATTATTTGGAGGAGAGGGGTGGCAGCCTAGATGGATCGATATAGCGGGTGAGATGGCGAGAAAAATGTGTGAAGTGCGCACTAGAGAAGATCCAAATGTGGCCTCTCGGAGTTGGGAATGGCTCTTAAGGAGGGGGTTTTGCCGTGCTCCTATGGCTGTCTTCTGCCGGGCGTACTGCATCGAGCATGCCGACTAGAGTTATGGACTAGGGAGTACTACTATAGGTACTCTAGACTGGCATGCTGCCATGGAGTGTTCTCTCATCACATCTCAGTTATTAGAACTGAGAGATGACTTATTTACTGCTCCCATTTTATACTACTCCCTCCAGTTCATATTCTAATGGCCTCAACTTTGTCTAGATTCACATCAGTTAGACAGAGTAGTTGTAAGTTGAGTCACTTACGTTTTTCGGTACTTCATAGTACGTACCAAAATACCAAGATGCTTAACCTCATATGAACTTTCTATAAAGGTACCCCTTTGCAAAGATTGGCAAGCCTGCTAAAATTGCTGAAACTTCTAGAAAGGCAAGAACCCACGGCCTAAATTGCATCATGTTTGGTGAAATAACGACAGGTTCCCAGTTCATATTCATCAGCATTTCAAAGTGACCAATTCAGCAATACAGACTCTGAAATTCAAGCTGGACATCGAGAATCAATCTTGTTTCAGCACTAAAAACCTTGGTGCGGGATCAGTCACTTTTCTCCGAATACACTCGATCATCGAAGCGAGCAAAACTGGCCATCAAGCCTGCTTTTCTATGCATACTTTCTACTCACATCATTGACTGTGTGACCCTCATATGCAAACCAAAATGCCCCAAGCCTCATCTAGATTGTGACAAGGCCATGTTTCAAAAGAATAGTAAGACCATCTACTGCCCTTGATCTAAAAAAGTATTAGTACGTCAGTATTAGTTCTACAAGATACTTTAGTACTGTAGTAAAAACAACCGAACATTTGACAGATTCACTACCATTTGAAAGATTCAGCAGCACGGAATAAAACAGAAAAATATCAATAGATTCCAAACACATAATCAAGGGCACTTGACAGATTCAACAGCAGTTCAAAGTGACCGATTTAGCAGTACAGATAATGACAAAAAGTATTGACAGATTTAACAATGCAGACACTGAAATCCGATAGATCTAGCAAGACCATAATTCAAAAGGACAGAGAGAACATATTCTGACCATGTTCCAAAAGAAGAGTAAGACCATCTACTGGTCTTGATCTAAACAAGTACCAATACATCACTATTAGTTCTAAAAAATATTTTAGTAATAGCAACAATAGAACGTTCGACAGATTCAATGGCACTTGAAAGATTTAGCAGTACTGAATAAGACAGAAAATATCATCAGATTCCCAATTCATAATAAGCGGCACTTGATAGATTTAGCACCATTTCAAAGTGACCGATTTAGCAGTACAGATAATGACCAAAGGAATTGATAGATTCAGCAATGCAGACATTGAAATTCGGCAGATGTAGCAAGGCCATGATTCAAAAGGAAAGATAGACCTTATTCTGCACTAGATTCGTCGGTCTGAACAAGTACCAGTACATAGGTATTACTCCTACTACAAAACATATTAGCAATAACAGAACTCCATACAAAATAAGCAGAACTACCTTAAGCTGGGAACCACATGTCCCAAAATGGTAAGAAAAATCTGGTCGAGGAGTACATGTGTTCAAGTTAGGATCATCACAAGAAGATAAAGATGGGTTAAACGCTAAGAAATAGGGATGCAGAAGTGGGAAAAATGGGACAGGCGGGCTCCTTAATTTTAGACCCCTAGACTAACTCTAAACTAAGTGAGAGAAGTGGGACAAGTAGGATTTAACAAATCTCACTTATCCTGCTTATCCCACTTAGTTTAGAGTTAGTTTAGAAGTCTCCCACATATCCCACCTCTGCATCTACAGTAATAATCTTGTCGATACGAATCATGTATTCCACGGTGAACTCCGATGGTCGATTCCGACGACAAGCGACCAGATTAGACTGACAAACCGACAAAGAGCAAGCGGATTTAGAATTCGTATAGAATACCTTCTCACACAAGCCATTTGGATGTGCAGAGCTGAACTTCACCATGAACTGCGGCGACACGCGTGCTGCCGGCCTGACGCACATGACAGATATCAAGATGACATCGTCGCGCCCATTGAATAGCATGCAGAAGACCGTGTCATCGAACCCGATTAGCCAGATATCTACATTTTTGCGAGCCCGGTGTCGGCACCGGCTTAGAAATGTACCTTCCTTTCCTACCATAGTGTAAAATGCGCAACCTCATGGCGTGGGCTTCTCTGAGGTGGGAGTGGAGCACAAATGGAATTGCCGCGAACTCGTAGCCAGGCACCACGCAGTTCCATTGGACTGCATCAGCAAGCATTGAACATGAAGACATATTTGGTTGGACAGCCCATACCAATTGGGTCTGTCACCAACATAAAATAATTAATTAGTACGACATTACATATATTCATATTAGGATCATCACAAGAAGATTCATATGTGTTAACTCACTCTTGGTTGATATTCTTGTAATCCAAGGGGAATTCCGACAACATCTTGAGAAGCTCGTAGGTAATGCCTCGGTTTCGAGAGGTACAACATGAGCCCTTTCAGCGCGACTTCAGCCAATGAAGGCCTGCTCGTCTTCTCAGATGTCGCTACCATTTCGACCGAATGGATCTTATTCCATGACGGCAGCGACCATAACATCACCTTGTACCGTGGTGATTCGCATGTCGCCGACCTGACGTACCTGACGGATAGGAATATGTCCGTGGTGTACCCTCCAATTAGGGCGGCAAACTCCGTGCCCTCTTTCTCGATGCCGATGATCTCTGGTGCGTGCACCCGGTTAGTCGGGTACCAGTACTTGTTGGAGTAGGTCACTTGGGGCAAATAGTACATCTTGTGGGCAAGTTTCAAGTGATCAAAGAGCTCGTGCAAAGTCAATGGCCGGTTGATGAACTCGCATCCTTGCTCCTTGCAGGCTGCGCATGGGGCATAGCAGCACTAGATCTTGTGCTCGTAGACGTCATTGTAGGAGACCAATGAACAACAGCGGTCGTTGGTACACTTGCTACCTTTTCCGCCAGCGACCTGGCGATACAGCTCCTTGGAGCATGCGGCCTGCCTAATGGCGCTGATAGTGTCCAGACTCATAGTGATTTCGTTGAAGACGTCGTTGCCGACCTTGCTCTAGCCGCAGTGTCGCGGGTTGCACCTCAAATTCGCCATCCCATCCGGACGGATTGGGGGTGAGGGTGGATCTATGTAGAGTTGTTGGTGGGTTTTGGAGGAGGGGGATGGTGGCCTGGAGGGAGTGATGCAGCGTGCAAGATGGGGAATAAAATGTGTGAAGCACGCGCCTGAGATGCGGCCAGGAGGCGTCGGTGAGTGGGGATAAACTAAACGGAGACGGGGAATATAGGATGGCTCTTTGAAAGAGGTTTTTTCTTTCCTTCTGCTGTAAGAAGCGGCTGCATCGAGGATGCCGGCTAAGCGTGAATGCGTGTAAAACGCGCCCCTGTGGAATAAATTAAACATGTCACCTCCTAGCGCAGTACTTTCTCGTCACGTCAGCTTCTATTTTCATACTAGTATTAGGGCATCACCTATGGTGGCAGAATTTATCTATAAGCTAGGAGGTTTTAAGAAAAAGCTTTCAATGTACTACTGAATTCCTGGTTAGCCTAAAAATTATTTGGAAAATTTTAAGAGCAATCTATCTATTGTGCTTACTTGTAGTTAAAATTTGACACGGTCGGTGGGAGTACGGTTTACATCAAAGACCCCAAAAAAGAGAAAATTACATAGAGGTCCATAAACTTAGCACAAAGGGCCCTAAAGTTAAGAAATGAAAGCACTCGGGTCCTTCTCGAGCAAGAAACTGAGCCATACCCTTCGTACTACTATATTTGCTACACACAAACAGACAAAATGCTCCTCACACTTTCGAACCAGCGTGCTAGGGGTGTGCTTGGTGCTTCCTCTTCGCATGGTGTGAAATGGAACAACAAGCAGGTTGACGCACGTGGGCAGCGCCACATTGTAGATGAGAGATTAGCGGGCCAGCAGGGTGTGTGTGGATGGTGATGAGGCAGGAAAGGAGGGAGAAACCACAATTTGTTTTTCATGCATATATATAGTAAAGGTCCCGAAATTTCGACAATAGGTTCAACTTCTTGCTAACATTCTACATCTTGACAACTTAACGAAATTATATTAGGTCAAACTTGAGATAGAAGTAAGCGTGTGATAGATAGATCTTGCATTAGTTGTCTTGTCGAAGGTATATGTGTGCATCTTCTTTTAGTAAATGATGTTCTAGGTGTGAGTTTCCAACTATCAGGAAAAAACATTCTCAATTTTCCCATGTTTTGTGAATTTTAAAACTTCTTAGCTAACTCTGCCGACTTGAATGAGACTCTATGCCAATTTATCGAAATTAGGTCAAATTTGAACTACAAGTAAATTATAGATTGCTTTGGAAGTTTTACGAAAAAGCTTTCAGTGGTTTTCAATGTACTGAATTCCTGGTTAGAGCTTCAAAAGTTTTTTGGGACATTTTAAGAGGAATCTATCTATCGCTCTTACTAGTAGATAAAATTTGATATGGACGGTGGGAGAAAGTACAATTTGCATCGAAGACCTAAAAACATTACATAGAGGTCCATAAATGTAGCATAAAGGGCTCTAAAGTTAAGCAAGGAAAAGCAGTCTGGTCCTTCTTGAGAGAGCACCTTAGCCATATACCCTTCATACTAGTGTGTACTTTCTTCACAGACACACACAAAAACGCTCCTCACACTTTCGAACGAGCGTGCTGGGGTGTGCTTGGTGCTTTCTCTTCGCATGGTGTGAAATGTAATGACAAGGCATGTCGACACACGTGGGCAGCACCACGTTGTGGACGATGGAGAGGTCAGCCGGTCGGGGTGTGTGTGTGGATGGTGATGAGGCAGTGTGAAGGAGAGAGAAAATACAACTTGTTTTGCGTGCATATCTTATCTTAGCACTATATAGTGTACGAATAACTTTGAATGTTGACTTTTGGATTAAGACTCGCGAATCCCAGCGTTTCTAGCCGTTGGATATTCTTTGCCCTTATAGCTTCTAGAAGAATCTATTCACAGTCTTCGACATAATCAATGCTATGCACAAACCTCAAAACACACTTCTCCATCATACTAGAAGGTTCTCCCTTTTTCTCTAAACCATGTCATCAAAAATTTCATGTGTTAGGTAGCTAAATAATCTTTGATTTTTACATGATGATATAGAGTACAAGGACCAAATATACACCCATACTTTATAGATGTTGATCAAATTTATATTATTTGTGCTTTACCAATTATAATTGTATATAGTGATGATGATATGTCATGCGTCTACTATCTGACTCCCACGTGCAACTTACTAGTAGCTAATAATCATTGACTTCTACATGATCTTACCACTATATAGTGTACAAACAACTTTGAATATTGACCGTTGGATCAGGACTCGCGACCCAACATTTCTGGCCGTTCGATCTTCTTTTCCATTCTAGCACCTTGAAGATTCTATTGATAGTCTTAATTACAAACCACTATATAGTGTACGAATAACTTTGAATATTGACCGTTGGATCAAGACTCGCGAATCCCAGCTTTTTGAGCCGTTGGATCTTCTTTTCCATCCTATCATCTAGAAGATTCTATTGATAGTCTTCGGTATAATGAATACTATGCACAACCTCAAAACACACTTCTCCATCATACTAGAATCTTCTCCCTTGTTTCTCTATACCATGTTATCAAAATTTTCATATGTTAGGTAGCTAATAATCTTTTACTTCTACATGATGATACAAAGTACAAGGACCAAATATATACACACATACTTTATAGATGTTGATCAAATTTATATGTTTTTGTGCTTTACCAATTTATATATGTTGATCAAATTCCTGTTTAACTCCTTTATAATTAAGATTTTTCATATTGACAATTTAACGCAAAATTAGCTCAAACTTGAGCTACAAGTAAGCGCGATAGATTTTTCTTTAATTAAATGTCTCTTTGGAGGTAGATGGATTCATCTTCTTGTAGTAATCAGAATCATCGGTGTGAGTTTCCAACTATCAGGAAAGAACATTCTCAATTTTCCGAGTGATGATGAGATTAGTGTACGAATAACTATGAATGTTAACCGCTGGATCAAGACTCGCGAATCCCAATATTTGTAGCCGTTGGATCTTCTCTTCCATTCTAGCATCTAGAATATTCTATTGATAGTCTTGAACACAATGAATGCACTATGCATAAACCTCTCTAAACACACTTCTCGATCATACTAGAATCTTCTCCCTCGTTACTCTAGACCATGTTACCAAAAATTTCAAGTGTTAGGTAGCTAATAATCTTTGACTTCTACACATGATAATGCAAAGTACAAGGACCAAATATACACCCATACCTTATACAGTAGATGTTGATCAAATTTATATTCTTTTGTGCTTTACCAATTATAATTTTATATTGTGATGATATGTCATATGATTTACTATCTGAGCCTTATTAAGGTGTGCTTTTTTACACAATTCGGGAGTAGTATATTTCTTTGCTTAGACATATGGTCACCTCTGTCCACGCGCTGATACGTGCTGAAAGAATAAAACGTTGGCAGGGGAAGAGGGCAGCAACGAAGAGAAGTTGAAGGAGGTTCCATGTCAGAGCAAAGTTATGATGGGTTTCTGACACGAGGTACTCCTATGGCCTTACAGTGTACACTCTACTAGTAGTAAATTTCAGGACCTATGCACGCAAAACAAATCGTGTGTTTTCTCTCTCCTTCCCTATGCTCCATCTCTCCTCCGCTTTCCCCTCGCGCACCGGTCTGGCTGATCTCTCTACCCCTCGTCCATAGCTTGGCGCTACGCACGTGTGCCTTGGTATGGCAGCTCTCTGTCTCTGGCATGCTCTGTAGCCGCGCGTTGGTGTGGAGTAGGGACGAGGAGGAGTACATAGGAAGGAAACCACTTTGGTCCTTGGTGGCACAAAAATTCAAACTTTTCCGGTTTTCGAAATTTTGACTTGCTTCCCAAACATCAGGATGGAAGGTTATCCAAAAGATCGGCCAAACATCGGGAGGGAAGGCAATTTTGAACCAGTTTTGAACATTGGTCACATTGAATAAACGAAAAACAAAAAACAAAAGTTTTACTCATGATGTCCTATCATGTCTTGTGCACCACGTGCCATGAAAACTGTAATCATGGGATTAGATAAGTTTTGGAAAAATAGCTTCGCAATATTGTCCTACCATGTGTATGGACACTATCGGGTTTATTTCAACCCGAACGACCAATGTCATCTACAGGTAAATTGTAGGCCGGTTAGAAAGTTTTACGAAAAAGCTCTTGTAGGTACCCATTGGGGGGAAGGGTCAATTATTATAAATCAGAAACCACCGAGAGTTTGGATGACAGGTTCATCTCCTTGCTAAGATTTTGCATCCTAACTATTTAATAAAGTTAGGTCAAAGTTTGCTCACAGTTTCATGAAATTAGGTCAAACTTTGCTAACTGATTAACTTTGAACATTGACCGTTGGATGAAGACTAGCAAATCAAAACATTGCCAACCTCTTGATCTTCTTTTCCATTCTTAGCATCTAGAAAGATTCTACTAATAGTATTTAGCACGATGAACACTAGTATGCGCAAACCTCAAAACACACAGTACTTCATTATTACTCGGTCTTGTGCCAAATGCACGGACTTGGATGGAATTTTCATTTTTTATGAGGTCCTTGATGTAACTTGTACTTCCACCGACCACTCGAGCACCTCGCTCTTACGAGACCTACCATTAGATCGGCCATTCACAGTTTCTTATCTTTATCTTGTCTCTTATCTCTTACAATACCATATATAACACCACTACATAGTGTAGGGATTAACTTATTTTGAACATTGACCGTTGGATCTCAAGACTGGCAAATCCAAACATTGCTAACCGTTGGATCTTCTTTTCCATTCTTAGCATCTATAAAGATTCTATTGATATTCCTTAGCATGATGAACACTAGTATGTGTAAACCTCAAAACACACAGTACTTCATTACTCGGTTTCAGGGTCCTTGTGATAAATGCGTGGACTTGGATGCAATTTTCATTTTTTATGAGGTCCTTGATGTAAATTGTAATTCTACCCACCGTGTTAACTCTCAAGCACCTCGCTCTTACGAGACCTACCATAAGATCAGCCATTCACAGTACTTCTTATCTTATCTTATCTTTTATATTGTCTCATATCTCTTACAATACCATACCACTACATAGTGTAGGGATTAACTTTGAACATATTAACTGTTGGATCAAGACTAGCAAATCCAAATATTGCTAACCATTGGATCTTTTTTCCATTCTTAGCATCGTGAAAGATTCGATCTATTGATAGTATTTAGCACGATGAATGCTAGTATGCGCAAACCTAAAAACACACAGTACTTCATTGCTCAATGCCAGGGTCCTTGTGCTAAAATGGATGGACTTGGATGCAATTTTCATTTTCTTCGAGGTTCTTGATGTAATCTGTACTTCCACCGACCGTGTTAACTCTCAATCACCTCGCTCCTACGAGACCTACCATTAGATCGTCCATTCGCAGTACTTCTTATCTTACCTTTATCTTGTCTCTTATCTCTTACAATACCATGCATACCACCACTAAATAGTGTAGGGATTAGCTTTTTTGAACATTGACCGTTGGATCAACACTGGCAAATCCAAACATTGCAAACTGTTGGATCTTATTTTCTATTCTAGCATAAAGGTCTGTACTCCCTCGCTCCGTCCCAAAACATAAGGCGACTAAGGATTGGTCAAAAGTCAAACCTTACTACCTTTGACCAAATATTTAGAAAAAAATATCTACATCTACAATATTGAATGGACATATTAATAAAATATACTTTATGGTGAATCTATTGATATTAATTTAGTACTCTAAATTTTTATATTTTTGTGTATAATCATTGTCAAACTTAAAAAATGTTGACTTTTGACTAATCCTTGGGCGCCTTATATTTTGGCGGAGGGAGTACTATTCAACACGAATCCAGTTGCTCTAAACAATTGGATCTAATAGCCCAACGGTCATGATTAGTGCTATGGATCCAATTCAAAACTGCGCCACTATAGTAGTATAAGTAGAGAGAATACAGTCTACTTGAAGGAAATGTGCCCTGAGAGGCAATAATAAAGTTGTTATTATGTATTCCTTGTATATGATAGATGTTTATTTTGCATGCTATAATTGATAGGAACCGTCAATACATGTGTGTTTAATAAAAAAAGGGTTCCTAGTTATGTCTCTCTTATAGACTAGCTTGTTGATTAACAAGATGATCAAGGTTTCCTGATCATGGACATTGGATGTTGTTAATAACAAGGTAACAGCATTTGTGAAATGATGTGATGAACATTCATCCAAAGTATAGCATTACGATCAAGTCATTATGTTTATATTGCTATAACATCATACGAAGTATTCTTAGTCCTTAGACCATGAGATCATGTTAATTGCTAACACTGGAAGAGTATCTTGATAACATCAAACGTCACACCGTAACATGGTGACTATAAAGGTGGGTTCTGTACTATAAAGGTGTTATGTTGAGGCTCATGGATCAAGAGTGGAATTTGTCAATCCCGATGACGGATAGGTATACTCTGGGCCCTCTCGGTGATAACACATTAAGATAGCTTGCAAGCAAGTGATGTGATCACTAGAATGTTATATCATGGGAACGAGAAAAGAGTGCATGTCCGTAACGAGATCAAACTAGGTATTTGGATACCGATGATCGAATCTCAGACATGTATTATATCATGAGACAAAGGGATTAAATTGCTAGCGTTAAAGGTTCTCACGATCACAGAAGTCATCGTTGAATGTGCAGGAGTCAGTATGGATCTCCAGGTCCCCCTTCTGATTATTGATCTGAGAGGAGTCTCAATCATGTCTGCATTATTCGCGAACCATAGGGTGACACACTTAAGGGTTGCCAGACACCATTTAGGAGCACATATGTTCCAGACAAAAGGTTTGCAAAGCGTAGGAAATGTTTCGATAGAAACAGGAATTGTTTCGATAGAAACAGGAATTGTTTCGATAGAAACCAGAACTGTTTCGGGTGAAATTGTACAAAGTGGTTTTGCATGTAATATTGAAATGTTGCAAGGGGTTTTATGTGAATGTTTGTTAATTAAAGTAATTAACAAAATTCTAAATAAAATAAATATAAGTGTTTTATTGAATTGAGAGTTGCATTTAATTTGGTGGAAATTAAATACATGTGAGTGGGATTTTCGGTGGAGGCCATGTTTATGTGAGTGGAGGTTCACCACATGAATGAAGGAGGGGAGGAGTCCCCCCCTCATGCGCCGGCTATGGGAGGGGAGGGGTGTCCCTCCCTCCTATATAAAGCCCCCCTCTCCCCTCTCACAAAGCACACCTCCTCGTGAAGGATCTCTCTCCCCCTCTAGATATTCCCCCATGGTCTCGGATTAGCGAGATACATGTTCCCGGTGGCCTTGCGTCTGGAAGGAGTTTCTTCTTCCGCTGATTTTATAGAGCGAGGAGGTGGATGTTGTCCGGTAGCTTGAACGTGTGAGCGAGGACGGATGCGCTGCTGATTTGTGGCGCTCGGACTTCCACACAATCTTTAGATCGGCAAGCGTATGACTACATCAACCACAAGTTCCTACTCGTTTACAAAACTCGTTGTCTTCGAGGTTAAGTTCTCCATGGATGTATATCCACCCGTTTCTCTATATCTAGTAGATAGAACTTGGCGTATAGTTCTCATCATAGGAAATTTTTTGTTTTCTATGTTGCGGACCCAACAGTGGTATCATAGCCTGATCTATGCATAGGTGCTTTGCACGGGTAGTACACATATGTTTATATGTGGGCGATGATGATCATGTTATTGCATCTTCTATGTATTTTGGATATTGGTGGCATAGTGGGATGAAGCGGCCCGGACTAACCTTGCATGCCATCGTACATGAGACCGGTTCCACGACTAACATGCAACTAGTTTTGCATAAGTGGCCAGCGGGTGTCTGTCTCTCCTACTATAGTCAATATCTGATTTACAATGAGTTGCTAATAACTTGGTTATCCTCGTTGTGGTTCATGTTCGTGGGTAAGAATGGTTCTATCTCCGAAAGCCCTAAGCCACGTGAAACTTGCAATTGATAAATTAGAGGCGTCTAGTTTAGATCATTGCTGGGCTAGTGTCTTGATATGGTATTGTTGTAAGTAGATGTATGATAGATACTCTTACAACCCACTTAATGTGTAAGTTCCATAGACCTTGGCCTTACACACAAAGGAATGATAGAGATCATACCACGATGAAAATGATAGAGATCAAATGCATGGACCATCTCATTTCACTTCACACATTAGATGTTAGCATCTTATATTGCTAGTTTGGCGTTTTGGGTAGCATTATAAGATGATCCCTCGTTTAGATATCAAGATAAAATGTGTTCTTTCTTAAGTATGCACTGTTTTGTGGATCGGGTTTTGAGGCATCACATGATGATCGGGTGTTTTTGACTCTACGCTTTCATACAACGGGTGTAAGATAGTTTTACACATGCAAATACTAAGGTTCTTACTTGGCGAGCCTAGCATGTACAGACATGGCCTTGGAACATGGACCGAAAGGTTAAGCATGACTCATATAGTTGATATGATGTCCATATAGATGCTCGCCTTTGAAGCTACACCGACTCACGTGATGATCGGACTTGGTGTAGTGGATTTGGTTCATGTAATCACCAAAAGGACACGAGGGATATCGTTTTTGAGTGGGAGTTCATTAGTAATTTGGATTAGTTGAACTCAATATATCATAAACATAGTCTAAATATACTTTAAATTTTTTTTTGTAGATGGCACCACCTGCTTCTAATTTCAATGTGTTCATGGAGAAAGAGAAGCTTGCTGCGAATGGTAGCAACTTCACCAACTGGGCTATGAATTTAAGAATTCTCCTCACTGCTGCACAAAAGAAATATGTGCTAGAGGCGCCGCTAGGCCCCCCACCAGCTCCCGATGCCCCTGACGAGGAAAAGAACGTCTATATAACTCGTCAGGAGGACCACAACTTAGTTCATTGCGGCATACTGTATGGGCTAGTGCCAGAACTTCGAAAGCATTTCAAAAATGGCAATGCATTTGATACCATGGGAGAATTGAAAATGATTTTCGATACCCATGCTGCCGTAGAGAGTTATAATGCTTCTGAAAAGTTCTTTAGCTGCATGATGGAGGAGAATAGCTCCGTTAGTGAGCATGTACTCAAAATGTCTGGGTACGCTGATAAGCTTGTGTCCTTGGGAATAACGATTCCCATTGACTTAGTCATACATTGTGTTCTCCAATCTCGGCCACCTAGCTACAAGAGCTTCGTGATGAAATGTAATATGCAGGGCATGAAGAAGTCTCTTCCCGAGCTTCTGTCAATGCTTAAGACTGCAGAAGTGGAGATTAGGAAAGAACATCAAATGTTGATGATCAATAAGACCACCGGTTGCAAGAAGGACAAGAAAGGCAAGCAAAAGGGAAAGAAGGGCGGCAAATCGGTTGTCGCACCTAAAAAGAAACCCTGGGCTGGCCCTAAGTCTGATACCGAGTGCTACTATTGCAAGGGGACTGGCCATTGGAAGCGCAACTGCCCCAAGTATTTGGCGGATAAGAAAGCCGGCAAGGCAAGCAAAGGTGTATGTGATATACATGTTATTGATGTGTACTTGAATAGTACTTGCAGTAGCACCTGGGTATTTGATACGGGATCAGTTGCTAATATATGTAACTCGGTTAAGGGGCTGCGAAACAAGCGACAGCTAGCAAGGGATGAGGTCACGATGCGGGTCGGCAATGGATCAAGAGTTGATGTGATCGCCGTCGGAACGCTGCCTCTCCATATGCCATCGGGATTATTTATAAACCTAAATAATTGTTATTTGGTGCCTGCACTGAGCATGAACATTGTATCCATATCGTGTTTGATGCAAAGTGGTTATTCATTTAAGTCTGAAAACAATGTGTTGGGTCCGCAGCATAGAAAAAAAATTTCCTACGATGAGAACTATACGCCAAGATCTATCTACTAGATATAGAACAACGGGTGGACATACATCCATGGAGAACTTACCCTCGAAGACAATGAGTTTTGTTAATGAGTAGGAACTCGTGGTTGATGTAGTCGTACGCTTGCCGATCTCAAGATCGTGTGGAAATCCGAGCGCCGCAAATCAGCAGCGCATCCGTCCTCGCACACACGTTCAAGCCACCGGACAACCTCCACCTCCTCGCTCCAACGAATCAGCGGAAGCACCAACTCCTTCTAGACGCAAGGCCACCGGGAACATGTATCTCGCTAATCCGAGACCATGGGGGAATATCTAGAGGGGGAGAGAGATCCTTCACGAGGAGGTGTGGTTTGTGAGAGGGGAGAGGGGGGCTTTATATAGGAGGGAGGGAGACCCCTCCCCTCCCATAGCCGGCGCATGAGGGGGGGGACTCCTCCCCTCCTTCATTCATGTGGTGAACCTCCACTCACATAAACAAGGCCTCCACCCAAAATCCCACTCACATGTATTTAATTTCCACCAAATTAAATGCAACTCTCAATTAATAAAACTCTTTTATTTATTTTATTAAGAATTTTGTTAATTACTTTAATTAACAAACATTCACATAAAACCCCTTGCAACATTTCAATATCACATGCAGAACCACTTTCTGCAATTTCACCCGAAACAATTCCGGTTTCTATCGAAACAATTCCTGTTTCTATCGAAACATTTCCTGCGCTTTGCAAACCTTTTGTCTGGAACATATGTGCTCCTAAATGGTGTCCGGCAACCCTTAAGTGTGTCACCCTATGGTTCGCGAATAATGCAGACATGATTGAGACTCCTCTCAGATCAATAATTAGAAGCGGGACCTGGAGATCCATACTGATTCCTACACATTCAACGGTGACTTCTGTGATCGTGAGAACCTTTAACGTCAGCAGTTTAATCCCTTTGTCTCATGATATAATACATGTCCGAGATTCGATCATCGGTATCCAAATACCTAGTTTGATCTCGTTACCGACATGCACTCTTTTCTCGTTCCTGTGATATAACATTCTAGTGATCACATCACTTGCTTGCAAGCTATCTTAATGTGATATCACCGAGAGGGCCCAGAGTATATCTATCCGTCATCGGGATTGACAAATTCCACTCTTGATCCATGAGCCTCAACATAACACCTTGATAGCACTGAACCCACCTTTATGGTCACCCTGTTACGGTGTGACGTTTGATGTTATCAAGATACTCTTCCAGTGTTAGCAATTAACATGATCTCATGGTCTAAGGACTAAGACTACTTTGTATAATGTTATAGCAATATAAACATAATGACTTGATCGTAATGCTATACTTCGGATGAATGTTCATCACATCATTTCACAAATGTTGTGACCTTGTTATTAACAACATCCAATGTCCATGATCAGGAAACTTTGATCATCTTGTTAATCAACAAGCTAGTCTATAAGAGAGGCATTACTAGGAACCCTTTTTGTTTATGAAACACACATGTATTGATGTTTCCTATCAATACAATTATAGCATGCAAAATAAACATCTATCATATACAAGGAATACATAATAACAACTTTATTATTGCCTCTCAGGGCATATTTCCTTCAGTCTCCCACTTGCACTAGAGACAATAATCTAGTTTACATAGTGATAAATATAACACCCATGGAGTTCTGGTGTTGATCATGTTTTTCCCTAGGGAGTACTTTAGTCAACGGATCTGCTACATTCAGGTCCGTGTGCACTTTACAAATCTTTATATCTCCATCCTTGACATGCTCGCGGATGGAGTGAAAACGGCGCTTAATATGCTTGGAATTCTTGTGAGACCTTGGTTCCTTGGTGTTGGCTATGGCTCCATTGTTGTCACAATAGATCACCATTGGGTCCAACGCACTAGGAACCACACCCAGTTCCGTTATGAACTCCTTCATCCAAACCGCTTCCTGCGCTGCTTCTGAAGCAGCAACATATTCCGCCTTCGTCGTTGATCCAGCTACCACAGGTTGTTTGGAGCTCCTCCAACTAACTGCTGCTCCGTTCAAGAAAAATACGTATCCGGATTGATACTTAGAGTCATCCGGATCAGTGTCAAAGCTAGCATCGACATAACACTTAGCGACTAGCTCTTCTTCACCTCCGTATACAAGAAACATATCCTTAGTTCTTCTCAAGTACTTAAGGATATTCTTGACCGCTATCCAGTGTTCCGAACCTGGATCAGATTGGTACCTACTAGTCAAACTAATAGCATGTGCCACATCCGGTCTTGCACATAGCATGGCATACATTATAGAGCCTATGGCTGAGGCATAGGGGATCTTATCCATTATCTCTCTTTCTTCCGCTGTAGACGGACTTTGAGTCTTACTCAATGTCTTGCCTTGCAGCATAGGTAAGTACCCCTTCTTACTTCCGCCCATATTAAACTTCTTTAATATCTTATCAAGGTATGTACTCTGCGATAGCCCAATTAGGCGTCTTGATCTATCTCTATAGATTTTAATGCCTAATATATATGAAGCTTCACCAAGGTCCTTCATCGAAAATTTGCTGTTTAGATAACTTTTAACACTGTTTAAAAGATCTATATCATTTCCAATCAATAATATGTCATCCACATAGAATATCAGAAATGCCACATTGCTCCCACTCACTTTCTTGTAAATACAAGCCTCTCCATAAGTTTGGACAAATCCAAACTCTTTGATCACCTCATCAAAGCGGAGATTCCAACTCCGGGATGCTTGCTTCAGTCCATAGATGGATCGCTGAAGTTTGCACACCTTATCAGCATCCTTAGGATCGACAAAACCCTTAGGTTGTATCATATACAACTCCTCTTCAATATTACCATTGAGGATAGCAGTTTTGACATCCATCTGCCATATTTCATAATCGAAATATGCAGCAATTGCTAACATAGTCCTAACCGACTTAAGCATCGCTACGGGAGAGAATGTCTCATCGTAGTCAATTCCTTGAATTTGTCGAAACCCCTTTGCGACAAGTCGAGCCTTATAGATGGTTACATTACCATCAGCATCAGTTTTTCTTTTGAAAATCCATTTATTCTCAGCGGCCTTTCGATCGTGAGGTAAATCCACCAAGGTCCAAACCTGGTTTTCGTACATGGATTCCATCTCGGATTTCATGGCTCCTAGCCATTTGTTGGAATCAGGGCTCATCATCGCTTCTTCATACGTCGTAGGGTCATCTATTTCATCAATCATGAAATTCATAACAAGATTGCCGTACAGTTCAGGAGCTGCACGTGTCCTTCTTGACCTGCGAGGTTCGGTAGTGTCCTCTTTCGGAGTTTCATGATCAATATCATTAGCTCTCTCTTCATTAGGTGAAGTCAACTCCGAAACAACTTCCGGTGCTGCGCTACTCGCCATTTCATGAAGAGAAGGTTCAATAACCTCTTCGAGTTCTACCTTCCAACTACTCACACCTTTCGCGAGAAACTCCTTCTCAAGAAAGGATCCATTCTTGGCAACAAAGACCTTGCCCTCGGATCTGTGATAGAAGGTATACCCAATTGTTTCCTCAGGGTATCCTATGAACACGCATTGTTCCGCTTTGGGTTCGAGTTTATCCGGTTGAAGTTTCTTCACATAAACATCGCATCCCCAAACTTTAAGAAATGACAGCTTAGGTTTGTTTCCAAACCATAATTCATACGGTGTCTTTTCAACGGATTTAGATGGTGCCCTATTTAAAGTGAATGCAGCGGTTTCCAGTGCATAACCCCAAAATGACAGTGGCAAGTCAGTCAGAGACATCATAGATCGAACCATATCCAATAAAGTACGATTACAACGTTCTGACACACCATTATGTTGTGGTGTTCCGGCAGGAGTGAGTTGTGAGGGGAGGTTCACCACATGAATGAAGGAGGGGAGGAGTCCCCCCCTCATGCGCCGGCTATGGGAGGGGAGGGGTCTCCCTCCCTCCTATATAAAGCCCCCCTCTCCCCTCTCACAAACCACACCTCCTCGTGAAGGATCTCTCTCCCCCTCTAGATATTCCCCATGGTCTCGGATTAGCGAGATACATGTTCCCGGTGGCCTTGCGTCTGGAAGGAGTTGCAGCTTCCGCTGATTCGCTGGAGCTGGAATAGTTTCACAACTGACACATATGAAAGATCCGGCATGCGTGAGTTGTGAAACTATTCCACAGTCTTTCATATGTGTGCTATATTCGTAACTAAGATACTCTCCTCCACGGTCGGACCATAGAAATTTGATCTTTCTGTTACGATGATTTTCAACTTCATTCTGAAATTCTTTGAACGTTTCAAAGTTTTCAGACTTATGTTTCACTATATAGATATACCCGTATCTACTCAAATTATCCGTGAAAGTAACAAAATAACGATATCCACCTCGCGCCGACACACTCATTGGTCCACACACATCAGTATGTATGATTTCCAATAATTCTGTCGCCCGTTCCATTGAACCGGAAAACGACGTTCTAGTCATCTTGCCCATAAGTTATGGCTCACATGTATCAAATGATTCAAAATCAAGTGATTCCAAAAGTCCATCAGAATGGAGTTTCTTCATGCGTTTAACGCCAATATGACCTAGACGGCAGTGCCACATATATGCAGATATATCATTATCAAGCTTAATCCTTTTAGCATCAACATTATGAATATGCGTAATACTACTATCGAGATCCAACAGAAATAAACCATTCAACACAGGTGCATGACCATAAAAGATATTATTCATATAAATCGAACAACCATTGTGAAGGAAATATGCCCTGAGAGGCAATAATAAAGTTGTTATTATGTATTCCTTGTATATGATAGATGTTTATTTTGCATGCTATAATTGTATTGATAGGAAACATCAATACATGTGTGTTTAATAAACAAAAAGGGTTCCTAGTTATGCCTCTCTTATAGACTATCTTGTTGATTAACAAGATGATCAAAGTTTCCTGATCATGGACATTGGATGTTGTTAATAACAAGGTCACATCATTTGTGAAATGATGTGATGAACATTCATCCGAAGTATAGCATTACGATCAAGTCATTATGTTTATATTGCTATAACATTATACAAAGTAGTCATAGTCCTTAGACCATGAGATCATGTTAATTGCTAACACCGGAAGAGTATCTTGATAACATCAAACGTCACACCGTAACAGGGTGACCATAAAGGTGGGTTCAGTGCTATGAAGGTGTTATGTTGAGGCTCATGGATCAAGAGTGGAATTTTTCAATCCCGATGACGGATAGATATACTCTGGGCCCTCTCGGTGATATCACATTAAGATAGCTTGCAAGAAAGTGTTGTGATCACTAGAATGTTATATCACGGGAACGAGAAAAGAGTGCATGTCGGTAACGAGATCAAACTAGGTATTTGGATACCGATGATCGAATCTCGGACATGTATTATATCATGAGACAAAGGGATTAAATTGCTGACGTTAAAGGTTCTCACGATCACAGAAGTCATCGTTGAATATGTAGGAGTCAGTATGGATCTCCAGGTCTCGCTTCTGATTATTGATCTGAGAGGAGTCTCAATCATGTCTGCATTATTCGCGAACCATAGGGTGACACACTTAAGGGTTGCTGGACACCATTTAGGAGCACATATGTTCCAGACAAAAGGTTTGCAAAGCGCAAGAAATGTTTCATAGAAACAGGAATTGTTTCGATAGAAACCGGAATTGTTTCGGGTGAAATTGCAGAAAGTGGTTCTGCATGTGATATTGAAATGTTGCATGGGGTTTTATGTGAATGTTTGTTAATTAAAGTAATTAACAAAATTCTGAATAAAATAAATAAAAGAGTTTTATTAATTGAGAGTTGCATTTAATTTGGTGGAAATTAAATACATGTGAGTGGGATTTTGGGTGGAGGCCATGTTTATGTGAGGGGAGGTTCACCACATGAATGAAGGAGGGGAGGAGTCCCCCCCCCCTCATGCGCCGGCTATGGGAGGGGAGGGGTCTCCCTCCCTCCTATATAAGGCCCCCCTCTCCCCTCTCACAAACCACACCTCCTCGTGAAGGATCTCTCTCCCCCTCTAGATATTCCCCCATGGTCTCGGATTAGCGAGATACATGTTCCCGGTGGCCTTGCGTCTGGAAGGAGTTGCTTCTTCCACTGATTCGCTGGAGTGAGGAGGGGAGGTTCACCACATGAATGAAGGAGGGGAGGAGTCCCCCCCCCCTCATGCGCCGGCTATGGGAGGGGAGGGGTCCCCCTCCCTCCTATATAAAGCCTCCCTCTGCCCTCTCACAAAACACACCTCCTCATGAAGGATCTCTCTCCCCCTCTAGATATTCCCCTATGGTCTCGGATGAGCCAAATACATGTTCCCGGTGGCCTTGCGTCTGGAAGGAGTTGCTGCTTCCGCTGATTTGCTAGAGTCGAGGAGGTGGAGGTTGTCCGGTAGCTTGAACGTGTGTGAGAGGACGGATGCGCTACTGATTTGCGGCGCTCAGACTTCCACACGATCTTGAGACCGGAAAGTGTACGACTACATCAACCACGAGTTCCTACTCGTTAACAAAACTCGTTGTCTTCGACGGTAAGTTCTCCATGGATGTATGTCCACCCGTTGCTCTGTATCTAGTAGATAGATCTTGGCGTATAGTTCTCATCATAGGAATTTTTTTGTTTTCTATGCTACAGACGCAACACTACTGTGCTATGAAATTTTAGGGGTGGTGAAATAATGGTTCTAGAACATGCATGGAGGAGTTTGCTCTAGGTACTATTCAACATAAATCCAGCTTCTCTGAACCATTGGATCCAACAGACCAACGGTCAGGCTTGGTTCTATGGATCCAATTCAAAACTGCTCCACTATAGAAGTAGAGATAGAGATATCTTATCTTATCTTATCTTATCTTACCTTATCATATATCATGACTATATAGTGTACGAATAACTTTGAATATAGACTGTTGGATCAAGACTCGTGAATCCCAACATTTCCAGCCGCTGGATCTTCTTTTCCATTCTAGCATCTAGAAGGTTCTATTGATAGTCTTCCGCATAATGAATGCTATGCACAAACCTCAAAACACACTTCTCCATCATACTAGAATCTTCTCCCTTGTAGCTAATAATCGTTGACTTCTACATGATCTTATCTTATCTTACCACTATATAGTGTACGGATAACTTTGAATGTTGTCCGTTGGATCAAGACTCACGAATCCCTGCATTTCTAGCCGTTGGATCTTCTTTTCCATTCTAGCATGTAGAAGATTATATTGATAGTCTTCAGCATAATAAATGCTATGCACAAACCTCAAAACACACTTCTCTGTCATACTAGAAGCTTCTCCCTTGTTTATCTAGACCATGTTATCAAAAAAATCATGTGTTAGGTAGCTAATAATCTTTGACTTCTACATGATGATACAAAGTACAAGGACCAAATGTACACCCATACTTTATAGATGTTGATCAAATTTAAAAAAAAATTGTGCTTTACCAATTATAATTGTATATAGTGATGATATGTCATACGTCTACTATCTGAGTCTCATGTGCAACTTACTAGTAGCTAATAATCGTTGACTTCTACATGATCTTGTCACTATATAGTGTACAAACAACTTTGAATATTGACCGTTGGATCAAGACTCGCGAATCCCAACATTTCCAGTCATTGGATCTTCTTTTCCATTCTAGCATCTTGAAGATTCTATTGATAGTCTTCATTACAAACCATTATATAGTGTACGAATAACTTTGAATGTTGACCGTTGGATCAAGACTCATGAATCCCAGCATTTCTAGCTGTTGGATCTTCTTTTCCATTCTAGCATCTAGAAGATTATATTGATAGTCTTGAACACAATGAATGCGTGATGTCTATGCACTTCTATTCTTGTAGACAGTTGTTGGGCCTCCAAGTGCAGAGGTTTGTAGAACAGCAGCAAGTTTTCTCTTAAGTGGATCACCCAAGGTTTATCGAACTCAGGGAGGAAGTGGTCAAAGGTATCCCCTCTCAAACAACCCTCCAATCAAGATTCAAGAAGTCTCTTGTGTCCCCAACACACCCAATACACGTGTTAGGTGTATAGGTGCACTAGTTCGGCGAAGAGATAGTGAAATACAAGTGGTATAGATAAGTGGTAATGGTGATAGAAAATAGCTTGATGGCATGGAAGAGACTAAAGGCAAACTGAAATAAAGATGGCAACAAGCAAACATGTAACAGATCTAGTTGCAAACGGTGCATCAATGCTTAGAAACAAGGCCTAGGGATCATACTTTCACTAGTGAACACTCTCATATAAATATCTTCTTTTTATGATACTACTCTTAACTACTCTCCGGTTGGACACTCTAATCCATGGTAGGGATATAACATCACACCTCAAAGTAAGCCTTTCCCATCTAGAATACCCCACACTGTCACCTTGAGAACTAGATGGTTCCAACAAACACCATAATTTCATAGAGACATCCAACTCCAAATATAACTCATAACAAGTATTTGTAATCTCTAGCATAAGTGCCACCATGGTGTGCACACTGTCACTTTCACACACATAGGGAGAGCAGAGATCTATTAAAGCACTTGAGTAGCAAGGTAGATCTACTTGATTACAAAGCTCATGATCACAATATGATCATTTATAGAGAGATGAACACATACGTTGACTTCTACATGATCTTACCACTATATAGTGTACAAACAACTTTGAATATTGACCGTTGGATCAAGACTCGTGACCCAACATTTCTGGCCGTTCGATCTTCTTTTCTATTCTAGGACCTTGAAGATTCTATTGATAGTATTAATTACAAACCACTATATAGTGTACGAATAACTTTGAATATTGACCATTGGATCAAGGCTCGCGAATCCCAGCTTTTTGAGCCGTTGGATCTTCTTTTCCATCCTATCATCTAGAAGATTCTATTGATAGTCTTCGGTATAATGAATACTATGCACAACCTCAAAACACACTTCTCCATCATAGTAGAATCTTCTCCCTTGTTTCTCTAGACCATGTTATCAAAATTTTCATATGTTAGGTAGCTAATAATCTTTTACTTCTACATGATGATACAAAGTACAACGACCAAATATATACACACATACTTTATAGATGTTGATCAAATTTATATGTTTTTGTGCTTTACCAATTTATATATGTTGATCAAATTCCTGTTTAACTCCTTTATAATAAGATTTTTCATATTGACAATTTAACGAAAAATTAGCTCAAACTTGAGCTACAAGTAAGCGCGATAGATTTTTCTTTAATTAAATGTCTCTTTGGAGGTAGATGGATGCATCTTCTTGTAGTAATCAGTATCGCTGGTGTGAGTTTCCAACTATCAGGAAAGAACATTCTCAAATTCTCGAGTGATGATGAGATTGGTGTACGAATAACTTTGAATATTGACCGTTGGATCAAGACTCGTGAATCCTAGCATTTCTAGCCGTTGGATCTTCTCTTCCATTCTAGCATCTAGAAGATTTTATTGATAGTCTTGAACACAATGAATGCACTATGCATAAACCTCTCCAAACACACTTCTTGATCATACTAGAATCTTCTCCCTCGTTTCACTAGACCATGTTACCAAAAATTTCAAGTGTTAGGTAGCTAATAATCTTTGACTTCTACACATGATGATACAAAGTACAAGGATCAAATATACACCCATACTTTGTATAGTAGATGTTGATCAAATTTATAATTTTTTGTGCTTTACCAATTATAATTTTATATAGTGATGATATGTCATACGATTTACTATCTGAGCCTTATTAAGGTGTGCTTTTTTACACAATGCGAGAGTATTATATTTCTTTGCTTAGACATATGGTCACCTCTGTCCACGCGCTGTATATGGTGAGAGAATAAAATGTTGGCAGGGGAAGAGGGCAGCAGCGAAGAGAAGTTGACGGCGGTTCCATGTTAGAGCAAAGTTATGACGGGTTTGTAACACGAGGTACTCATGTGGCCTTATAGTGTACACTCTACTAGTAGTAAATTTCAGGACCTATGCACGCAAAACAAATCGTGTGTTTGCTATCTCCTTCCTTATGCTCCATCTCTCCTCCCCTTTCCCCTCGCGCACTTGTCCGGCTGATCTCTCTCCCCTCGTCCACAGTGTGGCGCTGCGCACGTGTGCCTTAGTACGGCGGCGCTGTGTCTCTGGCGTGTTCGGCATCCGCGCGTTGGTGTGGAGTAGGGGCGAGGAGGAGTACATAGGAAGGAAACCACTTTGGTCCTTGGCGGCACAAAAATTCAAACTTTTCCGTTTTTCGAAATTTTCACTTGCTTCCCAAACATCAGGAGGGAAGGTTATCCAAAAGATCGTCCAAACATCGGGAGGGAAGGCAATTTTGAACCAGTTTTGAACATTGATCACATTGAATAAACGAAAAACAAAAAACAAAAGTTTTACTCATGATGTCCTATCATGTCTTGTGCACCACGTGCCATGAAAACTGTATTCATGGGATTAGATAAGTTTTGGAAAAATAGCTTCACAATATTGTCCTACCATGTGTATGGACACTATCGGGTTTATTTCAACCCGAATGACAAAGGTCATCTACAGGTAAATTGTAGGTCGCTTTGAAAGTTTTAAGAAAAAGCTCTTGGAGATACCCATCGGGGGGAAGGGTCAATTAATATATATTAGAAACCACCGAGAGTTTTGACGACAGGTTCATCTTCTTGCTAAGATTTTGCATCCTAACTATTTAATGAAATTAGGTCAAACTTTGCTCATGGTTTCATGAAATTAGTTCATACTTTGCTAACTGTATAACTTTGAACATTAACCGTTGGATCAAGACTAGCAAATAAAAACATTGCCAACCTCTTGATCTTCTTTTCCATTCTTAGCATCTAGAAATATTCTACTGATAGTCTTTAGCACGATGAACACTAGTATGCGCAAACCTCAAAACACACAGCACTTCATTTTTACTCGGTCTTGTGCCAAATGCACGGACTTGTATGGAATTTTCATTTTTTATGAGGTCCTTGATGTAACTTGTACTTCCACCGACCACTCGAGCACCTCGCCCTTCCGAGACCTACCATTAGATCAGCTATTCGCATTACTTCTTATCTTTATCTTGTCTCTTATATCTTACAATACCATATATAACACCACTACATAGTGTAGGGATTAACTTATTTTGAACATTGACCATTGGATCTCAAGACTGGCAAATCCAAACATTGCTAACCGTTGGATCTTCTTTTCCATTCTTAGCATCTATAAAGATTCTATTGATAGTCTTTTGCATGATGACCACTAGTATGCGCAAACCTCAAAACACATAGTACTTTATTACTCGGTTTCAGGGTCCTTGTGATAAATGCATGGACTTGGATGCAATTTTCATTTTTTATGAGGTCCTTGATGTAAATTGTAATTCTACCCACTGTGTTAACTCTCAAGCACCGTGCTCTTACGATACCTACCATAAGATCGGCCATTCGCAGTACTTCTTATCTTATCTTTTATCTTGTCTCATATCTCTTATAATACCATCCCACTACATAGTGTAGGGATTAACTTTGAACATATTAACCGTTGGATCAAGACTAGCAAATCTAAACATTGCTAACCATTGGATCTCTTTTAAATTCTTAGCATCGAGAAAGATTCGATCTATTGATAGACTTTAGCACGATGAACGCTAGTATGCGCAAACCTAAAAACACACAGTACTTCATTGCTCAGTGTCAGGGTCCTTGTGCTAAAATGCATGGACTTGGATGCAATTTTCATTTTTACGAGGTTCTTGATGTAACTTGTACTTCCACCAACCGTGTTAACTCTCAATCACCTCGCTCCTATGAGACCTACCATTAGATCGTCCATTCGCAGTACTTCTTATCTTACCTTTATCTTGTCTCTTATCTCTTACAATACCATGCATACCACCACTAAATAGTTTGAACATTGACCGTTGGATCAACACTGGAAAATCCAAACATTGCTAACCGTTGGATCTTCTTTTCTATTCTAGCATCTAGATATGTAATCCCTCGCTCCGTCCCAATACATAAGGCACCTAAGGATTGGTCAAAAGTCAAACCTTACTAACTTTGACCAAATATTTAGAAAAAATATCTACATCTACAATATTGAATGGACATATTAAGAAAATATACTTTATGGTGAATCTATTGATATTAATTTAGTACTCTAAATTTTTATATTTTTGTGTATAATCATGGTCAAACTTAAAAAATGTTGAATTTTGACTAATCCTTGGGCGCCTTATATTTTGGCGGAGGGAGTACTATTCAACACGAATCCAGTTGCTCTGAACCATTGGATCTAACACCTCAACGGTCATGATTAGTGATATGGATCCAATTCAAAACTGCGCCACTATAGTAGTATAAGTAGAGAGAATACAGTCTACTTGAAGGAAATATGCCCTGAGAGGCAATAATAAAGTTGTTATTATGTATTCCTTGTATATGTTAAATGTTTATTTTGCATGCTGTAATTGTTAGTTTGGCGTTTTGGGTAGCATTATAAGATGATCCCTCATTTAGATATCAAGATAAAATGTGTTCTTCCTTAAGTATGCACCGTTTTATGGATCGTGTTTTGAGGCATCACATGATGATCGGGTGTTTTCGACTCTACGCTTTCATACAACGGGTGTAAGACAGTTTTACACACGCAAATACTAAGGTTCTTACTTGGCGAGCCTAGCATGTACAGACATGGCCTTGGAACATAGACCGAAAGGTTAAGCATGACTCATATAGTTGATATGATATCCATATAGATGCTCGCCTATGAAGCTACACCGACTCACGTGATGATCAGACTTGGTGTAGTGGATTTGGTTCATGTAATCACCAAAAGGACATGAGGGATGTCGTTTTTGAGTGGGAGTTCATTAGTAATTTGGATTAGTTAAACTCAATATATCATAAACTTAGTCTAAATATACTTTACAAATTTTGTTGTAGATGGCACCACCTGCTGCTAATTTCAATGTGTTCAAGGAGAAAGAGAAGCTTGCTGCGAATGGTAGCAACTTCACCAATTGGGCTATGAATTTGAGAATTCTCCTCACTGTTGCACAAAAGCAATATGTGCTAGAGGCGCCGCTAGGCCCCCCACCAGCTCTTGATGCCCCTGACGAGGAAAAGGACGTCTATATAACTCGTCAGGAGGACCACAACTTAGTTCATTGCGGCATACTGTATGGGCTAGAGCCATAACTTCGAAAGCATTTCGAAAATGGCAATGCATTTGATACCATGGGAGAATTGAAAATGATTTTCGATACCCATGCTGCCGTAGAGAGTTATAATTCTTCTGAAAAGTTCTTTAGCTGCATGATGGAGGAAAATAGCTCCGTTAGTGAGCACGTACTCAAAATGTCTGGGTACGCTGATAAGCTTGTGTCCTTGGGAATAACGATTCCCATTGACTTAGTCATACATTGTGTTCTCCAATCTTGGCACCTAGCTACAAGAGCTCCGTGATGAAATATAATATGCAGGGCATGAAGAAGTCTCTTTCCGAGCTTCTGTCAATGCTTAAGGCTGCAGAACTGGAGATTAGGAAAGAACATCAAATGTTGATGATCAATAAGACCACTGGTTTCAAGAAGGACAAGAAAGGCAAGCAAAAGGGAAAGAAGGGCGGCAAATCTGTTGTCGGACCTGAAAAGAAACCCCGGGCTGGCCCTAAGTCTGATACAGAGTGCTACTATTGCAAGGGGACTGGCCATTGGAAGCGCAACTGCCCCAAGTATTTGGCGGACAAGAAAGCCGGCAAGGCAAGCAAAGGTATATGTGATATACATGGTATTGATGTGTACTTGACTAGTACCCGCAGTAGCACCTAGGTATTTGATACGGGATCAGTTGCTAATATATGTAACTCGGTTAAGGGGCTGCGGAACAAGCGACAGCAAGCAAGGGATGAGGTCACGATGCGGGTCGGCAATGGATCAAGAGTTGATGTGATCGCCGTCGGAACGCTGCCTCTCCATATGCCATCGGGATTAGTTATAAACCTAAATAATTGTTATTTGGTGCCTGCACTGAGCATGAACATTGTATCCAGATCGTGTTTGATGCAAAGTGGTTATTCATTTAAGTCTGAAAACAATGGTTGTTTGATTTATATGAATAATATCTTTTATGGTCATGCACCTGTGTTGAAGGGTTTATTTCTATTGGATCTCGATAGTAGTATTACGCATATTCATAATGTGGATGCTAAAAGGATTAATATTGATAATGATATATCTGCATATATGTGGCACTGCCGTCTAGGTCATATTGGCGTTAAACGCATGAAGAAACTCCATTCTGATGGACTTTTGGAATCACTTGATTTTGAATCATTTGATACATGTGAGCCATGCCTTATAGGCAAGATGACTAGAACGCCGTTTTCCGGTTCAATGGAACGGGCGACAGATTTATTGGAAATCATACATACTGATGTGTGTGGACCAATGAGTGTGTCGGCGCGAGGTGGATATCGTTATTTTGTTACTTTCACGGATGATTTGAGTAGATACGGGTATATCTATTTAATGAAACATAAGTCTGAAACCTTTGAAAAGCTCAAAGAATTTGAGAATGAAGTTGAAAATCATCGTAACAGAAAGATCAAATTTTTTATGGTCCGACCGTGGAGGAGAGTATCTTAGTTACGAATTTAGCACACATATGAAAGACTGTGGAATAGTTTCACAACTCACGCCTGTCGGAACACCACAACGTAATGGTGTGTCAGAACATCGTAATCATTTTATTTGATATGGTTCGATCTATGATGTCTCTGACAGACTTGCCACTATCATTTTGGGGTTATGCACTAGAAACCGCTGCATTCACTTTAAATAGGGCACCATCTAAATCCGTTGAAAAGACACCGTATGAATTATGGTTTGGAAACAAACCTAAGCTGTCATTTCTTAAAGTTTGGGGATGCGATGTTTATGTGAAGAAACTTCAATCGGATAAACTCGAACCCAAAGCAGAAAAATGCGTCTTCATAGGATACCCTAAGGAAATGATTGGGTATACCTTCTATCACAGATCCGAAGGCAAGGTCTTTGTTGCCAAGAATGGATCCTTTCTTGAGAAGGAGTTTCTCGTGAAAGGTGTGATTTGTCGGAAGGTAGAACTCGGAGAGGTTATTAAGCCTTCTCTTCATGAAATGGCGAGTAGTGCAGCACTGGAAGTTGTTTCGAAGTTGACTTCACCTAATGAGGAGAGAGCTAATGATATTGATCATGAAACTCCGAAAGAGGACACTACCGAACCTCGCAGGTCAAGCAGGACACGTGCAGCTCCAGAACTGTACGACAATCTTGTTATGAATTTCATGATTGATGAAATAGATGACCCTGCAACGTATGAAGAAGCGATGATGAGCCCTGATTCCAACAAATGGCTAGAAGCCATGAAATCCGAGATGGAATCCATGTACGAAAACCAGGTTTGGACCTTGGTGGACTTACCTCACGATCGAAAGGTCGTTGAGAATAAATGGATTTTCAAAAGAAAAACTGATGTTGATGGTAATGTAACCATCTATAAGGCTCGACTTGTCGCAAATAAGTTTCGACAAATTCAAGGAGTTGACTACGATGAGACATTCTCTCCCGTAGCGATGCTTAAGTCGGTTAGGATTATGTTAGCAATTGCTGCATAATTCGATTATGAAATATGGTAGATCGATGTCAAAACTGCGTTCCTCAATGGTAATATTGAAGAAGAGTTGTATATGATACAACCTAAGGGTTTTGTCGATCCTAAGGATGCTGATAAGGTATGCAAACTTCAGTGATCAATCTATGGACTGGAGCAAGCATCCCGGAGTTGGAATCTTCGCTTTGATGAGGTGATCAAAGAGTTTGGATTTGTCCAAACTTAAGGAGAGGCTTGTATTTACAAGAAAGTGAGTGGGAGCAATGTGGCATTTCTAATATTATATGTGGATGACATATAATTGATTGGAAATGATATAGATCTTTTAAGCAGTGTTAAAAGTTATCTAAACAACAAATTTTCGATGAAGGACCTTGGTGAAGCTTCATATATATTAGGCATTAAAATCTATAGAGATAGATCAAGACGCCTAATTGGGCTATCGCAGGGTACATACTTTGATAAGATATTAAATAAGTTTAATATGGACGGAAGTAAGAAGGGGTTCTTACCTATGTTGAAAGGCAAGACATTAAGTAAGACTCAAAGTCCGGCTATGGCGGAAGAAAGAGATATAATGGATAAGATCCCCTATGCCTCAGCCATAGGCTCTATAATGTACGCCATGCTATGTACAAGACCGGATGTGGCACATGCTATTAGTTTGACTAGTAGGTACCAATCCGATCCAGGTTTGGAACACTGGATAGCGGTCAAGAATATACTTAAGTACTTGAGAAGAACTAGGGATATGTTTCTTGTATACGGAGGTGAAGAAGAGCTAGTCGCTAAGTGTTATGTCGATGCTAGCTTTGACACTGATACGGATGACTCTAAGTCTCAATCTGGATACGTATTTCTCCTGAACGGGTCACCAGTTAGTTGGAGGAGTTCCAAACAACCTGTGGTGGCTAGATCAATGACGGAGGCGGAATATGTTGCTGCT
Organism: Avena eriantha; assembly: GCA_910589775.1. Taxonomy (NCBI): domain Eukaryota; kingdom Viridiplantae; phylum Streptophyta; class Magnoliopsida; order Poales; family Poaceae; genus Avena; species Avena eriantha. The sequence goes on from OU342742.1 coordinate 486,412,073, forward strand.
TCAGAAGCGGCGCAGGAAGCGGTTTGGATGAAGGAGTTCATAACGGAACTAGGTGTGGTTCCTAGTGCGCTCGACCCAATGGTGATCTATTGTGAGAACAATGGAGCCATAGCCAACGCCAAGGAACCAAGGTCTCACAAGAATTCCAAGCATATTAAGTGCCGGTTTCACTCCATCCGCGAGCATGTCAAGGATGGAGATATAGAGATTTGTAAAGTGCACACGGACCAGAATGTAGCAGATCCGTTGACTAAAGTTGTCCCTAGGGAAAAACATGATCAACACCAGAACTCCGTGGGTGTTAGATTTATCACTATGTAAACTAGATTATTTTCTCTAGTGCAAGTGGGAGACTGAAGGAAATATGCCCTGAGAGACAATAATAAAGTTGTTATTATGTATTCCTTGTATACGATAGATGTTTATTTTGCATGCTATAATTGTATTGATAGGAAACGTCAATACATGTGTGTTTAATAAACAAAAAGGGTTCCTAGTTATGCCTCTCTTATAGACTAGCTTGTTGATTAACAAGATGATCAAGGTTTCCTGATCGTGGACATTGGATGTTGTTAATAACAAGGTCACAGCATTTGTGAAATGATGTGATGAACATTCATCCGAAGTATAGCATTACGATCAAGGCATTATGTTTATATTGCTATAACATCATACGAAGTACTCTTAGTCCTTAGACCATGAGATCATGGTAATTGCTAACACCGGAAGAGTATCTTGATAACATCAAACGTCACATCGTAACAGGGTGACTATAAAGGTGGGTTCACTGCTATGAAGGTGTTATGTTGAGGCTCGTGGATCAAGAGTGGAATTTGTCAATCCCGGTGACGGATAGATATACTTTGGGCCCTCTCGGTGATATCACATTAAGATATCTTGCAAGCAAGTGATGTGATCACTAGAATGTTATATCACGGGAACGAGAAAAGAGTGCATGTCGGTAACGAGATCAAACTAGGTATTTGGATACCGATGATCGAGTCTCGGACATGTACTATATCATGAGACAAAGGGATTAAATTGCTAGCGTTAAAGGTTCTCATGATCACAGAAGTCATCGTTGAATGTGCAGGAGTCAGTATGGATCTCTAGGTCCCGCTTCTGATTATTGATCTGAGAGGAGTCTCAATCATGTCTACATTATTCGCGAACCATACGGTGACACACTTAAGGGTTGCCGGACACCATTTAGGAGCACATATGTTCCAGACAAAAGGTTTGCGAAGCGCAGGAAATGTTTCGATAGAAATAGGAATTGTTTCGATAGAAACCGAAATTGTTTTGGGTGAAATTGCAGAAAGTGGTTCTGCATGTGATATTGAAATGTTGCAAGGAGTTTTGTGTGAATGTTTGTTAATTAAAGTAATTACCAAAATTCTGAATAAAATAAATAAAAGAGTTTTATTAAATTGAGAGTTGCATTTAATTTGGTGGAAATTAAATACATGTGAGTAGGATTTTGGGTGGAGGCCATGTTTATGTGAGTGGAGGTTCACCACATGAATGAAGGAGGGGAGGAGTCCCCCCCCCCTCATGCGCCGGCTATGGGAGGGGAGGGGTATCCCTCCCTCCTATATAAAGCCTCCCTCTCCCCTCTCACAAAACACACCTCCTCGTGAAGGATCTCTCCCCCCCTCTAGATATTCCCCCATGGTCTCAGATTAGCCAAATACATGTTCCCGGTGGCCTTGCGTCTGTAAGGAGTTGCTGCTTCCGCTGATTTGCTGGAGCGAGGAGGTGGAGGTTGTCCGGTAGCTTGAACGTGTGTTTGAGGACGGATGCGCTGCTGATTTGCTGCGCTCGGACTTCCACATGATCTTGAGATCGGCAAGCGTACGACTACATCAACCACGAGTTCCTACTCGTTAACAAAACTCGTTGTCTTCGAGGGTAAGTTCTCCATGGATGTATGTCCACCCGTTGCTCTGTATCTAGTAGATAGATATTGGCGTATAGTTCTCATCGTAGGAAAAAATTTGTTTTCTATGCTACAGACCCAACACTATTGTGCTATGAAATTTTAGGGGTGGTGACATCATGGTTCTAGAACATGCATGGTGGAGTTTGCTCTAGGTACTATTCAACATAAATCTAGCTTCTCTGAACCATTTGATCCAACAGACCAACGGTCAGGATTGGTTCTATGGATCCAATTCAAAACTGCTCCACTATAGAAGTAGAGATAGAGATATCTTATCTTATCTTATCTTATCTCATGACTATATAGTGTACGAATAACTTTGAATATAGATCGTTGGATCAAGACTCGTGAATCCCAACATTTCCAGCCGCTGGATCTTCTTTTCCATTCTAGCATCTAGAAGGTTCTATTGATAGTCTTCAGCATAATGAATGCTATGCACAAACCTCAAAACACGCTTCTCCATCATACTAGAATCTTCTCCCTTGTAGCTAATAATCGTTGACTTCTACATGATCTTATCTTATCTTATCTTATCTTACCACTATATAGTGTACGGATAACTTTGAATGTTGTCCGTTGGATCAAGACTCACGAATCCCAGCATTTCTAGCCGTTGGATCTTCTTTTCCATTCTAGCATGTAGAAGATTATATTGATAGTCTTCGGCATAATCAATGCTATGCAGAAACCTCAAAACACACTTCTCTGTCATACTAGAAGCTTCTCCCTTGTTTATCTAGACAATGTTATCAAAAAAATCATGTCTTAGGTTGCTAATAATCTTTGACTTCTACATGATGATACAAAGTACAAGGACCAAATGTACACCCATACTTTATAGATGTTCATCAAATTTAAAAAAAATTGTGCTTTACCAATTATAATTGTATATAGTGATGATATGTCATACGTCTACTATCTGAGTCTCATGTGCAACTTACTAGTAGCTAATAATTGTTGACTTCTACATGATCTTGCCACTATATAGTGTACAAACAACTTTGAATATTGACCGTTGGATCAAGACTCGCGAATCCCAACATTTCCAGTCATTGGATCTTCTTTTCCATTCTAGCATCTTGAAGATTCTATTGATAGTCTTCATTACAAACCACTATATAGTGTATGAATAACTTTGAATGTTGACCATTGGATCATGACTCACGAATCCCAGCATTTCTAGCCGTTGTATCTTCTTTTCCATTCTAGCATCTATAAGATTATATTGATAGTCTTGAACACAATGAATGCATGATGTCTACGCACTTCTATTCTTGTAGACAGTTGTTGGGCCTCCAAGTGCAGAGGTTTGTAGAACAGCAGCAAGTTTTCTCTTAAGTGGATCACCCAAGGTTTATCGAACTCAGGGAGGAAGTGGTCAAAGGTATCCCCTCTCAAGCAACCCTGCAATCAAGATTCAAGAAGTCTCTTGTCTCCCCAACACACCCAATACACGTGTTAGGTGTATAGGTGCACTAGTTCGGCGAAGAGATAGTGAAATACAAGTGGTATAGATAAGTGGTAACGGTGATAGAAAATAGCTTGATGGCGTGGAAGAGACTAAAGGAAAACTGAAATAAAGATGGCAACAAGCAAACATGTAACAGATCTAGTTGCAAACGGTGCATCAATGCTTAGAAACAAGGCCTAGGGATCATACTTTCACTAGTGAACACTCTCATATAAATATCTTATTTTTATGATACTACTCTTAACTACTCTCCGGTTGGACACTCTAATCCATGGTAGGGATATAACAGCACACCTCAAAGTAAGCCTTTCCCATCTAGAATACCCCACACTGTCACCTTGAGCACTAGATAGTTCCAACAAACACCACAATTTCATAGAGACATCGAACTCCAATTATAACTCATAACAAGTATTTGTAATCTCTAGCCTAAGTGCCACCATGGTGTGCACGCAGTCACTTTCACACACATAGGGAGAGCAGAGATCTATTAAAGCACTTGAGTAGCAAGGTAGATCTACTTGATTACAAAGCTCATGATCACAATATGATCATTTATAGAGAGATGAACACATACGTTGACTTCTACATGATCTTACCACTATATAGTGTACAAACAACTTTGAATATTGACCGTTGGATCAAGACTCGCAACCCAACATTTCTGGCCGTTGGATCTTCTTTTCCATTCTAGCACCTTGAAGATTCTATTGATAGTCTTAATTACAAACCACTATATAGTGTACGAATAACTTTGAATATTGACCGTTGGATCAAGACTCGCGAATCCTAGCTTTTTGAGCCGTTGGATCTTCTTTTCCATCCTATCATCTAGAAGATTCTATTGATAGTCTTCGGTATAATGAATACTATGCACAACCTCAAAACACACTTCTCCATCATACTAGAATCTTCTCCCTTGTTTCTCTAGACCATGTTATCAAAAATTTCATATGTTAGATAGCTAATAATCTTTTACTTCTACATGATGATATAAAGTACAACGACCAAATATATACACACATACTTTATAGATGTTGATCAAATTTATATGTTTTTGTGCTTTACCAATTTATATATGTTGATCAAATTCCTGGTTAACTCCTTTATATTTAGATTTTTCATATTGACAATTTAACGAAAAATTAGCTCAAACTTGAGCTACAAGTAAGCGCGATAGATTTTTCTTTAATTAAATGTCTCATTGGAGGTAGATGGATGCATCTTCCTTTAGCAATCAGTATCGCCTGTGTGAGTTTCCAACTATCAGGAAAGAACATTCTCAATTTTTCGAGTGATGATGAGATTAGTGTACGAATAACTTTGAATATTGACCGTTGGATCAAGACTCGTGAATCCTAGAATTTCTAGCCGTTGGATCTTCTCTTCCATTCTAGCATATAGAAGATTCTATTGATAGTCTTGAACACAATGAATGCACTATGCATAAACCTCTCCAAACACACTTCTTGATCATACTAGAATCTTCTCCCTCGTTTCTCTAGACCATGTTACCAAAAATTTCAAGTGTTAGGTAGCTAATAATCTTTGACTTCTACACATGATGATACAAAGTACAAGGACCAAATATACACCCATACTTTGTACAGTAGATGTTGATCAAATTTATAATTTTTTGTGCTTTACCAATTATAATTTTATATAGTGATGATATGTCATACGATTTACTATCTGAGCCTTATTAAGGTGTGATTTTTTACAAAATGTGAGAGTAGTATATTTCTTTGCTTAGACATATGGTCACCTCTGTCCACGCGTTGTATATATGCTGAGAGAATAAAACGTTGGCAGGGGAAGAGGGCAGCAGCGAAGAGAAGTTGAAGGCGGTTCCATGTCAGAGCAAAGTTATGACGGGTTTGTAACACGAGGTACTCATGTGTCCTTATAGTGTACACTCTACTAGTAGTAAATTTCAGGACCTATGCACGCAAAACAAATCGTGTGTTTGCTCTCTCCTTCCCTATGCTCCATCTCTCCTCCCCTTTCCCCTCGCGCACCGGTCCGGCTGATCTCTCTCCCCTCGTCCACAGTGTGGCGCTGCGCACGTGTGCCTTAGTACGGCGGCTCTGTGTCTATGGCATGTTCGGCATCCGCGCGTTGGTGTGGAGTAGGGACGAGGAGGAGTACATAGGAAGGAAACCACTTTGGTCCTTGGCGGCACAAAAATTCAAACTTTTCCGGTTTTTGAAATTTTCACTTGCTTCCCAAACATCAGGAGGGAAGGTTATCCAAAAGATCATCCAAACATCGGGAGGGAAGGCAATTTTGAACCAGTTTTGAATATTTATCACATTGAATAAACGAAAAAAAACAAAAGTTTTACTCATGATGTCCTATCATGTCTTGTGCACCACGTGCCATGAAAACTGTATTCATGGGATTAGATAAGTTTTGGAAAAATAGCTTCACAATATTGTCCTACCATGTGTATGGACACTATCGGGTTTATTTCAACCCGAATGACAAAGGTCATCTACAGGTAAATTGTAGGTCCACCCATTGCTCTGTATCTAGTAGATAGAACTTGGCGTATAGTTCTCATCATAGGAAATTTTTTGTTTTCTATGCTGCGAACCCAACAGTGGTATCAGAGCCTGATCTATGCGTAGGTGCTTTGCACAGTAGTACACATATGTTTATATGTGGGTGATGATGATCATGTTATTGCATCTTCTATGTATTTTGGATATTGGTGGCATAGTGGGATGAAGCGGCCCGGACTAACCTTGCATGCCATCGTACATGAGACCGGTTCCACGACTAACATGCAACTAGTTTTGCATAAGTGGCCAGCGGGTGTCTGTCTCTCCTACTATAGTCAATATCTGATTTACATCGAGTTGCTAATAACTTGGTTATCCTCGTTGTGGTTCATGATCGTGGGTAAGAACGGTTCTATCTCCGAAAGCCCTAAGCCACGTAAAACTTGCATTTGATAAATTAGAGGCGTCTAGTTTAGATCGTTGCTGGGCTATTGTCTTGATATGGTATTGTTGTAAGTAGATGTATGATAGATACTCTTACAACTCACTTAATGTGTAAGTTCCATAGACCTTGGCCTTAAACACAAAGGAATGATAGAGATCATACCACGATGCAAATGATAGAGATCAAATGCATGGACCATATCATCTCACTTCACACATTAGATGTTAGCATCTTATATTGCTAGTTTGGCGTTTTGGGTAGCATTATAAGATGATCCCTCGTTTAGATATCAAGATAAAATGTGTTCTTCCTTAAGTATGCACCGTTTTGTGGATCGTGTTTTGAGGCATCACATGATGATCAGGTGCTTTCGAATCTACGCTTTCATACAACGGGTGTAAGACAGTTTTACACACGCAAATACTAAGGTTCTTACTTGGCGAGCCTAGTATGTACAGACATGGCCTTGGAACACGGACTGAAAGGTTAAGCATGACTCATATAGTTGATATAATGTCCATATAGAAGCTCAACTTTGAAGCTACACCGACTAACGTGATGATCAGACTTGGTGTAGTGGATTTGGTTCATGTAATCACCAAAAGGACACGAGGGATGTCGTTTTTGAGTGGGAGTTCATTAGTAATTTGGATTAGTTGAACTCAATCTATCATAAACTTAGTCTAAATATACTTTACAAATTTTGTTGTAGATGGCACCACCTGCTTCTAATTTCAATGTGTTCATGGAGAAAGAGAAGCTTGTTGCGAATGGTAGCAACTTCACCAACTAGGCTATGAATTTGAGAATTCTCCTCACTCCTGCACAAAAGCAATATGTGCTAGAGGTGCCGCTAGGCCCCCCACCAGCTCTTGATGCCCCTGACAAGGAAAAGAACGTCTATATAACTCGTCAGGAGGACCACAACTTAGTTCATTGCGGCATACCGTATGGGCTAGAGCCAGAACTTCGAAAGCATTTTGAAAATGGCAATGCCTTTGATACCATGGGAGAATTGAAAATGATTTTCGATACCCATGCTGCCGTAGAGAGTTATAATGCTTCTGAAAAGTTCTTTAGCTGCATGATGGAGGAGAATAGCTCCGTTAGTGAGCACGTACTCAAAATGTCTGGGTACACCGATAAGCTTATGTCCTTGGGAATAACGATTCCCATTGACTTAGTCATACATCGTGTTCTCCAATCTCGGCCACCTAGCTACAAGATCTTCGTGATGATCTATAATATGCAGGGCATGAAGAAGTCTCTTCCCGAGCTTCTGTCAATGCTTAAGACTGCAGAAGTGGAGATTAGGAAAGAACATCAAATGTTGATGATCAATAAGACCACCGGTTTCAAGAAGGACAAGAAAGGCAAGCAAAAGGGAAAGAAGGGCGGAAAATCTGTTGCCTCACCTGAAAAGAAACCTCGGGCTGGCCCTAAGTCTGATACCGAGTGCTACTATTGCAAGGGGACTGGCCATTGGAAGCGCAACTGCCCCAAGTATTTGGCGGACAAGAAAGCCGGCTAGGCATATAAAGGTATATGTGATATACATGTTATTGATGTGTACTTGACTAGTACTTGCAGTAGCACCTGGGTATTTGATACGGGATCGGTTGCTAATATATGTAACTTGATTAAGGGGCTGCGGAACAAGCGACAGCTAGCAAGGGATGAGGTCACGATGCGGGTCAGCAATGGATCAAGAGTTGATGTGATCGCTGTCGAAACGCTGCCTCTCCATATGCCATCGGGATTAGTTATAAACCTAAATAATTGTTATTTGGTGCCTACAATGAGCATGAACATTGTATCCGGATCGTGTTTGATGCAAAGTGGTTATTCATTTAAGTCTGAAAACAATGGTTGTTCGATTTATATGAATAATATCTTTTATGGTCATGCACCTGTGTTGAATGGTTTATTTCTGTTGGATCTCGATAGTAGTATTACGCATATTCATAATGTTGATGCTAAAAGGATTAAGCTTGATAATGATATATCTGCATATATGTGGCACTGCCGTCTAGGTCATATTGGCGTTAAACGCATTACGAAACTCCGTTCTAATGGACTTTTGGAATCACTTGATTTTGAATCATTTGATACATGTGAGCCATGCCTTATGGGCAATATGACTAGAACGCCGTTTTCCGGTTCAATGGAACGGGCGACAGATTTATTGGAAATCATACATACTAATGTGTGTGGACGAATGAGTGTGTCGGCGCGAGGTGGATACCGTTATTTTGTTACTTTCACGGATGATTTGAGTAGATACGGGTATATCTATTTAATGAAACATAAGTCTGAAACCATTGAAAAGTTCAAAGAATTTCAGAATGAAGTTGAAAATCATCGTAACAGAAAGATCAAATTTCTACGGTCCGACCGTGGAGGAGAGTATCTTAGTTACGGATTTAGCACACATATGGAAGACTGTGGAATAGTTTCACAACTCACGCATGCCGGAACACCACAATGTAATGGTATGTCAGAACATCGTAATCGTACTTTATTGGATATGGTTCGATCTATGATGTCTCTGACAGACTTTCCACTATCATTTTGGGGTTATGCACTGGAAACCGCTGCATTCACTTTAAATAGGGCACCATCTAAATCCGTTGAAAAGACACCGTATGAATTATTGTTTGGAAACAAACATAAGCTGTCATTTCTTAAAGTTTGGGGATGCGATGTTTATGTGAAGAAACTTCAACTGGATAAACTCGAACCCAAACCAGAAAAATGTGTCTTCATAGGATACCCTAAGGAAACGATTGGGTATACCTTCTATCACAGATCCGAAGGCAAGGTCTTTGTTGCCAGGAATGGATCCTTTCTTGAGAAGGAGTTTCTCGCGAAAGGTGTGAGTAGTCGGAAGGTAGAACTCGGAGAGGTTATTGAGCCTTCTCTTCATGAAATGGCGAGTACTGTAGCACTGGAAGTTGTTTCGGAGTTGACTTCACCTAATGAGGAGAGAGCTAATGATATTTATCATGAAACTCCGAAAGAGGACACTATCGAACCTTGCAGGTCAAGCAGGACACGTGCATCTCCAGAACTGTATGACAATCTTGTTATGAATTTCATGATTGATGAAATAGATGACCCTGCGACGTATGAAGAAGCGATGATGAGCCCTGATTCCAACAAATGGCTAGAAGCCATGAAATCCGAGATGGAATCCATGTATGAAAACCAGGTTTGGACCTTGGTGGACTTACCTCACGATCGAAAGTCCATTGAGAATAAATGGATTTTCAAAAGAAAAACGGATGCTGATGGTAATGTAACCATCTATAAGGCTCGACTTGTCGCAAATAAGTTTCGACAAATTCAAGGAGTTGACTACGATGAGACATTCTCTCCCGTAGCGATGCTTAAGTCGGTTAGGATTATGTTAGCAATTGCTGCATATTTCGATTATGAAATATGGCAGATGGATGTCAAAACTTCGTTCCTCAATGGTAATATTGAAGAAGAGTTGTATATGATACAACCTAAGGGTTTTGTCGATCCTAAGGATGCTGATAAGTTATGCAAACTTCAGTGATCCATCTATGGACTGAAGCAAGCATCCCGTAGTTGGAATCTCCACTTGGATGAGGTGATCAAAGAGTTTGGATTTGTCCAAACTTAAGGAGAGGCTTGTATTTACAAGAAAGTGAGTGGGAGCAATGTGGCATTTCTAATATATATGTGGATGACATATTATTGATTGGAAATGATATAGATCTTTTAAACAGTGTTAAAAGTTATCTAAACAACAAATTTTCGATGAAGGACCTAGGTGAAGCTTCATATATATTAGGCATTAAAATCTATAGAGATAGATCAAGACGCCTAATTGGGCTATCGCAGAGTACATACCTTGATAAGATATTAAAGAAGTTTAATATGGACGGAAGTAAGAAGGGGTTCTTACCTACGTTGCAAGGCAAGACATTGAGTAAGACTCAATGTCCGCCTATGGCGGAAGAAAGAGATATAATGGATAAGATCCCCTATGCCTAAGCCATAGGCTCTATAATGTACGCCATGTTATGTACAAGACCGGATGTGGCACATGCTATTAGTTTGACTAGTAGGTACCAACCTGATCCAGGTTCGGAACACTGGATAGCGGTCAAGAATATCCTTAAGTACTTGAGAAGAACTAGGGATATGTTTCTTGTATACGGAGGTGAAGAAGAGCTAGTCGCTAAGTGTTATGTCGATGCTAGCTTTGACACTGATCCAGATGACTCTAAGTCTCAATCTGGATACGTATTTCTCTTGAACGGATCAGCAGTTAGTTGGAGGAGTTCCAAACAACCTATGGTGGCTAGATCAACGATGGAGGCGGAATATGTTGCTGCTTTAGAAGCGGCGCAGGAAGCGGTTTGGATGAAGGAGTTCATAACGGAACTAGGTGTGGTTCCTAGTGCGTTGGACCCAATGGTGATCTATTGTGACAACAATGGAGCCATAGCCAACGCCAAGGAACCAAGGTCTCACAAGAATTCCAAGCATATTAAGTGCCGGTTTCACTCCATCCGCGAGCATGTCAAGGATGGAGATATAAAGATTTGTAAATTGCACACGGACCAGAATATAGCAGATCCATTGACTAATGTTCTCCCTAGGGCAAAACATGATCAACACCAGAACTCCATGGGTGTTAGATTTATCACTATGTAAACTAGATTATTGTCTCTAGTGCAAGTGGGAGACTGAAGGAAATATGCCCTAAGAGGCAATAATAAAGTTGTTATTATGTATTCCTTGTATATGATAGATGTTTATTTTGCATGCTATAATTGTATTGATAGGAAGCGTCAATACATGTGTGTTTAATAAACAAAAAGGGTTCCTAGTTATACCTCTCTTATAGACTAGCTTGTTGATTAACAAGATGATCAAGGTTTCCTGATCGTGGACATTGGATGCTGTTAATAACAAGGTCACAACATTTGTGAAATGATGTGATGAACATTCATCCGAAGTATAGCATTACGATCAAGTCATTTTTTTATATTGCTATAACATCATACGAAGTAGTCTTAGTCCTTAGACCATGAGATCATGTTAATTGCTAACACCGGAAGAGTATCTTGATAACATCAAACGTCACACCGTAATAGGGTGACTATAAAGGTGGGTTCAGTGCTATGAAGGTGTTATGTTGAGGCTCATGGATCAAGAGTGGAATTTTTCAATCCCGGTGATGGATAGATATACTCTGAGCCCTCTCGGTGATATCACATTAAGATAGCTTGCAAGAAAGTGATGTGATCACTAGAATGTTATATCACGGGAACGAGAAAAGAGTGCATGTCGGTAACGAGATCAAACTAGGTATTTGGATACCGATGAACGAGTATCGGACATGTATTATATCATGAGACAAAGGGATTAAATTGCTAGCGTTAAAGGTTCTCACGATCACAGAAGTCATCGTTGAATGTGCAGGAGTCAGTATGGATCTCTAGGTCCCGCTTCTGATTATTGTTCTGAGAGGAGTCTCAATCATGTCTGCATTATTCGCGAACCGTAGGGTGACACACTTAAGGGTTACCGGACACCATTTAGGAGCACATGTGTTCCAGACAAAAGGTTTGCAAAGCGCAGGAAATGTTTCGATAGAAACCGAAATTGTTTCGGGTGAAATTGCAGAAAGTGATTATGCATGTGATATTGAAATGTTGCAAGGAGTTTTATGTGAATGTTTCTAATTAAAGTAATTAACAAAATTCTGAATAAAATAAATAAAAGAGTTTTATTAAATTGAGAGTTGCATTTAATTTGGTGGAAATTAAATACATGTGAGTAGGATTTTGGGTGGAGGCCATGTTTACGTGAGTGGAGGTTCACCACATGAATGAAGGAGGGGAGGAGTTACCCCGCCCCTTATGCGCCGGCTATGGGAGGGGAGGGGTCTCCCTCCCTCATATATAAAGCCTCTCTCTCCCCTCTCACAAATCACACCTCCTCGTGAAGGATCTCTCCCCCCTCTAGATATTCCCCCATGGTCTCGGATTAGCCAGATACATGTTCCCGGTGGCCTTGCGTCTGGAAGGAGTTGCTGCTTCCGCTGATTCGCTGGAGCGAGGAGGTGGAGGTTGTCCGGTAGCTTGCACGTGTGTGCGAGGACGGATGCGCTGCTGATTTGTGGCTCTCGGACTTCCACACGATCTTGAGATCGGCAAGCGTACGACAACATCAACCACGAGTTTCTACTCGTTAACAAAACTCGTTGTCTTCGAGGGTAAGTTCTCCATGGATGTATGTCCACCCGTTGCTCTGTATCTAGTAGATAGATCTTGGCGTATAGTTCTCATCATAGGAAATTTTTTGTTTTCTATGCTACGGACCCAACACTACTGTGCTATGAAATTTTGGGGGTGGTGACAAGATGGTTCTAGAACATGCATGGTGGAGTTTGCTCTAGTTACTATTCAACATAAATCTAGCTTCTCTGAACCATTGGTTCCAACAGATCAACGGTCAGGATTGGTTCTAAGGATCCAATTCAAAACTGCTCCACTATAGAAGTAGAGATAGAGATATCTTATCTTATCTTATCTTATCTTACCTTATCTTATCTTATCTTATGACTATATAGTGTACGAATAACCTTGAATATAGACCGTTGGATCAAGACTCGTGAATCCCAACATTTCTAGCCGCTGGATCTTCTTTTCCATTCTAGCATCTAGAAGATTCTATTGATAGTCTTCAGCATAATGAATGCTATGCACAAACCTAAAAACACACTTCTCCATCATACTAGAATCTTCTCCCTTGTAGCTAATAATCGTTGACTTCTACATGATCTTATCTTATCTTATCTTATCTTATCTTACCACTATATAGTGTACGGATAACTTTGAATGTTGTCCGTTGGATCAAGACTCATGAATCCCAGCATTTCTAGCCGTTGTATCTTCTTTTCCATTCTAGCATGTCAAGATTATATTGATAGTCTTCGGCATAATCAATGCTATGCACAAACCTCAAAACACACTTCTCTGTCATACTAGAAGCTTCTCCCTTGTTTCTCTAGACCATGTTATCAAAAAAATCATTTGTTAGGTAGCTAATAATCTTTGACTTCTACATGATGATACAAAGTACAAGGACCAAATGTACACCCATACTTTATAGATGTCGATCAAATTTTAAAAAAATTGTGCTTTACCAATTATAATTATATATAGTGATGATATGTCATACGTCTCCTATCTGAGTCTCATGTGCAACTTACTAGTAGCTAATAATCGTTGACTTCTACATGATCTTGCCACTATATAGTGTACAAACAACTTTGAATATTGACCGTTGGATCAAGACTCGCGAATCCCAACATTTCCAGTCATTGGATCTTCTTTTCCATTCTAGCATCTTGAAGATTCTATTGATAGTCTTCATTACAAACCACTATATAGTGTACGAATAACTTTGAATGTTGACCGTTGGATCAAGACTCACGAATCCCAGCATTTCTAGCCATTGGATCTTCTTTTCCATTCTAGCATCTAGAAGATTATATTGATAGTCTTGAACACAATGAATGAATGATGTCTACGCACTTCTATTCTTGTAGACAGTTGTTGGTCCTCCAAGTGCAGAGGTTTGTAGAATAGCAGCAAGTTTTCCCTTAAGAGGATCACCCAAGGTTTATCGAACTCAGGGAGGAAGTGGTCAAAGGTATCCCCTCTCAAGCAACCATGCAATCAAGATTCAAGAAGTCTCTTGTGTCCCCAACACACCCAATACACGTGTTAGGTGTATAGGTGCACTAGTTCGGCGAAGAGATAGTGAAATACAAGTGGTATAGATAAGTGGTAACGGTGATAGAAAATAGCTTGATGGCGTGGAAGAGACTAAAGGCAAACTGAAATAAAGATGGCAACAAGCAAACATGTAACAGATCTAGTTGCAAACGGTGTATCAATGCTTAGAAACAAGGCCTAGGGATCATACTTTCACTAGTGAACACTCTCATATAAATATCTTATTTTTATGATACTACTCTTAACTACTCTCTGGTTGGACACTCTAATCCATGGTAGGGCTATAACAGCACACCTCAAAGTAAGCCTTTCCCATCTAGAATACCCCACACTGTCACCTTGAGCACTAGATGGTTCCAACAAACACCACAATTTCATAGAGACATCCAAATCCAAATATAACTCATAACAAGTATTTGTAATCTCTAGCCTAAGTGCCACTATTGTGTGCACGCTGTCACTTTCACACACATAGGGAGAGCAGAGATCTATTAAAGCACTTGAGTAGCAAGGTAGATCTACTTGATTACAAAGCTCATGATCACAATATGATCATTTATAGAGAGAGATGAACACATAGCTAATGGTAGAACCCTTAGCCTCGAGAGAGAACTACTCCCTCCTTATCATGGGAATCAGCAACGGTGATGGAGATGGTGGTGGAGATCGATGGAGATGGATCTGGGGGCACTTCCCCGTCCCGGCAGGGTGCCAGAACAGAGAATTTCTATCCCCCGAATCTCCCCTTCGGTGGCGGCGGCTCTGCGGAACTTTTCGTGGATTTCTAATTGACGATTTAGGGTTTTTGCATCGGGAGGCATCTTATAGGCAAAGAGGCAAGGTCGGTGGGCGGCCAGGGGGCCCACACCACCCGGTGGCACGTCCAGGGCTAGCTTGCGCCACCACATGGTCTGGCCAGGCCGTGGCCCTCCTCTGTCTCGTATTCTGGCTCCATGTCCCCCTCGGTGAAATATTGAGTCCCGTCCAATTCCGAGAATATTCATTTTCTGACTTCCTGGAACCAAAAACAGCAGAAAACAGGCAGTTGGCACTGTAGCATCTTGTTAATAGGTTAGTCCAAGAAAGTCTATGAAAAGTACTCCAAAGTTGGAACAAAACATAAGAAAGTAGATAAAACCAAGCATGGAACATGACAAATTATGGATAAGTTAGCAATGTATCAACATCCCCAAGCTTAACTCCTGCTCGTCCTCGAGTAGGTAAGTGATAAAAATAAAGAATATTTTTTTAGGTGACATGCACCATCATAAACTTGATTAAAGGCATTTATAAAACATTGATAGCTGGGATCATAGTACTTCAATCATAACAAGAAAGACAAAGTTCTAGCAATAAGGCAAAGCAACTATGTTGCAACATGAAAAGGCACAAACAAAAGATTCATGAATAATAATTCTTTGCAAGACGTTTGTTTGTTTCACATAAAGAAAACATAGCATAGTGGTATTTAGCTTGTCCCTCATAGAGTAGCAAATATAGATGCATAGGACACCTTCGAAGTTCATAAGAGTGACTAGATACAAATAGTTTAAAACAAGCAATATCAAAGCTATGTTTCAATCAACAAGTCTTGGGACAATGCACATAGAACTAAGAATGGCCACTATGCTCTCAAAGTAGGTGCATAAAGATAGAAGGTGAAGACTCAATATAATGGTGGAAGAAAGGCCTTCATAGAAGGAAGTAGGGATTCAGGTCTCATAAAGAGCTTCCAAAAATTATGGTACTTATTAGCTTTCAGCTCTCATTGCCCCTATCACAAGCATCTTTAAGGTGATTAAGGTTAAAGTGACACAACTAAGAGGATATGCTTGACAAGTTATAAACCGAAATCTCATGCCCCTTACTTACAAAGACCGAACCTCATGCTACTCAACTTTAGTCACGAGTAAGCTCTTGTCATTGTAAGTACATGTGTATCATAAAGAACCGCCAACGGGGTACCCCTTGCACATGATACAGGAGCTATCCCATAATCAAAATGAAAAGGCAAGCAGACAATGAGCATATCAGTGATCTTTTTATTTGCTATTTGCATAGGTTTTTATTGAGGATGCTTCATAGAGTGCTCATTATGGTGATGCTGCAAGTTTCCACCATGATTAGGCATGGCTTAGGCTAGCGGCCCAAGCATTTCTCTAACACACATACAAACTCCATGATCTTACAAGTTCCACTTTTATTTCACACCGTCGGGATCCATAAGCAAAAGAACATAATATCAACGGGGTACAACGTACATGTGCAATGTTGAAAGCGTTCCCCATGATACATGGTTCTGCTAATTTCAACTTATAAAGCACAAGCATAAACGCAACAAAGAAGGACCCAATGGTTCAAGTTTATTAAGGGCAAGAAAAGTAAAGTGTGCCCTCAAGTTCATGAGAGCTTTAATCACTAGTTTTCTCATAACAAGTTTAATTTGGAAGGTAAACAAAAACATGAATATACTTGGAATAGCATATGATAGTAGGTAGGTATGGTGGAATCTTTGGAATAACTTGGTTTAGGGAGTTGGATGCATGAGTGGAACTCATACTTGGTTGTGGAGGCTAGCAAAAGACTGGGAGCGACAAACTAAGAGAGCAATAATGCCCATAATCATGCAGAGCGACAAAACATCATTGATCAAAGCATAAAGTGATACTACAAGTTGAAAACTAAAGGATCATAAAGGCTATGGTGACTTGAGATAGTCATAACATGGTGTGAGCATGCGCCAAGTCAACCCAAATAAAGCATCAAAGGAGAATACCACTATACTATGCTTTAATATGCTAAAACAATGCATGATTCATCCAAGGCACATTAAGCAATCTCAATTGTTTATAACAAGTCATGCTACAGCAAAGAATACTAAGCATAAAGCCAAAACAATATCAAGCATGGCATGACAAAGCATAGGCCACAGTCAAAAACAAGCTCTTTTTACCACATAAGCATGAACTTTCCTACTCTTTTCCAATCCAAACCAAACTATTTGAAACAACTCACAAAGATGATAATAAATAAATATCAGTGAGCTTGTCTCACAAATCCACAAATAAGAACTAAAAATTTCTAAGCTGAAAGCACGATAAAACTAAGGCTAAACACAGTGCTAGCAAAAGAGAACACTCACAGAACAATAAGAATGAAAACTAGAGTGTTCTAGGCAATGAAAACGGAGCGTGTCTCTCTCTAAAAGAAGTGTGTTGGGATCCAACCAACTTATTCAAGAAAACTAAGCAAACCAAGAAAACTGAAAATGAAAACAAAGACGCTCCAAGAACAACATAATTGTGCATGAAACAATAAAAATGAAGCGTTTGGAAGAAACCTGGGATTTTTATTGATGAAGAAGGGGATGCCTTGGCATCCCCAAGCTTCGACGCTTGTAATTCTTGGATATTTCTTGGGGTGACACGGGTGGCATCCCTAATCTTGAGCTTTAGTCCATCCTTCATCTCATTACTCATTCCTTCCATACACCTGAAATTTTTCCTTCATACAAAACTTCACACAATCTTTATTAGCAACATTAGTGCACTCAAGATAATAGGTCTTTGGGTTTAGTTTCAACACCAATAAAACTTCCATTAAACCACAAGATACTGTAGCACTTCCCTCAAAAAGCTCAATTCCCCAAAAGAACTCAAAAAGGAACCAACAAGAAGCAAATGCAAATAAAGGCAGAAATCTATCAAAACAGACCAGCAGGTAAAGACGATTATTTTTGAAGACTTTCTGTTGCTAAAATCAAAAAGAGTTGAACTAACGAAAGTTAGATAACAACCTGGGGCAGAAGCAAAAAAATTCATGCCTCAAAAGGACGTACAGAGATTTTACACGAATTTTTATGGTGAAAAACATAAACCTGTTTCGGGACAACAACTTTCCCAAGCATTAATTCTCCCTCATTAGAGGTTACTCTTGGCACAAAAAGCAAATAAAAAGGATAAGGAGCGGTTATTACAGAGTTAATAACTTCCAAGACTCATCTAAAACTTTTGGGTTATCTCCCAATAAGTACTTTTCTTTAACGCCTTTAAGTTAGGCATGATAGTTTGAGAAGATGCTCACATAAGAAATATGAATTGAAGTAAAAGAGAGCATCAAGAAGCAAATTCAAAGCACATTTAAGTAGAACCCACTTCCTATGCATAGGAATCTTGTAAAGAAACAAGTCATGAAAGCACAAATAAACAATCATAGGAAAGCAAAACAAGTGCAACTTCAAGACTTTCAACATAAAGAGGGGAAACCTAATATTATTGAGATGCATAAAACCATGTTTCCCTCTCTCATAATAACTTTCAGTAGCATCATGAATAAAATTAGAAATATAACTATCACATAAAACATTCTTATCATGAGCCACATGCATATAATAATTATTACTCTCCACATAAGCATAGTCATTCTTATTAATTGTAGTGGGAGCAAATTCAACAAAATAGCTATCATTATTATTCTCATCACCATAATCCTCAAATATAGGAGGCATATTGTAATCATAATTAATTTTCTCCTCAATATTAGGTGGACTGAAAATATGATATTCATCATTGTAATCATCATATATTGGAGGCATAGTATCATCAAAGTAAATTTTCTCTTCCATGCTTGGGGGACTAAAAATATCATGCTCATCAAAACCAGCTTACCCAAGCTTAGAATTTTCCATAGCATTAGCAATAATGGTGTTCAAAGGATTCATACTAATAACATTGCTATTAGCATGCAAATAGAGTTCCATAGGTTTTTTCATTTTCTCTTCAAACACTTCATGTCCTAACTCAAGATAAATACTATAAAGCTCTCTAACTTTTTTGTTGTTTTTCCATTAAGCCTAACTAGTGAAAACAACAAACAAAAGAAAAAATTGCAGAATCTAAAGGAAATAACTTCGAGCACTCACACCGGAGGATGTGAGTACCTTTTACCTTACCACCTCGGCAACAATGCCACAAAATAGCATGATGTCTACGCACTTCTATTCTTGTAGGCAGTTGTTGGGCCTCCAAGTGCAGAGGTTTGTAGAATAGCAGCAAGTTATCCCTTAAGTGGATCACCCAAGGTTTATCGAACTCAGGGAGGAAGTGGTCAAAGGTATCCCCTCTCAAGCAACCCTACAATCAAGATTCAAGAAGTCTCTTGTGTCCCCAACACACCAAATACACTTGTCAGGTGTATAGGTGCACTAGTTTGGCGAAGAGATAGTGAAATATAAGTGATATAGATAAGTGGTAACGGTGATAGAAAATAGCTTGATGGCATGGAAGAGACTAAAGGCAAACTGAAATAAAGATGGAAATAAGCAAACATGTAACAGATCTAGTTGCAAACGGTGTATCAATGCTTAAAAACAAGGCCTAGGGATCATACTTTCACTAGTGAACACTCTCATATAAATATCTTCTATTTATGATACTACTCTTAACTACTCCCCGGTTGGACACTATAATCCATGGTAGGGCTATAACAGCACACCTCAAAGTAAGCCTTTCCCATCTAGAATACCCCACACTATCACCTTGAGCACTAGATGGTTCCAACAAACACCAGAATTTCATAGAGACAGCCAACTCCAAATATAATTCATAACAAGTATTTGTAATCTCTATCCTAAGTGCCACCATGGTGTGCACGCAGTCACTTTCAGACACATTGGGAGAGCAAAGATCTATTAAAGCACTTGAGTAGCAAGGTAGATCTACTTGATTACAAATCTCATGATCACAATATGATCATGCATAGAGATAGAGATGAACACATAGCTACCGGTAGAACCCTTATCCTCGAGAGAGAACTACTCCCTCCTCATCATGGGAATCCGCAACGGCGATGGAGATGGTAGTGGAGATCGATGGAGATGGATCCGGGGGCACTTCCCCGTCCTGGCAGGGTGCCAGAACAGAGACTTTCTATCCCCTGAATCTCCCCTTCGGTGGCGGCGGCGCTGTAGAACTTTTCATAGATTTCTAATTGACGATTTAGGGTTTTTGCATCGGGAGGCATCTTATAGGCGAAGAGGCAAGGTCGGTGGGCGACCAAGGGGCCCACACCACCTAGTGGCACGCTAGGGCTAGCTCGCGCCACCACATGGTGTGGCCAGGCCCTGGCCCTCCTCCGTCTCGTATTCTGGCTCCATGTCCCCCTCGGTGAAATATTGACTTTAGCTTTTGTCCCGTCCAATTCCGAGAATATTCATTTTATGACTTCCTGGAACCAAAAAAAGCAGAAAACAGGCAGCTGGCACTATGGCATCTTGTTAATAGGTTAGTCCAAGAAAGTCTATGAAAAGTACTCCAAAGTTGGAACAAAACATAATAAAGTAGATAAAACCAAGCATCGAACATCAAAAATTATGGATACGTTAGCAACGTATCAATGCACTCTGCATAAACCTCTCCAAACACACTTCTCGATCATACTAGAATCTTCTCCCTCGTTTCACTAGACCATGTTACCAAAAATTTCAAGTTTTAGGTAGCTAATAATCTTTGACTTCTACACATGATGATACAAAGTACAAGGACCAAATATACACCCATACTTTATACAATAGATGTTGATCAAATTTATAATTTTTTATGCTTTACCAATTATAATTTTATATAGTGATGATATGTCATACGATTTACTATCTGAGACTTATTAAGGTGTGCTTTTTTACACAATGCGGGAGTAGTATGTTTCTTTGCTTAGACATATGGTCACCTCTGTCCACGCGCTGTACATACTGAGAGAATAAAACATTGGCAGGGGAAGAGGGCAGCGAAGAGAAGTTGAAGGCGGTTCCATGTCAGAGCAAAGTTATGATGGGTTTCTGACATGAGGTACTCCTGTGGCCTTACATTGTACACTCTACTAGCAGTAAATTTCAGGACCTATGCACGCAAAACAAATTGTGGGTTTTTTCTCTCCTTCCCTATGATCCACCTCTCCTCCCCTTTCCCCTCGCACACCGGTCTGGCTGATCTCTCTCCCCTCGTCCACAGCGTGGCGCTGCGCACCTGTGCCTTGGTACGGCGTCTCTGTGTCTCTAGAGTGTTCGTCATCCGCGTGTTGGTGTGGAGTAGGGACGAGGAGGAGTACATAGGAAGGAAACCACTTTGGTCCTTGGTGGCACAAAAATTCAGACTTTTCCGGTTTTCGAAATTTTCACTTGCTTCCCAAACATCAGGAGGGAAGGTTATCCAAAAGATCGACCAAACATCGGGAGGGAAGGCAATTTTGAACCAGTTTTGAACATTGATCACATTGAATAAATAAAAAACAAAAAACAAAAGTTTTACTCATGATGTCCTAACATGTCTTGTGCACCATGTGCCATGAGAACTGTAATCATGGGATTAGATAAGTTTTGGAAAAATAGCTTCACAATATTGTCCTACCATGTGTATGGACACTATCGGGTTTATTTCAACACGAACGACCAAGGTCATCTACGGGTAAATTGTTGGTCGCTTTAAAAGTTTTACGAAAAAGCTCTTGGAGGTACCCATCGAGGGGAAGGGTCAATTAATATATATCAGAAACCACCGAGAGTTTTGACGACAGGTTCATCTTCTTGCTAAGATTTTGCATCCTAACTATTTAATGAAATTAGGTCAAACTTTGCTCACGGTTTCATGAAATTAGGTCAAACTTTGCTAACCGATTAACTTTGAACATTGACCGCTGGATCAAGACTAGCAAATCAAAACATTGCCAACCTCTTGATCTTCTTTTCCATTCGTAGCATCTAGAAATACTCTACTGATAGTCTTTAGCATGATGAACACTAGTATGCGCAAACCTCAAAACACACAGTACTTCATTATTACTCGGTCTTGTGCCAAATGCACGGACTTGGATGGAATTTTCATTTTTTATGAGGTCCTTGATGTAACTTGTACTTCCACTGACCACTCGAGCACCTCGCTGTTACGAGACCTACCATTAGATCAGCCATTCGCAGTACTTCTTATCTTTATCTTGTCTCTTATCTCTTACAATACCATATATACCACCACTACATAGTGTAGGGATTAACTTATTTTGAACATTGACCGTTGGATCTCAAGACTAGCAAATCCAAACATTGCTAACTGTTGGATCTTCTTTTCCATTCTTAGCATCTATAAAGATTCTATTGATAGTCTTTAGGATGATGAACACTAGTATGCGCAAACCTCAAAACACATAGGTGCAATTTTCATTTTTTATGAGGTCCTTGATGTAAATTGTAATTCTACCCACCGTGTTAACTCTCAAGCACCTCGCTCTTACGAGACCTACCATAAGATCGGCCATTCGTAGTACTTCTTATCTTATGTTTTATCTTGTCTCATATCTCTTACAATACCATACAACTACATAGTGTAGGGATTAACTTTGAACATATTAACCGTTGGATCAAGACTAGCAAATCCAAACACTGCTAACCGTTGGATCTTTTTTCCATTCTTAGCATCGAGAAAGATTCGATCTATTGATAGTATTTAGCACGATGAATGCTAGTATGTGCAAACCTAAAAACATAAGCTCCATTGCTCAGTTTTTAGGGTCCCTATGCTAATAAATGCATGGACTTGGGCGCAATTTTCATTTTTATGAGGTCCTTGATGTAACTTGTACTTCCACCGACCGTGTTAACTCTCAAGCACCTCTCTCCTACGAGACCTACCATTTGATAGCCATGCGCAGTACTTCTTATCTTCTCTTTATCGTGTCTTATCTCTTACAATACAATAAACCACTTCATAGTGTATGGATTAACTTTTAACATTGACCATTGGATCAAGACTAGCAAATCAAAACATTGCCAACCTCTTGATCTTCATTTCCATTCTTAGCATCTAGAAAGATTCTACTTTAGCACGATGAATGCTACTATTCACAAACCTAAAAACACAAACTCCATTGCTCAGTTTTCAAGGTCCCTGTGCTAATAAATGGATGGACTTGGGTGCAATTTTCATTTATATGAGGTCCTTGATGTAACTTGTACTTCCACCGACCGTGTTAACTCTCAAGCACCTCTCTCCTACGAGACCTACCATTTGATATCCATTCGCAGTACTTCTTATCTTCTCTTTATCGTGTCTTATCTCTTACAATGCAATATACCACTGCATAGTGTACGGATTAACTTTGAACATTGACCGTTGGATCAAGACTAGCAAATCCAAACATTGCTAGCCTCTTGATCTTCTTTTCCATTCTTAGCATCTAGAAAGATTCTAATTTAGCACGATGAACGCTACTATGCGTAAACCTAAAACCACAAACTTCATTGCTCAGTTTTCAGGGTCCTTGTGCTAATAAATGCTTGAACTTCGATGCAATTTTCATTTTTATGAGGTCCTTGATGTAACTTGTACTTCCACTGACCATGTTAACTCTCAAGCACCTCTCTCCTATGAGACCTACCATTTGGTAGGCCATTCGCAGTACTTCTTATCTTCTCTTTATCGTGTCTTATCTCTTACAATAAAATAAATCACTGCATAGTGTATGCATTAACTTTGAACATTGACCATTGGATCAAGTCTAGCAAATCCAAACATTACCAAACGCTAGATCTTCTTTTTCCATTGTTAGCATCTAGAAAGATTCTACTCCCTCCGACCCAAATTAGTTGACTTAGATTTGTCTAGATTCGAATGTATCTAGACTCGTTTTAGTGTTAGATATGTCTGAATTTAGATAAAACTAAGTCAACTAATTTGGGTCCGAGGGAGTACTTTAGCACGATGAACGCTAGTATGCGCAAACCTCAAAACACAAACTCCACTGCTCAGTTTTCAAGGTCCTTGCTCCAATAAATGCATGGACTTGGACGCAATTTTCATTTTTATGAGGTCCTTAATGCAACTTGTACTTCCACCGACCGTGTTAACTCTCAAGCACCTCTCTCCTACGAGACCTACCATTTGATAGGCCATTCGCAGTACTTCTTACCTTCTCTTTATCGTGTCTTATCTCTTACAACACAATAAACCACTTCATAGTGTACGAATTAACTTTGAACATTGACCGTTGGATCAAGAGTAGCAAATCCAAACATTGCCAACCGATGGATCTTCTTTTCCATTCTTAGCATCTAGAAAGATTCTACTAATAGTTTTTAGCACGATGAACGCTAGTATATGCGCAAACCTCAAAACACAAACTTCATTACTCTTAGTTTCAGGGTCTTTGTGCTACTAAATGCATGGACTTGGATGCAATAATTATCATTTTCATGAGGTCCTTGATGTAACTTGTACTTCCACCGACCGTGTTAACTCTCAAGCACCTCGCTCCTACGAGACCTACCATTAGATTGGTCATTCGTAATACTTCTTGTCTTATCTTTATCTTCTCTTATCTCTTATAGTATCATACCTTAACTATAGAGTGTACAAACCATTGACTGTTTGATCAAGACTGGCAAATCCAAAGATTGCTAACAACCATTGGATCTTATTTTCCATTCTTAGCATATAGAAAGATTCTACTGAAAGTCTTTAGCAGGATGAACGCTAGTATGCACAAACCTCAAAACACACACTTCATTGCTCAGTTTCAGGGTCCTTGTGCTAAATGCATGGACTTGGATGTAATTTTTTTATTTACGAGGTCCTTGATGTAACCTATACTTCCACCGACCGTGGTAACTCTCGAGCACCTCACTCCTACGAGACCTAAAGTTAGATCGGCCATTCGCAGTACTTCTTATCTTTATCTTGTCTCTTATCTCTCACAATACCATATATACCACTGCATGGTGTACGGAACAATAAATGTTTGATCAAGAAAGGCAAATACAAACATTTCTAACCATTAGATCTTCTTTTCCATTCTTAGCATCTAGAAAGATTCTACTTTAGCACGATGAATGCTAGTATGCGCAAACCTCAAAACACACACTTCATTGCTAAGTTTCAGGGTCCTTGTGCTAAATGCATGGACTTGGATGCAATTTTCATTTTTTATGAGGTCCACTTGTACTTGCTTAACAAAGAAAATCAGTGTGGTGCTCACTCCTGCAGCCTTACAGTGTGCTACTCCTCCTCTATGCAAGGAAAATAAATTGTATACTACTCTCTCCTTTGCTGCATCACACCCATCCTCTAGCTGATATCTCCCTCGTCCACAGTGTGGCGCTGCGCACGTGTGCCATGGTACTACGACGGCTCTGTTTCTATCTTTTTTTCATAACTTTGCTCTGACATCGAACCGATTTCAACACCTCTTCGTTGCAGCCCTCTCGAGCTGCCCTCTCTAACCCCATAATCTCTTCTACAATAGTTTGTAATAACCTTTGCTATAACCCTCTTGGGATGCCTTCTCTCGGGCTACCTATGAGTATATATTTATATATACATACCAAGTACAATATCCCTTCTCTAGTGTTGTGAGTGTTGATCCTTATAATAACCTTCCATGCGATGTTTGGGACGAAGCAAGTGGAAAAATCGAAACCCGAAAAGTTTGATCCGCGACTACTTTTTTCCGCCGCCCCAACCCATTGCCCAAAGTGGTTCCTAATGCACACCAACACAACGTAGCTGATGAACACACGATAGACAAACACATAGCCGTCGTACCAATGTTAGAGTTGAAAGGAGCATCCCGCAGAAGTTCCACTTATAGTTCATTTTGAAGTACTCCTATAGAAACATCAAAATGAACTAGAGGCAGGACTTTCACGGGATCCCGATTGCAACCCTAACCATGGCACATGTGCTGAGCACCACACTCCGGACGAGGGAGAGATCAACTAGCAGGTGTACGCGGGGGTGCCGAGAAGATACATACTTAATTACATTGTGTAAAATTTGACCGAATAAATAGAGTAACTAATACACTTGATTAATTTGTGTAAAATTAGTACTCGTACTATTGAAGGTAGATTAAAACTTTCCAATAATCCTAATTTTCTACCAACATTTTTTATACTGTATATTTAGAGTAAATCTTGGTCAAAGAAAAAACACCCAAAACAAGAACGTCTTATTATTCCTCGGGACGGAGGAAGAGTAATACTCCTACTTCGCGCTCCTACTTATGCAAACAGTATAGTACTACTACAGTAGGACCTGTAAATAAATAATGTGTCTAGTCAAACCGACGTGATGAGAATATACTACGCCAGGAGGTGACATGGGTAATTTATTACAAGAAAAGAAAACACCTCTTTCAAAGAGCCATCGCATTTTCCCCATCTCCGTTTAGTTTATCCACACTCGCCGACGCCGCCTGGCTGCATTTGGGATCCTCTCCACCGTGTTGATCACACATTTTACTCGCCATCTCGCCCGGTGCATCTCTCCTTCCAGACCACCACCCCTCTCCTCCAAAAAAAACCAAACAGTTCTATATAGATCCGCCCTCTCCCCCAATCCTCCTCAACACGATGGCGGATCGTCTGTACAAAATTTGGAGAGGTTCGAGGGACATCCTATGGTGAAGCGGCTTTAACAAGGTCGGCGACGACGTCGTTCCAAATTGATGAGCGTCTCGACGCTAAAAGCGCCATCCGACTGGCCGCATGCTCCAAGGAGCTACACCACCAAGTCGTCAGTAGAGAAGCTTATAGCTTCCCAAACTAAAACTGCCCGGAAGTGGTCTCCTTCAAGGAACTCTATGCCCACATGATCTCCTGCATCCACAGCCTGTTTATCTGCACGGAGCCAAGATGCAACTGGGTTGACACCAAATTAACGTTGTATCTGCACCTCAAATACACCCACTCGATCGAGGTGCCTACAGTCCTCTACAACGTCAAACAATGGGACCCGTCTAAGCCGGTACGTGCAGGGTGCTCGTGGAGAACAAATGTCATCGGCTTTGGGAAGATGGGCATGCTGTTCATCGGCCAGATTGATGGGCACATCACAGAGATTGTCCTATCTGTCAGCCGCGTAAGGTCCGCGGTGTGGGAATTGGAGGACTACGAGGTGAGGATATTATCATTGGTCGATTGTCATGGGTTCTATCCGCTCGAGTTTGATTCTGAGCCAGAGATTGGGCAGCCGGCTGAAGCCGCGCTGGAGGCGCTCGACCATTACCTGTCGGTAGCAGGCACTTATTGTCAAGCTCCTCAATTGTTGGTCGGAGTTCCTCGTGGAGTTCCAATGTTGGATCGACGATGACATCAACCCATTGTGAGATATCACATCTTAATATTCTCATGATGATCCTAATATGAATGTATATGCAATTTTTTAGTCCCTCTATTCTAATATTAAGTAATTTATTTATTTTAGTGGCAGATTCCTTTCGCAATCGGAGTGGTGGAAATGGCTGGAAAGCTCCGTGAATTTTACATCTATCTTGCTAAGGGTGAACATGCCAAAGCCTATTACGAGGATCCACGGATGACGGTAAAATGAGAGAAGCGTGCTAGGCGGGAAAGCAAGCGCTATTCGGCCACGACCTGGACACGCTGAATCGTTGGCATATAGATCTTGTGGTGATTCTGACCTCTCTCTTTCTCTCATGCATGTTTGGAGTATATGATGGGACATGTAATCGTGCCTAGCAAGATTAAGGTTCTACTAAGAGTAGTTTTATACTTCTATCGAGTATTTTGTATGGAGTTCTGCAACTGCTAATATATTTTGTAATAATTCCTATGTACTGGGAATTGTTCAGATCGAGTGCAGAATATGGCATGTACTGCTAAATCTTTCAAAAGCTACCAAATCTCTCAAATGTGTTGATGTTACTATTATTAAAGTATTTTGTAGAACTAATACTCTTGTATGGGTACTTGTTTTGATCAATGGTAGTAGATTGTTTTGCTTTTCTTTTGAAACATGGCCTTCTCAATCTAGATGTGGTTTGGGCTTCTTGGGTTGCATATATGTTGGTCACACATGCATTGATGTCAGAACGAGGTATGCACACAAATGCAGACTTAATCGTCAGTCTTGCTTGGTCCAATGATGGAGTGTGTTCGGAGCAAAAGGGCAAACTCATCCCTTGCCCGTTAAAAAAACAAAAAACAGGCCCAATGTTGAGACTCCCACCAACAACATTTCCTACTACACCAAGATGCACCCATATACCAAATAAATGTGGGAACAGTACATTAACTATGATGTCGATATGTCCATGACCTTTTTTGGTCATCAGGGTTGAAACCTAATAATATTCATACATGGTGGGAAAATATGGCGTGGCTGGTTTCCAGAAGTTGTCAAATCCCATGGTTATCAGTTTCTTGGAAGGCTATACACATGACGTGATAGGATGCCATGTGTAAATATTCGTTTCTCTGTTTTTCTTTATTACATGCGATTGGTTCAAAATATGTTCAAAATTGTCAAGATACAAATTCTTAGAAGGAAGATGAATTTGTCAAAACTCTCGATTGTTTTTGATATATTAACTACCTGATGCGTACCACCAAAAGCTTTTTGTAGAACTTCGATAGAAATCTACCACTTTCTAGAGCTTCTAGTTCAAATATGACATGATTTTGTTAATAGAGACATAAAGTCATTTGAGTGGTCCGAGTTAGCTTGGAAACTTTGAAAACTCATAAAACTTGGGAATCGTACATAAAACATTGTCCACTATATCTGGCAACTTGGCTTGTGGCATTCAAACCCATGTTCTCTATACTTTCTGTGCATAGTATATTCGTGGTGCTAGAGGCCAACAATAATGGGATCTTCTATATGCTAGACATGACATAATCAAATGTACTGAAAGAGATCCAATGGTCAACAATGTCGGGTTTTGCCAATCTATATCCAACTGCCGATGTTCGAAGTTATTCGTAAACTATGTAGTGGTATGGAAATTGTGAAGCAACATAGTCGTTTTTTGTTTTGAAAAGAAGTGTCAAGCACTATATAGTGGAATGGAAATTGTGTCACGTGCCTTTTACTAGTATGGATATGGATGATCAATTGATGTGACTCTCGGCTTTGATTTTATGGGTAGATAGGTTAAGGTCTGCTACCTTTTTCTATTACTATATGGATGCTATCCAAATTCAAAATCTGAATCGAGCGGCAAAATCACCCACCGACCTTGAAGCATTTCCCATCCCACCGATTCAAAACCTTTGAGCCAAAATCTCCAACCAGATAGTACATTTTTTCTATTATTATTAGATGGACGTGGGCCAAATTCAAATCTCAATCGAGCGACAATATCACACACCAACCTTGAAGCACTTCGCGCCCCTCTATTTCAAAAACTTTTATCTTTAAATTTCCTGTTCTACCCATTGTTCAGACGATAGATGGGCACGCTAAAGTCAGTACCTCGGGGGCACGATCGTAATTATATTTCTATTCACCTATACTATGGTCCCGATTTGCACAGTGTTTCCCCTGGCCCTCTCAAAAATCCCAAGCTCCTCTGTCGCCTCCACGGCCACCACGCACACCGGCTTGATCTCTGGTCTCGTGCACCGCCGTAGAGCCGCTTCACAGATGCTCACCCACCGGATTTAGTTCACCGGGTCTCTCTGCCACTGCATCGAAGTTGCGGTGTCGTTCACCATGTTGATGGCATCATCGACCGCCCAAGCTCT
Source organism: Avena eriantha (assembly GCA_910589775.1). Classification (NCBI taxonomy): domain Eukaryota; kingdom Viridiplantae; phylum Streptophyta; class Magnoliopsida; order Poales; family Poaceae; genus Avena; species Avena eriantha. The sequence goes on from OU342742.1 coordinate 486,441,751, forward strand.
GCTTCCTCGCCGCCGATGGTGTCATCTACCACCCAAGCTCCGCTTCCTCGCCATCGAAAGATACCCAACCATACCGGATCCGCTTCACCGGTGTCTCCCTGACGTGATCTAGTTCAAGGAGTTCCATGTCCACCGCTCCAGACCAGCTGCACTGTCGTCGCCGTTCACTCCACCGGATCTGCCTCAGCGATGCTCTCGTCCACCGCGTTCAAGCCGGCATCGACTGCCCAAGATCTACTTCCCCGACGCCAACAGCCACCGGAACCGCAGCACCCTTGGTGACCTGGACGTCACTCACACAGTACCGATGATGCTTAGACACCTCTCCGACCAAGGTTAACCTAATCTCCTACCCGTTTTTGTTTTGTCAGCAGTATAGCAGGTTCAAGCCTATCGCAGTGAACTGCATTTTTGTAATCATGCTAGTACATACAAGTCACTGGGCATGCATGTTCTTCGTGCTAGTACATGCAAGGTCATTAGACATGTTGGTTTGCATTCGCTGCTCTACAAATTTCAAGTCATGCACATGTCTGTTATTTTGGCATGCACATGTTCTTAGCTACTCCATACAAAAGTAATTGTCTGCTACCGTGTAATTCTTGTAAAATCTGTAGTCGGTGGAAAATATTAGTGTGGATTCCCTGCTCTACAGTTGCTGAATCTATCTGGTTCGTCCTGAGATCAGTTCCTGCTATTATTTCCTCCTTGGCATCATTCTCCTATCCTGTAGTAGCCATTTGAACTCTTCGTACTAATTCGATTATAGTTTTGTTTTTGCCATAATTTCATCTGGCTCTTCAAAAGCTGCATCACTAACTATTTCCTTTTTCTTGCATAGAGCTCAAAATGGAACAATGAACATGTTGGTTTGCATAGCCTATTCTACAATTCACAAGGGATGCCATTACTTCCTTATCTGGCGTTGGTTCGTCCTGAGCAACGGCATAACTGTCCTCTACTATGTACTTCACTCGTGGTTTGCATTCCTACTCTAGAATTTCTCTTATGATGTCATTATAATTTCTATCAGGTTGATTTTTATCTATGACAGTAACTACTTGCCATTGTGTAGCTCACCGCAAATTCTAAGCCACCCAACGAATCTATGCATTCCAGGAGATGCCACAACTTCCATATATATTTGCTGAAATTCTAAGAAACACTTTGTTTGATTGCTCATTTCATTCTAGGCACACTTGTCTAATGCTTGTTTGTCTTGTTCTACAGGTTCACAAGCGACGCCATTATATCTCGTATCTGGTTATGGGTCTGGTTCGTCCTAAGTCATGACATAACTATCCTCTAAAATATATAGTTCATCTGTGGTTTGCATTCCTGCTCTACAGGTTCTCGTATGATGCGGTTATAATTTCTATCTGGTTCATTCTTTGCTATGACAGTAACTGCATGCCATTTTGTGGCTCAGCGCAAATTCTGAGTAACCTAACGTCTCTTGCATTTTAGGGTATAGAACTGCTTCCATATATATTTGTTCAAAATGACCTGGCTAGTTTATATCTGCTGAAATTCTAAGCCACACACACACATTTTTTGATTGCTCGTTTCACGATAGTCACACTTGTTTAATGCGTGCTTGATTGTCATGTTTGTTTGACGTGTTGGTCAATAATTGAACCATTGACCAGTTGGTCAATACTTGATTACTCCAGTTCATAGCTCCTGTCATATCAGTCAAATGAGTAGTTTGTCTTGTTTGATGTATTAACTTGTTATTACTTTGTTTCAGACTACAATTATTGCTAGCCCCACCAAAAAGGGGATGCAAGATCATGTCTCCTCCAATGTAGTTGTCACACTCAATGGAAGATGCACGTGATCGATTGAGAAAGCAAACTGAGGACTCTGCTATCAACTTGATTGTCAACTGAAATGCCGGTTTTTCTTTCCCCTGAGTTGATAATATGAAATAATTTTTAAGAAGTTTGCAGCGGATGTAATATCTAGCTAACTCGCGTAGACCATGTAGGCATTTAGTTGATGCTATGCACACATTGTAGTAGTCATTACGGTAACTACGCCAGGAAGGTCGATTAGGGAACAATACCGTGATGTATTCGGCCGACAACGAACAGTAAAAAAATGCTGGATTATTATACATGTTTTATTATATTGTCATGGGCTTCAGAACTGACGAAACTGCAAAAGGCCGTAAACATAACGGGCCAATGCGCATGTGGTAACAGGCCTAACGGGCCATAACAGAAACATGCCGTTACTGAAGCAGGCCGTAACAGTAGCAGACCAGAACAGAAACAACCCATTAAAGTAACAGACAAGAAACTGCACAAATCGCAAAACAGTAACATGCCAAAACAGTGGCAGACCGCAACAGTAAATGGCCAGAATAGTGACGAGCCTGAACAGTACGGGCCGAGAAATTCCCGAGCGAGGGTAGTAACAGGCCGACAAATTTACCAGGCTAGAACAATAAAGGTCCTTTTGTGGGCCTAAACAGCTAAATGCCAGAATAGTAAAAGGCCAGAACAGTAACGGGCCAGAACAGTAACGGACCATCTCAGAGAAGGGTCGTCAGTAGGCGGTCGACGATGGGCTGCGATAACAGTGATGGGCTAACCGCAGGCCTTATGTTTACAGGAGCGACTTGGCATAGGCTGCTAATGGGCCGCACAGTGTTGGACCAACATGGGCCTTATGTAGGCCGAAACCGAATCAGGCCTAAAAGTTCGCGGGCTGCTGTTGGCTGCATTTTTGGGCCCATTTCAAACAGTACAGGACAAAACAGTAACAGACCATCTTCTTATTGGGCTCCCCTTATGGCCTGGCCTAGTTAGTATTTAGCAGGCCTTGGTTGGGTATGGCTTCTGCCATGATTTCTATGGCCGTTAATGGCGGTAACCGGCTGCTAACGGCAGCTGCCACCTGGCAGTTTGCATGACATTAGCAGTCAGCACAGCTGGCGAACAGATCTACAACGGAACAAGGTTTCGTGGCTGAATGGTGCGATCCGGCACGGTCAAAAAAACCGTGGTTAATTCATTTGTGACGGGGCTTTTACCATGAAGGCCGGAAGAATCTTTGGCCATGAAAAATGGGCCTTCAACCACGAAAATCATCCGTTGTAAAAGCCAACTTTTCTTGTAGTGATACAATCCATACCTAGTAGTGAATGCGGTCTTTCGTATGTCTTTCTCTTGTATCTTCAATTGGAAATAACCTGATCGAAGATCAATCTTTGGGAACACCTTTTCTCCCTTCAACTGATCGAACAAGTCATTTATGTTGGGAAGAGGGTACTTGTTATTGATAGTTACCTCATTGAGTGATCGGTAATCCACCACTAGTCTCTTATTGCTATCCTTCTTCTCCACAAACAGAACAGGTGCACCCCACGACGACGAGCTAGGTTGTATGAATCCCATGTCCAACTATTCTCTAAGCTGTTTCTTGAGTTCCTTCAGCTCATCTACATCCATCTCGTATGGCCTCTTGACTATAGGTCCAGTTCCTGGCATTAAGTCAATGATAAACTCCACATCAAGATCCGATAGCATTCCTGGTAGCTCCTCCAGAAACACATCGGGGTATTCCTTCACCATGGGTACGGTGTCCATGCTAACCCCCTTAAGAGAGTTCATCTTAGCACCCCTAAGACGTAACGATGAATTGAATCTAATCTCCGCGCCCTGCGGAGTTTTGAGCAAAATGGCTCGTTTTGCACAATCTATCTGATCATCATGCTTGGAAAACCAATCCATGCCTAGTATTGCATCTAAACCTTATGACTCCAAAACAACCAGGTGTGCTGGGAAGTTGTGTTCTCCAATTCCTAGGATCAGATCATGACATCCCATACTAGCTAACATTTCTCCTCCAGGTGAGCTCACTCTAATGGTCCCTTTAAGTGACTCAATGGATAACTTATATCTATCCACAAATGCCCTTGATATGAATGAATGCGATGCACTAGTATCAAATAGAACAAGGGCGATATTGGAATCGATTGGGAACTTACTAATCACGAGGTCCGGCTCATCATGGACTTCCTCCATGTCCACATGGTTCACATTAGCCTTCTGGATGGCGCCTCACTTCGGTACTTCTCATGTAATCTTCTCCAGGCAGGTACTTGCATAGTGTCTCAGCTTCTTGCACTTGTAGCACTCCACATTGATGAGGTTCTTCTTGCTCACATAGTTGTGGTTGTGGCCAGAGTTGTGACCATTTCCTCCCCTATGATTGTGGCTACCCCTGTGATTCTCATGACGGTGTCCATTCCCTTCATGATTGTAACGGTCATTTGTCCCATGGCGGCCATGATCATTTCCTCCATACCTTGAGTATCCAGAGTGTCCTTCATAGAAAGTGTGGGCTTTGTGGTGTGAGATAGAGTGGTGGTTGTTGTACTTTCTCTTGCGACTCTCCACTTGTTTGTGCTTCCCTTCCAGAATTCTGGCTTTGTCCATTAGCTCCTGGAAAGTTGGGCAGTAGACCATAGACAGTTGTGTGAGAGCTCATCACTAAGGCCATCCAAAAACCTCTCTCTCATCTTGGCATCAGTGTCAACATCTCCAGGTGCATAGCGTGACAGATTGTTGAACTCCTTTATGTAATCCACCACCGTGTGATTGGTTTGACGCGGGTTGCGAAACTTCTTCCTCTTCAGGCTCAGGATCCCTGAAGAGACATGGTTGGTCTTGAAACCTTCCTCAAAGATGGCCCAAGTAACAGTGTCCAATGGGTGGGTGATCTAAAAAGTGTCCCGCCACGAAGTAGCTGGTCCCTCCAGTAAGTGAGCAGAAAATCTCATATTTTCAGCATTAGTACATCCAATAGTCACCAGGTCTTTGTTCACGGAATGCGTCCAATCAAGAGAAATCATGGATTCAGGTGCAGTGGAGAACTTAGCTGGCCTCGGCCTCAGAAACCTGGTGAGAGCATCACCCTATGACTGATTCTTCCCATTGTTGTTTTTGTTTTTGTTTTTGTTGTTGCTATTGTTGCTGCTATTGCTGATGCTGTTGTTGTTGCTATTGTTGTTGCTGTTGTTGTTGCTGTTGCTATTGTGGTTGATGTTGTTGTTGTTGTTGTTGCTGTTGCTATTGTTGTTGTTGTTGCTATTTTTGTTGTTGCTATTGTTGCTGCTATTGCTGCTGCTGTTGTTGTTGTTGTTTTTCTTGTTGTTCTTGTTGCTACTGTTGTTGCTGCTATTGTTGTTGATGTTGTTGTTATTATTGTTGTTGTTGTGGCTTGCCATGAATTGGGTCATCACCTGGGCCAACTGTGCTTGTGTTGCAATAAGCTGAGCGATCTCATCGGGCTGGCGATGGGGAGGTATCTGTTGGGATACTATATATGAGTTATAGATAGAAAGACTAGAGAAGTATTACTACCCATAACTATATGAAACACACAATAGGCACACAAGCAAACAATCATCACGAGCAACACTCAAGTCAAGGTAATTTATTTTATGTCCCAGAAGTTTTTATTTTAGTGGTATACTATCCACAAAATAGTTTCCTTAGTCCAATTCGTTTGGGGATGATCCTATAATTACTGAAGTAAAAGACAGAAACTGTCCTGAAACTACTGTTGTGTTCACGAATTTTTTTGGGCACCCTAAACATGTCGGAAAATTTAACTGATTTTTGTGCTGGTAGATTGGGAAGTTTCGAACCATATCCTAAAATATGAGCTTAAAACGAGTTACCAATAAAATATTAAAATTCGTGCAGTAAAATATGTTAGGCAGAAACTGGAACGAAAATTATCTCGAATTTTGATATCTAAACTTTATTATCTCATTATATAATCTCTCGAAAATTTCTGAAACTTTATGGTATCAAATAAGGAAATCTAAGAGTAATTATGCTACTATTACACAAGCTTCTATATGATCGATTGCTATGGCTAACGGATCCCTAATGAAGGCTACTTGGTGCATATCTCTCTCTTCTTGAACCGACGGAGAAACTTTGATGCCCTGGTGCACTTGTGTTCTTCTTCTTCTTCCCACAAGAGGTTGGAGTGTACTCCTCTTCCAAATCCTCATCCCTTGTGGCTACGAAGACCCTCTCCATGGGATCCTCTTCTTCCACGTTGGCTTCAGCTTCGTCACCACCTTCATCGTCATCACCATCTTCGTCGTCATTGCCTCCATCATCATCGTCATCATCATTGTTGGGAGGTAGGTTGAGTTGAGCTTGAAGCTCAGCGATGATGACTTCCTTCTCTTCAATGATGGTGTCTTTCTCCTCTATGATGGTGTCCTTGTCTCTAATAATGGTTTTGGCTTGATAGTACTTTTCCATCATGTTTTCTAGTGACTCCTCCATCCGGACGGCTTGTATCTCCAAGTCCTCTATTTGCTTTGGGAAGGACCCCATGTCGTTCGTGTCTCCAAGTGTAACCATTGCATCACCATCTCCATTGCGCTTCCCAAACTTGAGAAAAATGGACTGCCCGTTTAGCTTTTGTTGGTGAATATTGCACATACGAGACAAAGCTTTGTGCATGCAAATATCCACCCCTCCTTCCCATGAGTTGTAATATCCTCCATAGCACAACTCTTTGGAGTCTTCCACCAATGGGTCCCTGGCAATGATGGTGTGGATCTCCATGCGCTCATCTTCATCACCACGAGGGTTCATCCTTCTTCCTTTGAACATGGGAAGGGGCGAGTGTAATGTAAGCGCAAGCCTACCCAATTGTTTTCCAAAGATCCTTTCAGATTTCTCTCCAGCATACTCCACATGCGTGAACTCTCCCATCTATCATATAAATAAGGAAAGAGTGAGAACAAACATTGATAAGAAATACTAGAAATAAGAACATGAGAAAGAATGGAAAGTATTTAAATAATTTCTAATCCAATTCTAGCTCACGATCTTATAGTCAACACACGGCTCTGATACCATCTGTAATACCATAGCCTGAAAACACTGTAGCTTCTATGCAACACGTCAGTCCCTAGATCGGTTCATTGACTTACATAGAATATATGAATAACAAAGTAAATATGCATGCATCGTAAATAATGAAATGATCTAGAGTATTCAATTATTACAATAATGCTTAGCACGAAGGCTAGCCCAAAAATTTTCAAGTGTCAAGCCTAAATAAATAACTTCTCCAATCTCCAAGTTACCCACAAACGAACAAATGTTGAGTGGAGTATCGCAACTTAGTCGACCACTCGGAATCAGAATATCCTACAACATGAAACATTACAGTCACGAAGGGTCAATACTTTGAATGTATGGAAAGTAGAGCTAAGTAAGGAGACTATATACCTAGCAACTACATGCTTATTTGGCTAAGTGGAGCTTTGGCTAGGTTGCATTTTCTTAAAATATTTTGTCCTACTTTTAAACCAAGTTTGATCACAACAACCTATTAAGTTCAACTATCAATTTTTAATAATTGAGAAATAAGGATGAGTGAAAAATATGTCATAGCCTCAATATATAGAAACTCAATTTGTCCATGGTTGAGAACACGGCTAAATACTTAGTTTTACACCCTGCAGGGGTTTGTACACTTTACCCATGTGACATGTTCAACCCGCTCGTACCATCACACTCATTTTGTGTTATGATAGGGAGTCCAAGAAGAGATCGTTCGGGAAGTAGTTTCCCAAACCTGCTATGCACCGGTCCAACCTAATCATTCACTACATCTCTGGCTACGCTGGGTTCGAGTCACCACGACCTACTAAGTCCAACTAGCTACCAATAACTCACTGGTACATGGTTGCCCACGTAAGCTACTATAATAAAGAAACTGATCCTTTCTTAGTACCCCGGGCGGCATTCCAATCCATTATTCACACTCCAATGAAAAACCAACCACTCCGCCTAGCTACACTACAAAAAATGTGTTAACAATGACCTTTTTTTAACAACCATGAGTTTTTTGGTCATAGATCTATGACCATTTCGAACCAAATGGTCGTAGGCCATTTGGGAGGCTACAAAACCTAAAAAACTACGACCTTTTTTGTCTGAAAGGTCATAACTTGCTTACACCAGTTGGTCATAACATAGATATCGTTGGTCCATGACCTTAATTTTGGACGACTATGACCAATTTAAATGGTCGTGGGTACTATTCATGATAACTTAACAAAGACCCATGGCCATCTCAGCAAGTTGATCTAGGTGTCACGTCCATGTGTCAAGTTTCATTGACATGTCTTCATATGTGTCATATCCATATGTCAAATTACGCTTACATGGCATGTCCGTATGGCTTTGACCTGTTGACTACAAATTATACTCCTACCCAATGACATGTGGGGCCTGCTTGCCATAGTGGCTTTGACTTGTTGACCAGATATGGGATCATGCGGAACAGAACTGAAGTCGACAAAAAGAAGCCGTGCCAGGGCTCAAACCAAGGATCTCAGGATTCTCGCATCCTCCTCAACATGGTCTACCAATAGGCCACCAAACTTTGTTGAATCAATGTGAGTACCGTAGCTTATTAACTATCTATCGGTCTAGTTAACCCAGGCAGGCTTCCACCTTGCGAATTCTTAGGCTGCTCTCTGGGATTGGGTTGGGCCGATGGCAGCAAGCGAGTGTGTAAGGCCTGCTCGGTTGTCCGTTTGCTTAGCGGGTTTGCTGGGTTGGTTGCCTTCAGTTTTTTTCTTTTTTTAAATTTCTTTTGTATTGTTTCAATCATAATTATAAATTAAGGCAAACAAAATTCTGAGAAATTGTAAAATTAGAGAGAATTTTATTAGGACATTTTGGAACATTTTACTTTCTAGGAAAACTTCAAGAATATATATTTCATATAAAACCTTAATAGGTGTTAAATAGAGATTTTGAATTATGGTTTTGACAATAGGGGTTTGACATTGAATATTTTTTGTCTACGGGATGATCCTCACTAAACTATCAATGGATCTATAAAAACAACATATTGTGAAGCTAAAAATGATTTTTTCAAAAAATCATGAGCATTAGATCATGTACCTAAAGTTTAAATCGGACCCACTTCCTACCGATTCGGTAGACATTTGTCTTTTTCACCAGGGGTGGATGAAATGGTTTGAGATATCCTACTTGGGACATTGTCCATGTAAGGTGGTCTAATATTTTTGAAAAATATGGTGGTAGCATTTTGAATTAACCATTTGGTGGTTGCTTCACAAAACGCCTCGTTTTTGGCACTCGGAAAATGGAAAATGCATTTTATGTGCGAAAAGGAAAACTTCCTCGTACAACATTGTTCGCCATCCCAAGATGCACATGCGTGCACAATATGGGCACATTATCATAAACTATGCCATGATTCTAGCCATAACATTGGTGGTTTGACCCGAAACCCATGAAACCTCAACATGATAGGTCATTTCAATGAAGGTTTTCGAGATGTTCATAATATACCAAGTTTGGTATTTTTCCTTGCAAATATGTCACATAATATGACACCATGCGAAGGTTTTACATTGTTTGGACCTTTTTGAATTTTTTATGCCTGTTTCAAACTATTGTCAAAACGGCGAGCATGAAGGTTCGTAGATAGGGGATGATCCTCGCTAATCTCTTAATGAATCTCTAAAGAAACAACATACTTTGAAGCTAAAAATGATTTTTTTCAAAAAATCATGAGCATTAGATCATGTACCTGTAGTTTAAATCGGACCCACTTCCTACCGATTCGGCAGACATTTGTCTTTTTCACTTGGGGTGGACAAAATGGTTTGAGATATCCTACTTGGAACATTGTCCATATAAGGTGATCTAATATTTTCTAAAAATATGGTGGTAGAATTTTGGATTAACCATTTGGTGGTTGCTTCACAAAACGTCTCGTTTTTGGCACTCGGAAAATGGAAAATGCATTTTTTGTGCAACGAAAATAAAAACTTCCTCCTGCAACATTGTTTGCCATCTCAAGATGCACATGCGTGCACAATATAGGCACATTATCACAAATTATGCCACGATTCTGGCCATAACATTGGTCGTTTGACCCAAAAACCATGAAACCTCGAACATGATTTCAGTGAAGGTTTTTTCAAGATGTTCACGATATACCAAGATTGGTATTTTTTTCCTTGCAAATATGTCACATAATATGACACCATGCGAAGGTTTTACATTGTTTGGACCTTTTTTGAATTTTTTTTGCCCGTTTCAAACTATGGTCAAAACAGCGGGCATGAAGGTTCATAGATAAGAGATGATCCTCGCTAAACTCTTAATGAATCTCTGAAGAAACAACATATTGTGAAGCTAAAAATGATTTTTGCAAAAAATCATGAGCATTAGATCATGTACATGTAGTTCAAATCGGACCCACTTCCTACTGATTCGGCAGACATTTGTCTTTTTCACCAGAGGTGGACAAAATGGTTTGAGATACCCTGGTTGGGACATTGTCCATGTAAGATGGTCTAGTATTTTTGAAAAAAGTGGTGGTAGAATTTTGAATTGGCCTTTTGGTGGCTGCTTAACAAAACGCCCCCTTTTTGGCACTCAAAAAATAGAAAATGGCTTTTCTGTGCGGTGAAAAGGAAAACTTCCTCCTACAAAATTGTTCGCCATACCAAGATACATGTGTGTGCACAATACGGGCATATTATCACAAACGGTGTCACGATTCTAGCCATAACATTGGTCGTTTGGCCTAAAAGCCATGAAAGCTCGAACATGGTAGGTCATTTATGTGAAGGTTTTTTCGAGATATCTACAAAATACCAAGTTTGGTATTTTTTTCTTACAACTATGTCACATAATACGAAGCTACAGGCATGAAGATAGGGGATGAGCCTCGCTAAACTTGCATTGGATCTCTGATAAAACTACATATTGTGAGTTTTAAAATGATTTTTGAAAAAAATCATGAGCACTAGATAGTGTACTTATAGTTCAAATCGGACTCGCTTCCTACCGATTCAGTAGGAATTTGTCTTTTTCACCAGGGGTGGACAAAAAGGTTTCAGATATCCCAGTTGGGACATTGGCCATGTAAGGTGGTCTAGTATTTTTGAAAAATAGGGTGGTACCATTTTGAAACAATCCGTTGGTAGTTGCTTAACAAAACACCCTTTTTTGGGCACTCAAAAATAGAAAATGGCTTTTCTGTACGGCGAATAGGAAAATTTCCTCCTACAACATTGTTCGCCATACAATATACATGTGTGTGCACACTATAGGCACATTATCACAAACTGGGCCACGATTCTGGCCATAACATTGGTCGTTTGGCCTAAAAGCCATGAATCTGTGAAGATTTTTTTGAGATATTTGCAAAATACCAAGTTTGGTATTTTTTTCTTACAACTATGTAACATAATACGACGCCACGCGAATGATTCACCTTGTTTGGACCGTTTTGAATTTCTTATGCCTGTTTCAAACTATGAAACGGCGGGCATGAAGGTTCTTAGCTAGAGGATGAGTCTCGCTAAACTTCCATTGGATCTCTGATGAAACACCATATTGTGAAGCTAAAAAAAATTTACAAAAAATCACGAGCATCAGATCATTTACCTGCAGTTCAAATCGGACCCATTTCCTACTGATTCGGTAGACATTTGTCTTTTTCACGGGGTGCAGGGAAAGGTTTTAGATACCCCGGTTGGGACATTGTCCATGCAATGTCATATAGTATTTTGAAAAAATGAGGTCTAGTACAATTTTACAACATATTCTTGATAGATGATTCAAAAAAGACCCCTTTTGTTATTTAGAATAGTGCGTTCCAATCAAAAAAGAGAATCAAAGTATCCACGGATCACCCCCACAAAGAAAATCTCAGCCTCCACCTAGCCTCCATCCAATGCCCAGACTTTCATGTCAGTTTCTCCTGCCTCCCCATCCTCCCACCAAATTTGTACCTAAAATGACTGAAACACCCTGCGGTTTACAATGTCAGGTAGCACAAGTGTTCAGGGGTAGTTTCGTCAAAGCACACCATCCACACCATCCATCCGGATTGCGGTACTGGGGACAACAAACCCTAATCCCCTCACACATCTTGCTCAGACCTGCCACCATGTCCCTCCCCCCTCCCTCGTGCCGGCTCTATCCCTCCTCCCCATCGAACCCTAATCCCATCGCCCACACCTGCAGCGCGCCGTCTCCTACCACCACTGAGCCATAGAGCCACTCCTCCTAGACCAAACTCGTGTGTGGACCTCTCCTCTCTCCTAGGATCCTCCGTCAAGCTCGCCCGGCTGCCATGCTCCTTCTGCTGACCTCGTCACTGCTGTAGACCAATCGGTACCTCCAGCACCGCACACCAATGGGTAGGGTATCTCTGTTCCCCTTATCCTCATGTATCTCTCCAGGTTCCTCTCTCACTCTCTCTTTGTGCAGGAATCCCTAGACTCGATCTTGGACGTCATCTCGAACACGAGGTCGGCCTACTGCTGGCCTCCGCCACCACGGTCTGCTCGCCTTCTAGCTGATTTGCTTCTCTGCCTCTCCAGCTGTTTGAGATGGGGTGGAGCTCTCCTTCTCTCTGGAGCTTTCCGTCTGGCACACCGTCGCAATTACCAGACACCACACCTTCGTCTACAGTGCTCCCGTCTCTAGGATCGCACTCCACCTCCCACACATGGCGCAAGTCTGTCTCGTCTGTCGGATCCCCTTTTGTTTTTATTTTTGCTTGCTATGCCTCGATCTTCACATGCTCGTAGGGTTTTATTGTGGAGGAATCAAATATAAAATGGGAACTATAGTTTCATGCTTAGGGTTATATTCTCGGTTTGTTAGGATTGTATGGCAGGTGTTTGGACTAGTAATCTTATTTAATCGTAGAAGCTATTACTATTAAGTGCATTCCAAATAACTCGTGGAAGTGTGCTAGCTCCATATGTTCATGCAAATCGAAGAATTTGCAGGTCCTATATGATCTTGGCAGATGTTTAGCCAGTAGTTGTATTCAGTCCTTGAATCTCAAAGCTGTTTGTTTCAGTTGCATCCTAGATGAGTCATCAAAGTTTGGTATCTCTCGTTGTTTACAGAACAATAGAGACAATAGTCTATATTAACAGTCTATATTACTGTTAAGTGCATTCTAGAGAACCCGTGAGAGATCAACTGGTTTTGTGCGAGTATAAGCCCGTAGCCATCATCTATCAGTTTTGGTGTCAAACGCTATGTGAGCAAAAGTTAAGATCATTGTTTATTTACTTCCTGTAGGTCACAAGGGCTGGTTCCTATCTGATAAATGCTCACAGAAGAAATCTACATGTATAAAATGAAAGGTTTCATAGGGTAGCTCCAGGGTAGATGATAGTGTGGTTTATTGGCAGAAATATTACATGGCTGATTTTGTATGACATTGCTTATTTTTTTATTATTGATAATGACACGTGGGAGTTTTTTATAGATCTTGATAATCACAACTGATATACCTTTTATATTTACTCATCTTGTTGTATAGAAGGAATAAAACGATGTGGTCCTCCAAAGGTCTGGTTCAACAGGTGGCCTAGGAGGGTAGGGCTGACTTCTACATTGGCAAGTACACGCGAAGTCCCTGCAGTAAGATGCTTGCGGCGGTGGTACCACTAGCCTTGGAGGTAATAACATTGCGCCCAACTGCTCTGTATTTTTATTTTGTGAAGATCGCCAAACCTTCTAGGTTTGTTCTGTATTTTAGTCTCTATTTCGTGCGGAGGATGATATGGCTGGTTAGCTGGTAGATAAATCGACTAGTTCACTAAGATCCCAGTTGCTAAATTACTGGGAGTTACCTTCTAGCTGTTAATGACCATATCACATGGTTTAGAACATCCTATATGCTAACTTATTTGTGTTATACTCTAGACTTATTTTCATGCCCCAACCAAATGAATAATTTTGTTGACCGTAGATTAGCCTTCTATTTTCTTCTTAATTCTAAAAGTTGCGTTTCTTCTCTTTTACAGGAACTGCAGGCTGATGAAATATGAAAAAGCATGAAGACTGACAAAGCTCCTTACAATTTAGTGGTAGTTATATTGTACTATTGTAGCAATCATCTTGGCATGGAAACAAACCCAGAGTAGTCACATGATTATAGCTGGTTCTGTTTTGGTGGCTAGATATAGCTCACATTTTGTTGTCTTAAGGTATAGATGGATACCTCATGTGTATTATGGATCATTGTAATGTACTGGTATTGCCTGTAATATTGTTCGTTACTGGCTCTTTTGAATCATAAGAATGATTATATTATTGTTCATTACTGTAAGAACGTGAGGAAATAATATATATTGAATCAGAGTAGTGTGAGATTTAAACTGATAAATGGGCGCCTAGTAAACCAGTGGGACCAGCTCGAGCTGACAGTTGGGACTGTTCTAACTAGTGGGACCAGGTCAAAACAAAAAGGCCAAAATTTCAAACGAAATGTTAAATGCATAGACGAAGGCCCAAAAATGAAAAGGCTTTGGCCCATGTAGTACACTAGAAATGAAGTAGGAAAAAAGATATAGGCCAAATTATTAGGCTTGGCCCAGTAAGACGACCATCATGGACTAGACCACATTCTTGCCACGCAGGCTTGCCACGTAGGATGATCTGATGTGGTCATGGCAATTTAGCTATGATCAAAATTATGGTCATAGACTCTATGGTCATAGTGGTCCATGACCAATTCAAAAAAAATATTGTGAGTTGTCTATAGTGATCCTCAGTATGTGACCTACTCCTTTTGGTCATAGAAAGATCATAGGTGGATTACTATGACCTTTCAGTGACCAATATTAGAGGTCACCAGTTAACACATTCCTTGTAGTTCTAGTTCATTGACATTATGTTGTTTTAGTTGAGCAAAACATATACTCTACCGTAGCATGGTGTAATCCCTTCCCTGTCGTTACATCATGTCTAAGCACATCTACCATACGGTGGCTCAACTACAAGAGATTTCTACCATAATACATAGGATATATCATCACATAGTAATACCTACACATGCATCTACAAAAATACACTACACATGCATAGGAAAAATAGTAGGACAAATCATGAACAAAATAGCATCTACTTGCATTGGTGGTAGGTGTCGAGAGTATAGTCCTCATAGAAACAAGCGTTGCACTCGTCACAATCTACACGATACAATTGCATACTCATAAAAAATCATACACAATCATAAAAAAATCCATAAATGCATGTATGACAATTTAATATGGAGTCATAGTTTATTGTTAGTCCATTAGACAATATTAGATCGCATGATGCATGTAGACAGAATTTTAATGCAATCAAATTAATTCTTGATTGTAAATATAGGGGGTTTAGTATATTTATTGCAACTTCTGTTGAATTAAATTTGTATTTGGAGTGTACTGGATAGAGGACATTAATACGAACCAGTAGGAATTGGATTCACCCTAATCAGAGATGTAGATCTTTTTCTAGGATTTAATTACTACTTAAGAAATTTTAAATCATTTTAATATTTTACTACGCCAAAAATTAAATATAAGACTGGATCTGCGATCTACACAATAATGTGAATGCAGGAACATATTATTTATATTTTCAGATCTATAAATAATTTACTATGAACTTAATACTCTAAAGGCCATTCATACTAATTAAATTATTACTAGGTAACTAAGATGCGATAGTTAGATCTAGTCAGATATTAATAAACTACATTAAATTTGCTTCTTTTTTACATATTATATGCAATTTTTGGATCTAGTATGAATTTTCTATGGGTTTTAGAAGTTAGATCTAATTTCTGCAAATTTTAAATACTAGATCTATTTATTTATTGCGTCAGTGCTTAGTCAACGCTGAGTGGGCTGGATTAAGTGGCTGACCTCGTGGCGCGATACGATTGGGCGATACTGGTTTGGTGATTAGTTATAAACTTGAGCATTGTTTTTACATCGGACAGCCGGGAACAAAACTTGTGGGGCTCACCGGGGGCGATGGCGGACGGTGATGGCGACGCAGGTGGCGGCGTTCGGTAGGTTTCCGGTGGTCTAGGGTGGCGACGAGCTTGATGACAGGAACCGTCACCTCCTCACGATCACGATCGTGTGTTTGGCGGCAGTCTCCTCCTCCTCAAATGGCGACAAACGGTGGTTGTTCCTTTACGGCTCTGGCTAACTCCGGTGAAGAATTCCCGTCGATCGGCTATGTCAACAAAGGAGAAAAAGAAATAGGATGACACAGTGGTTCAAGGCGAGCATGATTAAGCAAACAGAAAGAGAAGGCAGACTCGAGAGCTCTAGTGACGAAACCTTCTGAGGCGGCAATGGTGACAGTGACAGTGGAAAGCGAGATCGGTTCTGAGCTCGTGGTTAGGGTTTCGTGAATTTGGGGGAAGGAAAGGCGGCAGCATGCAGGCTTGTATGGAGGCCGAGGCGTGGGCGAGGGGGCAAGGCAGATAGTGCCCCGGGAGGTTGAGATCCTCCCGATGGTGGCACAGGTCAGAGTCCCGCTCCATCGTGACGAAGGAGACGAAGCGCGGGCCCCACCTGTCAGCGGCTGGGCATGGCCTGGGCTGCGTGGGCGGCTGGTGGGCTGCTCCTCGCACGTGGGCAGCGCTTAGGTAGGTGGGATGGCCTGCTATGGCTACGGCGCTACGCGCTGCACGAGGGTGAGCAGCAGTTAGCTGGTGTGGCTAGGGTTAGGTGGGCTGGGCCGGTGGTCCGCGGGTTGGTTTAGCCGCTTTGTTTTTTGTTCTTTTTATTTTTCCTATTTTCATTTATTTCTTTCTCTCATATCTTTTTCATATCACATCCAAATGAGATGAAACTTGTTTCTAAATATTTCTAAAATCCTGTATATCATTGTGGCATCATTTTTGCAGTGGTTTTGCGTGGTTTAGATAGTGGATTTATAAATACCACTATGATTCCATATAGGAACTAAATAGGGTTTTAATGAATAGAATTGAACCAATTGTTTGAATTTTGAGAGGGAGACATGCAAAATGCTTATGAATGATGTATGCCATGCATATGCCCCATTTTAAATGCTGAGATGTTACATTCTTCCCTGTAGATTTCTCTCTCACTCACTAAGACTATGTGTGTGGTGTTTGTGCTCTCCTCTCATTCAACATCTAGCCTGAGTCTAATTCTTATGAGCTTGGCTCAAGAAGTTGTGAGAAGTGTGTGTGGTATTGCCCCTATTTATAGTGTTTTGGTATCACCGTGATAGTGACACCTCACTATTTGCATGGATGACTAAGCTAAAGGTGTCAATCTCTCCTTGGGAATGCATAGTAAGGTGACACCTATGTGATGACTCCTCACTTTGATGGGTGACTAAGCTACTTGGTTGTCATGCTCATAGCCATTCCTTAGACATGAGGTAAGTTAGGTGGGAAGATCAATATCCCCTTATGGCCTTTCTTTTTTATCATGACAAGTGGCTCTTGTCAATAGATGGGCTTTGGGTTGAATTGGCATGTGGTCCTTAATCATTTAGGTCTAGATTACTAATAGAGTTGGGTTGATTTGCAAAATTAAGTTAAAACTTAAGATGCAATCATGGTTAATTAGTGTAAGATAGATTGTGTTAACTTGTTTAAGATAGATTTATAGTTGATTTAAGTTTTCTAGAATACTGAAATTCTTTTATAGGAACTTTAAAGGATATATTCTTAAGAGGAAAATAATTAGTTATAAGGAAATATTTGAAACGTTTAAAATGGATCTCTAATTCAAAATAAATATTTTGAACTCCAATGGATTCCATAGGATTTTATATCCTTATCCTTTTTCATAGCTTATAGAAGATTTCCAAATCTTCTATTAGCGTAGAATTTTAGAATTTCCAAATCTGAGAGAAATCTCAAATGGGATCCTTTGTGTTCAAAAGTACTTCATAAGATCTTTAAATACTCCACTTTGAGTTAAGATACTTTACAAAGAATTTTAAGGATATATCAATTCTAGTTGAAAGAATTGAGTAGTCATTCCTATGATTCAATCATAAGAGAAACTTTTGGTTTGGTCACTAATACTTGCATTTTGCATCATCATAATATTAACATATATGATCATTATAGAATGTTACTTGCATTGTTATATCCTTATTTATGCATTTTTAGATGATTTATGGGACTTTCCTACAAAGTCCCCTCCATTGGTATTTAATTTCTAGGAGGCAGAAAACCTCCTTCTTATTTTGCTATTTCAACAACCTTCTGGACGTCAATAAATTGAAGGAAAATACCTGATCAGTTTTTCATCATGAGAAGGACTATGGAGTGAAGGAAACGCACGAGAGGAGCATCGACGGCCGAAATAGGCCTAGTGGCGCGACCATCATGGGTGCACGCACCACCTGGGCCCGTTCGGCCCTCGAGCGTCACCCCGTCTCCTCCTTTTTACAAATGCCTCTCTCTCGCCAAAAAACCTACACTCTATTTTTTCCACGATTTACAAAGGCGGCGACAGAGGCGAAAGTCTTCTCCTACTCCAGGAGAAGGTAGATCCTGCTGTGCCAGAGCCTTCAGCAAGGGAAAAATCGACGCCATCATAATCACCACTCCTCCTTGGTGTAGGGGAGCCTCTCCATCAACATATCCATCAGCACCAACATCATCACCATCTCCATCTCCAAGATCCATCTCATTACCCTCATAATCTATGATTGATTGAACCCTACATATTATTTGAGTGCTATTTACATGTTTGTGATTGGCAACTTGTGTTTATTTGGTGGAGAGATTATATTTTCAGATTGTGTTATAATCCATATGCCACTCATCCATATCATGTTTGACACTTGGTGAGTAGATCCCCATGTTCCTGGGGGCATAGGATAAATTGGCTATGATTTCCATATAATATGCAATGAGTATTTGGTCAAGTTTATATCTTTTATGTTGTTCTATGATGGTGATCTGCGAACATCGATTGCATATCACTTCACCTATATGGGCTCATAGGTCTTCACTTTAATGTAATGAAGAGGGTTGGAAGGGATGGAATGATACAAACCGTCTTCCAATACTTTGAGTTGCATTGGAGGGATTCATATCAGGGACCCATGAACTTACTGCTATGGTGGGACATTTATGTCTTAATTATTCCTATGTTTACTCATGAGAATGGCTATAGTACCCATCATAAGGGGTGTACTTGCTCATATTTATGGCTGCATCTAAACTAGGCTCTGTCCTGAAAGAACTAAACTTGACAAGATATTCACCATATTGTGTAGTAATATGTATGATAAGTAAATCCATGCTGCCCTCGGGAACGTTTGTCACATATAAGAACACACACTTGAGCTTGTCCTCTTGTTGCATAGAGGATTGGGCTTTCTCTTATTAAGAGCATCTATTTACTGCAATTTACTTTCTACAATTTACATTACTACAAATTAGAAACCTAAAACACCAAACCAACGCATCTTTCATTGTTTTACTTGTCAAACTTGCTAACCAATACCTTCAGCTCCTCGTGGGTTCGATAACCTTTTCTTATTGAAAGGTACCACAATTGATCTCCAGGACTTTGGAGTCATCAAGATACTTTTCTAACGCCATTGTCGGTGAGTGTTGTGCTATTGGTAGGTTTGTTTGGTAAGGAAACAAACTTTTACAGCATATGAAAATAAAACTCCTCAGGGGCATATACAAATGATTGAAGATATCTCTATTTAAACTCTTTGCTATTTATCATGATGAAGTGAAAAGGAAGCTATTGTATTTATCTCTTGCTTGTAATGCTCGTGAATGGTTTAGATCCTTAGAAGACAAATATCATCTTGATTGGGAATTTCAAAAGAAGGTTTTCTATATCAAGTATTATACTCCTAAAGAAGCTTATGATAATCATTGTCATATTTATAACTTTTGGCCTCATGTTTGGAGAAAGTATTACTCAAGTTTGGGGGAGATCATTGAACTCCTTCAAAGAATCCTTGTCATGGTCTTCCTAAAAGTATTATATTGATCAATTATTATGTGAGGTTACCCTAGCATCATAAGGACTTTCTGGATAATTCTTTTGGAGGAAGTTTTACTAATAGTACTAAAGGAGAAGCATGGGACTTATTAGATACTTCATATCAAAATACTAATAATTGGGATCTTGATAAAGGTAATGAACCCCGTTTTGAATATGAATATGCATGTGTATAGAACTTCTCTACTTCTATAATGTTTGAAGAATTAAGTAACAGGTTTGGCCTTGATCCTTATGTTTTAGTAGAAGTTACCAAAAGTTTTGCTAATCATATTGTTGTTCCTAAAAAGGATTTGATGTTTATGTTGAGCCTATTAAACACTCTATTATTGTTCCTAAAGTTATCAACCAGGTTAATAAAGTATCATCTACCAAAATTGAGGAGTATGTTCAATCTCCTCCATATCCAGATAAAGTGAAAGAAAATTAAATCACTATTGTTGCAAACAAGAGTGCAAGAAGATGTACTGAACCATATGAAAAGATTGAAGTTCAGCATCAATTTTTTGTCATCAAAGAACTAAATGAAGAAAATCCTTGTGATGTTTATTTATGTGAAGATTCCACCAATGTAATTCAAGGGAACACCACCAATGTTGGTAAACCTATTATATCATGTGCTATTGGAACTTCATGTTATCATGGTCTTTGTGATATTGGAGCAAGTATAAGTGTGATTCCATATTCTCTATATCTCAAAATTAATCCCGATATTGATCCCATACTAATGGAAGCGATAGGTATAACAATACAACTTGATAATAAATATTATATTTTTCCTCTTGGTTTGGTTAGAGATGTTGATGTAGTAGTAGGAAAAATTAAATACCCCGTATATTTTATTGTTCTTGGTCGCTCCCAAGATTCATTTTGTCCTATGATATTTGGTACACCATTCTTACATACTGTGGGTGCTGAAATTAGTTTACCTAAATAATAAGTATTCATTAAATGTGCTAGTGAAAGATTAGATTTTAACATTTCCAAGTTTACTGATAAGCATTTAGAAAAACATTTTTTTAATAAAATTATAGTGGAGACACTTGCTTCTATGGTAGTTGCTTCATCGGACGCGATGGAGATATATGTGCTTGACCAAGAGGAACCTTTTAGTGATGAAGAAAAAGAAGCATTAGAAAAAATACTATCTCAACAACCACCTCAATTAGAATTACATATTCCACCCGATAATTTAGGAAAATTACCTCCACCTAAGGAAGATCATATTTTTGAACTTAAACCGCCTAAAGATATGAAATATGCATTCCTTGATGACAAGAAAATATATCCTGTTATTATTAGTGCACACACCTTTCAGTTGAAGAAGAATCCTAGTTACTTGAAGTACTTCGAGCTCATAGGCCAGACATTGGATATTCACTTGATGACTTGAAAGGTATAAGCCTTGCTTTATGTATGCATAAAATTAACTTGGAAGAAGATGCAAAGCCCATCGTTGATTATCAATGTCGTCTTCATCCAAAAATGAAAGAAGTGGTAAGGAAAGAGGTAATTAAACTCATTGGAGCAAGTATTATCTATCCCATAACTGATAGTAAATGGGTTAGCCCTGTTCATTGTGTACCTAAAAAGGGGTGGAATAAATGTTGTTCCAAATGATGAAAATGAACCTATAGCTCAATGAACTATTACTAGTTATAGAATGTGCATTGATTCTAGAAAACTAAATAATGCTACTCGTAAAGATCATTACCCTTTCTCATTCATTGATCAAATGTTAGATAGCTTGTCAAAACATTCACATTTTTGCTATCTAGATGGTTACTCAGGCTTCTCCTAAATTCCGGTGCATAAATATGATCAGGAAAAGACAACCTTCACGTGTCCCTTTGGTACTTTGCTTATAGGATAATGCCATTTTGTTTATGTAATGCTCATGTAACTTTTCAAAGATGCATGAATGCTATATTTGCTGATTGTTGAGAAAATTATGGAAGTATCCATGGATGACTTTTTTGTGTATGGTACATCTTTCAATAATTGCTTGCTCAATCTTCAGAAGGTTTTGCAGCGTTGTGAGGACCAAACCTTAGTCCTAAACTGGAAAAAGTGCCATTTCATGGTGACAGAAGGTGTTATTCTTGAACACCGTGTTTTAGGAAGAGGTATTTAGGTAGACCATGCCAATATAGAAGCCATAGAGAAGCTACCATATCCCAAGGATATCAAAGAAGCTTCCATGGCCATGCAGGTTTCTATAGAAGGTTTATTAAAGACTTCTCTAAAATATCAAATCCTCTTACTAACCTTTTGCAAAAGGATTTCCATTCTCTTTTAATGATGATTGTGTCGAGTCATTTAATGTCTTAAAGAATGCTTTAATATGTGCTCATATAATTCAACCTCCTAATTGAAATTTACCATTTGAAATCATGTGTGATGCCATTGATTATGCTATACAGGCTGTTTTGGGCTGTAGAGTTGATAAGAAGTTAAATGTTATATACTATGCTAGTAAAACATTTGATGGTGCTCAAAGAAACTATGCTATAGCTGAAAAAATTCTTAGCATAATCTTTGCATGTGATAAGTTTAGACCTTACAATGTTGATTCTAAAGTCATTGTGCACTCTAACCATTCTTCTGTTAAATATCTTATGAACAAGAAAGATGCTAAGCCTAGATTAATAGGATGGGTTCTTTTACTTCAAGAATTTGATTTGCATATTATTGATAGGAAAGGTGAAGATAATTCGGTGGCTAATCACTTATCTAGAATGGAAAACATTCTGGTGGACCCTATTCTTATTAATGATAGATTTGCTAGTGAATAACTTGCAAACATTAATGTATTTGGTGCTAGAGTAGCATCCCCTTGGTTTGCTGATTATGCTAATTTTATTGTTGGAAAAGCCATGCCACCACATTTCACTTCCCAACAAAGAAAGAAATTCTTTTATGATCTTAGACATTACTTTTGGGATGATTCATTCCTTTATAACAAAAGTGTAGATGGTATTATTAGATGTTGTGTTCCTGATTTTGAGCAGCATAATATCATAATAGATTGTCATGATAGTCATTCTAGAGGACATCATGCAGGAGATCGCATCGCTGTGAAGGTATTACAGTCTAGTTTTTATTGGCCTACTTTATTTAAGGATTGCTAACTATGTTAAATCGTGTGACAACTATCAAAGAGTTTGTAATATTGGTAAAATAAATGAAATGCCTATGAATTATTCACTGCCACTTGAACCATTTGATGTGTGAGGATTTGACTTTATGGGTCCATTCCCGCCATAAAAAATAAAAAACACTCACATTTTGGTTGTAGTGGACTATGTTACAAAGTGGGTGGAACCAATTCCAACTAAAAGTGCATATCATGCTACGGCAATGAAGATGCTCAAGGACATAATTTTTCCTAGGTTTGGAGTACTTAGATTTTTATTTATTGATGGTGGTCCTCATTTCTTACATGGTGTTCTTAGGACGACTTTAGCAAAGTATGGTGTTAATCATAGAGTAGCCCTTCCATATCATCCTCAAACTAGTGGTCAAGCTAAACTAAGTCATAGGGAAATCAAACTCATATTAGAAAACACAGTAAATAGAGCTAGGTCTGATTGGCCAACTAAAATTAATGATGCTCTGTTGGCCTATAGAACTGCTTTTAAAAATTCTATGGGTATGTCTCCTTATAAAATCGTCTGTGGTAAAGCTCGTCACCTACCAGTAGAGTTAGAACATAAATCTAGATGGGATGTTAAGCAACTCAACTTTGAATTTAAAACTTCCAGAGAAAAAAGAATTTTGGACTTAAACTTACTAGATGACGGGAGGAATGAAGCTTATGAAAGTGCTAGGTTGTTTAAAGAAAAAGTTAAAATTTGGCATGACAAGAAAATAAAAAGAAAGGAATTCAAGGTAAGTGATAAAGTATTATTGTCCAACTCTCTTTTCAAGTTTTTTGTAGGGAAGTTGGCCTCAAAGTGGCAAGGTCCTTTAGTTGTGCAGGAGGTGTACCACTCTGGATCCATCCGTCTTCATGGAGACCACAAAGGTAAACCTCAGGTGGTTAATGGACAATGTCTTAAACATTATATTGTAGGCCAAAAATTCATTGGAAAGGTGGAGCAGCTAAACCTCCAAAATCCCGAGGACCTGACTGCAGAGAAATACCCCTGCCAGATATTAGAAATCATTAAAAAGCAACTTTGAGGTATGTAATCATCCCGGAATATCTCGTTCCTTTGGGAAAGTAATTATTTTTGGAAATTTGAGGCGTGCAGCAAAATAATGGGACGAAACAGAGTCCCGTAGAGGTAAAGAGGATAGGTGGCGTGGCCACCACTAGCGCATGCGCCACCTAGTCCCTTTCGCCCCTCCGGACCCGTTTCGCCTCCGTTTTGACTCCAAATCTTTGTCTTACCCTAAAAACTACTAATATATACCCCTATGCCGATCTAATCTCGCACCAAGTCTTTTCAAGGCGAACAATGATTTCTATCACTATCTTTCATATCTATCTCCCAAAAACCACCGTGATGTCTTCAGGAGACTCCTACCAATGCTCCTCCATGGATTATGATGATGATGAACTTGAGGGTCTCAATCGTACGTCATCATGGAGGAGGAACATGAAGAGGAAAGATTTCTCCGAAGACTACACCCAAGAGGAGGAACAAGATAGGATGATGAAGAATATGAATAGGAGGACAAGGAGGAGGGCCATATAACTCTAAGTGCAAGGGGAAGCTTCACCCTACTCATATACCCCTTTTTGCGGTGAAGGTGGTTCCACCACCAAAGCCAATGAGATGAACTGCATGCATGAGTACTGGTGGAAAAGCTCCTAGGCACTACTAATCCTATTGCCAGTCTTAATCACAGGGAGTTCATGCATGTCCCAGCTAAATATCTTCCTGGAGAGTGGGATCATCATATTCCAAAAAGATGGAGAGGGGATCAACCTCGAAGTGGAAACCTAGCAAGGAGAAAATTAGGGAGAAGCTCTGGCAAGATCTTGAACAATCCCGTCAACAATTCCAGCAAGCCTATGATCTTATGATGAGTGCGCTCAATATCATCATGTATCCCTGGTTGAGTGTGTTTTAATGAAATATAAAGTATGGTGTTATCCATGATTCTCTTGTTTGGAGATTTATGAATAACACTCATGCAGATGTTTACATCATATCTAGAAGTTTCAATTACATCTTTCCTTGAACTAAATTAACTTGAGTATGTTGGACAAGTATAGAATTTATATCAACAAATAAAGAAAATGAAAACTTGCATCAAAAATGCAAGTCCAGGCAAGTGAAATAAAAGGCTTGTTAAAAAAAGAAATATCAAAGCAAGAAAAAATTGAAAGAAAAAAGAATATACTGAATTTGGAATGGAGATGTGGTTTTGTAGAATAAAGAGTTAGAAAGAGATGGCAACAAGGGGAATGAGATAGGCTTATTTAACTTAGTAAACTGAGGGGTCGTGGATATTTCAATACATATACTCTATGGGAAAGGTGAATGAAAATGTAGGCACCCGAGAATTCAGTTAGCCACGGACAGAGAAAAGGCAAATGATTAATAGAGTATATGACATGATTGAAAGATACATGAATAAGGTTTATACTAGTTACTAAGAGGCAAGACTGTTAAGTGATGCCATTAAAAATATGGTGAAAGTGTTTGACAAAGTTCAACTTCATGTGTATCTTGTTATTTACAAACTCTCTTCTTTTTAACTAGTTATTCTATGAAAGTTTATCTTTGTTGCAAATGCAGAAAGTAAAGTCAAAAGTAGCATGGTAAATATCCTGCAATTGAAAGTAAAAGGAAATGAGATATGTTCAGTTGTCCAACATACAATGGTTAGTCTTGTTCAAAAGCAAGGGGTAGTTGCTAGAACTTCTATCTATGGTGTCCTCATTTGTATGTTGTTAGGCTATAAATATTTTAAGATAAGTGAATATGCATAAGTTGATGATACCATATTCGTATTTTATTTTATAAACCATAAGTTCATCGATGCATGATATGATTTATTCATTTATTTTCTCAAGGACGAGTAAAAGTTTAAGTTTAGGGGAGTTGATACTTGCATTTTGCATCATCATAATAGAAACATATATGATCATTATAGAATGTTATTTGCATTGTTCTATCCTTATTTATGCATCTTTAGATGATTTATGGGACTTTCCTATAAAGTCCCCTTCATTGGTATTTAATTTCTGGGAGGCAGAAAACCTCATTTTTTATTTTGTTGTTTCAGGGACCTTCTGGACGTCAATAAATTGAAGAAAAATACATGATCAGTTTTCATCATGAGAAGGACTATGGAGCGAAGGAAACACACGATGGGAGTCTCGAAGGCCAAAAGAGGCTAGGTGGCACAACCAGCATGGGTACACGCGCCACCTTAGCCCGTTCATCCCTCAAGCATCACCCGGCTCCTCCTTTTTACAGATGCCTCTATCTCTCCAAAAAACCTACGCCCTATTTTTTCCACGATTTACATAGGAGGCGGCGGAGGTGAAAGTCTTCTCCTACTCCAGGAGAAGGCAAATCCTTCTATGCCGAAGCCTCCCGCAAGGGGGAAGTCGACACCATCGTCACCACCACTCCTCCTTGGCATAGGGGGAGCCTCTCCATCAGCACCAACATCATCACCATCTCCATCTTCAAGATCCATCTCATTCCCCTCATAATCCGTGATTGATTGAACCCTAGATATTGTTTGAGTGCTATTTACATGTTTGTGAATGTCAACTTTTTTATTTGGTGGAGATATTATATTTTCAGACTATGTTGTAATCCATATGCCACTGATCCATATCATGTTTGACACTTGTGAGTAGATCTCCATGTTCCCAAGGGCATAAGATAAATTGGCTATGATTTCCATATAATATGCAATGCGTGTTTGGTCAAGTTTATATATTTTATGTTGTTCTATGATGGTGATCTGCGAACGTCAACTGCATATCACTTCACCTATATGGGCTCATAGGGATGCACTTTAATGTAATGAAGGTTGGAAGGGACGGAATGATAGAAACTGTTTTCCAATACTTTGAGTTGCATTAGAGAGATTTATATCAGGGACCCATGAACTTACTGCTATGGTGGGACATTTATGTCTTAATGATTCCTATGTTTTCTCATGAAAATGGCTATAGTACCCATCATAAGGGGTGTACTTTCTCATATTTATGGCTACACCTAAACCAGGCTCCATTCTGAAAGAACTAAATTTGATAAGATATTCATCATATTGTGTAGAAATCTGTATGCGAAGTAAATCCATGCTGCCCTCGGGAATGTTTGTCACATATAATAACAAACACTTGAGCTTGTTCTCTTTCTGCATATAAGATTGGGCTTTCTCTTATTAAGAACATTTATTTACTATAATTTACTTTCAGCAATTTATATTACTGCAAATTACAAACCCAAAACGCCAAACAATCGCATCTTTTATTGCTTTACTTGTCAAACTTGCTAACCAATACCTTTAGCTCCTCGTGGATTCGACAACCTTTTCTTATTGAAAGGTACTACAATTGATCTCCTGCACTTAGGAGTCATCAATCACAAATGAAAATAAATGACCTTGGTTAATCCACAATTGACAAGATTTGGAGTTATACTTGTCAAGGTAAATATATTTATGAAACCTTCAAATGGAAATTTAGTTTCAAATAAAATTTGGAATCCTTATCATTTCCCTTGGTTTTGTACACTTAAAAGTGTCCAAAGATAGTATGAGTTTGAGTTGACAGATGGATAAATCCAATTTGTCAGAAGATATACATGTATCAATAGGAATACAAGATTAGAGCTAGTTATATTGGACTATGGCTTTGATCATATAGGGTCCAAATGATGATCAAATAGATAATATTCATTGATCCTTAGGTTTACTTCACCTAAAGTGTTATTAATCTAGATTACCTCAACATCATAGACAAGTGTAGGGTTGAGAAATATCTAAAGATTAGATTACCACCATAGGATTACTCATAGAATTGATTGACAAAAGTGTGAGGTATTGACCATCTCCACACACTGAATTCAAGGATGGCAAGAGTAGATGATATTTGTTTTACACTATAGGTTTATCTCTATGATGGTTTTGATAGAGATGATTTGATGAATGGGCTTTAGAGAATAGAAAGAGGTTGATCCAATGACTTGGATAGGATGATTCAAGTTTGAGATCCACTAGATATACTTTCCTACTATATACTCACTTAGGGTTTAAGATTTACTACTATGGAATTCCTTTCCTAGATATTCTATACATCAATCTTTCCTAGGAGTCTTAGTTATTCACTTAATCACCAATTTGTGATTAGATGTATTTCTAGTTTCAAGAGTACACATCATGTGTCTAACACCCAAAGTACCCCTACTATCTTTCTAATGATTTCCCATGGCTCTAACTTCCTAATACGTAGGCGGATACAACAACTAACTTGGGAAACTCCTTAAGTGGTAAACTCTCACCAGAGTTAATGAATTGTCAACAAGATCTACTTCAACTAGAATAGGGTTGCAAATATAAAGTTGCCTCACTAAGGCTGGCATGGGATTCTGGTACAATATGTTTAGGCCTTTATAATGTACAATGGTTAGGTTTAATCCTCTGCATCTGAGTAGTTACAAGTCATAGAAATCTCTATCATACACTGGTTCATAAGATAGGTTTTTAGATGGTACTGATACTTGGCTAATGTCATATTATAGGAAACTCTGAGTATACTTTCCTTAGTCTAGTATTATGCTCTAGGTTTACACTAGGTTTGGTCTAGAACAAGTAATCACCAATTCACGAAATGAATGGATGATCTCATAAGTTTGTCTTGTTAGTGTATCAAGTTGAGGGTTAAGAATGAATACTAGTCATTTACTAAAGGTTTATCCAAGATTACTACTAAGGCTTAGTATCACATATGGAACTCATCCTTTAAGAGAATGATTCTATCAAGTGATACATTTAAGGTCAATTCCATTTGGCTATTCAAGGTCTACTGATGATTGTGTTAGTACTCCACTGTCTAGTGGCCCTGACTATCTACTAGGATTGCATCCTAAAGATGAGGGTCAGACTTCTAATATATCTAGCTTTCTTCCTATTTCTCCTTATAAGTGAATGGATGGAATGAAGAAGAATAGAATAGATTAAGATTTAGATAGATGAAGATTTGGTTGTGAGGTCTGATGCTCCAAGGTACTAGAGAATTGTCTAGATCATGTGATGATAGATTGAGGATGACCAAAAAAGATAAAATAAGATTGGATAGATCTGGTTCTTTGTTCACTAAGGATGTGTTTGTGTTATGGTTCATTTTTACTCACGAATGTCACTTATACCTTCCTAAGATAGTCTTAGCAAAGGTCATGTCGAAGTTTATAACGCTCAACTTGATGACCTAAGTCTATCTCATGAACTTAAATGAAACTTCAATCACTTTGGCAGGTTCTACCACAAAGTTTTAAATTTCCCCGAATTTTACATGCATGAATGCAATGCACACATATATGTTCTACCCATTTCGAGTCTCTTAAACTACGGGATATTACACGCCCTTAATCTCAAGCAATTTGGGGAGTTGGGGGTGACCTGAACTTAGCGTAGCCACACACAAAAAATATGTAGTTTTGTTACAGAATCGAAAGAAATTCAGGGGGGAATGTGCATATGCGACATGGTGGGAAAAAGATTCCAATTATAATCCATCACTTGCCTATATTTAGACTAAACAATCCATATTACTCTGAAATCAACTAGCACCTATGTAGCTGGTAGTGCTAGATATGTTCTCGTCCTATAAGGCCACAAGTCACCATACACATTGAAAAACCACGTTCTGGACATGAGCGGAATTGCAAAAAAAAGTTGCATAAAGTTTCCATGATCTGGTGTTAAGAAGTTACCAACCACACAAAAAATCACATCTTAGCATGAGTTGGTTTGTGGCAAAATTGACATGATCTGACATAACCTGCGAAAGATGCTATCATATAAGGCTACAAATCACCATGCCATTCAAAACATTGTTCTAGGTATGAACAAAAATGCCCAAAAAAACTTGTATAAAGTTTCTTTATTCTGGTGTTAGAAGTCACAATCCACATAAGAAACACATTTAGGCATGAGATGCGTTGCAACACAATGGCCATGATTTTACCCTACAGTAAGGCATCAAAAAAAATGGCCATGATCTGCAAAAAGTCATCATCCTACAAGGCTACAAATCGCCATTCACACTAAAAAAACATTATAGGCATGAGAAAAATTGCAAAAGAAAAAATAGAAAGTTGCAATGCACTTCTTAAACAAACAATGAACATATCCTATCATATTTTAGAAAAAAATTTGTCCCCGTGGACATAAAAATCAAAACCCCAAAGCTCAAAGGAGACATGACATGCACATAAAAAATCACCAGCCATACAAAAATCTAACAAAAAGTAACAGCCAAGAAGTTGCCATCATTTGCTGCCTAAAATGACCAAATGTAACAAGATAGGGGGAAAATAAGTTGCCCATGGTTTATCTTAAAGTAGACAATCAAACTACTAGAATATATCAAGTGCAAAACAAGAAATACTATGTTAGACATCATAGATAATGCTTGACTCAAAGTTTGCCAAGCTAGATATATTGAAACTAGCATGATTATGTAGTTCATGGCTAGGTAGAATTATGAGACCTGGTATGTGTAAAATACATGTGAGATAATCAAGAGTTGCCATGACATGGGCATATGAGATATGAACCGGTTGCAACAAAAACTTATGTAAAAAAAGTGCAACCGTAAAATGAACTCAAACATCTAATGTAATATATATCGATGTACATAAGTGAAAAGAAACTTATCAAAATATTCACATGGGGGTAAAAGCATCGACCGACTTTACTATATGATACCAACGGGTCATGTGTACACAACTCTAGTCCATCTAGCCTATGCCAACCTAGAGATGAGCACAACAAAATAAGTTAGCTGTGGGAGGCAAAACCGGTGCCGAAAGCGTCTACATAACCTTTTGGTGTCTTCTCTCTTATCCGTTACTACAAATACTATAATCCAACCGTTACAATTTGCAGGCTGTCATCGAGGGATGCACCAACGACAATATGTGACAGGATGTAAAGAAGGAAAATCCACTCACCAATATCACCTCTTTCAATATATTTTTATGTGAAATTTTTGCACTAAGAAATAACGTGAATAAAAGATAGTGGTCCCTTGATAGATTTGTTGCCCATGCAATCATCAATGTCCATCTTTGCTAGCGGCGTGTCGACGTGCTCGTCGATGCAACAATAGATAGACTGGTTATAAGGGGAGGGAGAATCCGAGACCCCCTATCCAGAACTAGGATAATCACTGAACCCTCTAGTCTAGCGCAACCAAAAGACTACCACAATCACAACCAAATAGGGTATATCTGTGGGGAGGGAGAATCGGTGGTCTACCAGCGTTACTACAAATACTTTAACTCAACCGTTACATGTTTACAGGCTGTGCTCATATGTCGTCCAAAGGATACATCAACGACAATATGTGCCAGGATGTAAAGAAGGAAAATACACTCATCGATGTCGCCCGTTTCAATATCTTTCTATGACAAAGTGTTACACTAAGAACGTAGATAAAAGATAGCACTCATCGTTGTCCATCACATCTTCTACGGCGTGTGTATTTGCTCATGTCGATGTATAATCAGCCAAGTGTCATTGCACCTGTTGGTCGCGTGTACCCGGTGTTGCCTACTGTTTATATTCTCTCAAGAAGTATATTTTACATGACTCAAGAATATATATGCAATGTATTCTACCGTAAATTTCCGTCAATTTTCTGACTTCTGTTAGGTTATACGTACTATACGTGAGATCGAGTCGTTAACTAAACGGATTTGTAATTTCTACGGAAACCAAATCGTTGGCAATAGGAAAGCCACCGCCCGTCTACAATTACGCCGACATGCCGTGACGTGTTGACTCGACGGAACCGAGCCGGAATCCGTCACCGTCTGCCCTATATAACATCAGCCCTGGCACCCACCCACCCGATCGATCCGCTCCTCGCCCAAAACCCAAGGTTGCATGCCTGTTTCCAAGTCGAGCGCACGCGCGTGAGGAGGCGGCGGCGGCGGCGGCAGTAGGGCATCGAGGCGGCTGTAGGCACATGGAGCACGGGAGCCTCTTCGCGTCCGCCGTCGGGGTGGGCGTCGGCGTCGGTATCGGCCTCGTGTCGGCGCGGCTGACGGCGGCGCCGATTTCAGGCGCCGGCGGCGACGGCCTGGCCGCTGGGGCGGAGGTGGAGGCGGAGCTGCGCCGGCTGGTGGTCGACGGGCGCGAGAGCGGCGTCACCTTCGACAACTTCCCGTACTACCTCAGGTCCGTGGGGCTCTCTCTTTCACCGCGTAGCTTCGAAGTTGAAAAAAAAGCGATCTTTCCCCTTCGTTTGATTGGAAATATCGAGGCGCGATTAGTATATGACTTGGCTGGAAAAAAGCAAGCAGTGGGTAGGAATCAGATGATTTCTTTACTGTTCGCGTCAATGCAACTCATGTTTCCGTCAACAGAAATTAGAATGCGTTTGGTGAAAAGCAGCTGCTAATCATCAAGCATGTGCTCCATGGTTTATTTATTTCAGCGAGGAGACGAAGCTAGCACTCACGAGCGCCGCGTTCGCCTACCTGAGCAAGACCAACTTGCCCAAGCACATCCGAGTCCTCTCCGCCGCCAGCCGCACCATACTGCTCTGCGGCCCCTCAGGTTCGCCTCCTCGCCACAATGTGGGTTCGCTGGACCGCAAAGATTGTCTCTTTTGACATGCGCGGCCTATTGTTGCAGAACCATACCTGCAGTCACTGGCGAAGGCTCTGGCGCACCACTTTGAAGCTCGCCTGCTGCTGCTCGATATTGCCGAGTTCTCTCGCCGGGTCAGTTAGGAACTATTCGGGCAGTTGTAGTTTTGTTGATTCCTTGTTATTTGATTCTGAACTGTTTATCGCTGAATATGCAGATCCAACACAAATACGGCAGCGCAAGCAGTGCCCTGGTTAGTTTTCATTCTTGTGACTGATACTGGAGTTTTCATGTTTGTATGGTACAGTTGATCGGTATATAGGAATTCAGAGTTTCCGGTAAAGTTCATCAGTTGATTTGCGTGGACCTGCAATTTCTTATGTTTATTAGATTGAGGCCCCTCCACCACCCCCTTTCTGTTGTCAGGTTTTTGTCAATTGGCCATTCTATTCCTTCGCCAAACAAAACGTGTATACATTAAAAGGGTCGTCGTTAAATGTTATCATGGGGTCCTTGATAAGGACATCACTAGTTTGTCCCCATTGAACAATTCTAGAAATAAGTTGTTATCATGAATGTACATTTTCTTCAGCATTGGAGCATTTGTTGCATCTACTAGGATGATTTGCTCCTTGATGAAGGTTCATAAGATATCCTTAACCGATCATTTGTTCTTTGATGAAGGTTCGTAAGAGATCCTTAACCGAGGCTGCCTTGGATAAAGTGTCTGGTCTCGTTGAATCTTTCAACTTTTTCCGCAAGAAGGATGAACCAACAGGTATGAAATCACTAGTTCTTTTCTGAGATCCCAAACTAGTAACATCATTTTTACAGAAGCTCGGCTGTTTGCTCTCGTTTATCCCTGCATGGTTTCTTCCTGTCAACTCGTTGGTCGGCATTATGTCAATCATGCATTTTAATATGTGATGTTCTGATTGTGTTTCATGAAACATTAATGCAGAATCATTGAGTAAGGAAAGGAACATTTTCGACATGAGGACCAGGTAAAATAGGATATTGAACTTGAGATAAAATATTTATTCTATTTAGTCTCTAAGTACTTTTTTTTCTATTTCGTGTGCAGTAATTGCTGTATCAGCAACACACCTTCAGTTCGGGTACATGTATCTTTATTACCTAGTGCGCTTTACCATGATTCAGAATCTTCGGAAGACTTTGGTGAGTTTCCTGTATGTCCTGTATTTTCTCGTCACTTATGCCACAGTTCATGTGTTCATTGTTTAAATGGTTTGGCTTGCTTCAGACAACCAAACACCCTCATTAACTTATGGTCCATCAAATCCATTTGTGCTCCATATTGGTTCTTCCAACTTTAACTGGGAAGCTTAAGGGTTCTATTTACATATTTTCAGATGAAGATTCAGTTAGACAAATCTGGAATTTAGATGAGAAAATTCTCATACAGTCCCTTTACAAGGTAATTCAGCCAAATCATCGACAACATTGCATTGCTTATGTTATGAATTATGAGCTGATAATGTTTTATTTTTATTTTTTGCAGATCATAACTTCTGTTTCTGAAAGCAATCCGGTTGTTATTTACATAAGGGATGTCAACCTATTACTTGGTGTTTCAGATAAAGTACATTCAATGTTTAAGAAACTGTTGAGCAAACTATCTGGAAAAGTTTTGATAGTTGGTTCACACTATCTCGGATCTGATGAAGATAGTTATTACGTGGATGACGATGTCAGTGATCTATTCCCGTTCATTCTGTAGACTAACCCCCCTACGGAGGGTACCCAGCTTGTGAAATGGAAAACCCAAATGGAAGAAGATACTAAGAAAACCCAGTGTGAAATCCTCACAAATGTCGTAGCGGAGGCGCTCTCAGCCAACAGTCTGGAGTGTGATGATCTGGACTCATTCGATCCAGATGAAGATTTTAAAGCCATTGCCAACTACCTAGAAGAAATTATGGCCCCTGCAGTCTCTTACCACTTGATGAATAACAAAGACCCTGAATATAGAAACGGGAAGCTCATTATTTCTTCAGAGAGGTAGGCTAGTTTATCCGGATAGTCCATTGATCTATCTCCATCTATCTATGCAAAGGGTTGCTCCTCCTTTATCTAAAATATCTCCATATTTTATTAACATGATTCTTTCACAGTTTATCTCATGGATTACGAGTTTTCCAAGAGAGCAGCCTTGGTAAAGATACAGTGGAACCAAAGGATGATGCAAAGAAGGTTCCTTATTTTGAACTAAAACATCTTTAGTAGTTTGGAAATTACTATTTACTAAGCATTCTTTATAATTTTGTTGTCTTAAAGTTACAGGATACTCCAGACAACGAGTTTGAAAAGCTGATCCGGCCAACCGTTATACCAGCCAGTAAAATAGGAGTGACATTTGATGACATTGGAGCACTGGCTGATATCAAAGAGTCACTTCAGGAGCTTGTCATGCTTCCACTTAAGCGGCCTGACCTTTTCAATGGTGGTCTCCTGAAGCCATGCAGGGGAATTCTACTGTTTGGACCACCTGGAACCGGGAAAACAATGCTTGCCAAGGCTATAGCAAACGAAGCCGGTGCTACCTTCCTGAACATCTCCATGTCTACCATCCTGTCGAAATGGTACGGAGAAGCCGAGAAGACTATCCGGGCGTTGTTCAGTTTGGCTGCTAAACTTGCACCAGCTATCGTTTTCATTGATGAGGTGGATAGCATGTTAGGGCGACGTGATCAACAGAATGAAAATGAGCTTCCACGAAGAGTCAAGAATGAGTTCATGACTCACTGGGATGGACTATTGTCGAAGACCAATGAAAGGATTCTTGTCCTCGCTGCAACAAACAGACCATTTGACCTTGACGAAGCGATTGTCAGGAGGTTTGAGCACAGGTTTGTTTGAACGTGTTCCTTTTTTTAATATGAAAAACACTGTTTTGATAAAACTCAGCTGTCTATTCAGATGGGGATTCTACCCCCCCCCCCCCCCCCCTCGAAAAAAAAACTCAGCTGTCTCATGTGTCATATTTTGTCAAACAGGGTAATGGTCGGCCTCCCAACTTCGGAGAGTAGAGAGTTGATTTTCAAGAAACTGCTGTCGAAAGAGAAAGTCGAAGGTATTGACTTTAAGGAGCTTGCAACATTGACTGAAGGATACAGTGGAAGTGATCTGAAGGTAACTATTTTGAAGCTTTGGTGATGTAGGAACGTTATATTCAGTGGACACTGTCTGAATGACAAACTGTTTTGTTTCTTTTTCCAGAATCTCTGTGTGACTGCTGCTTACCGCCCTGTCAGAGAGCTACTTCAGAAAGAACAACAGAAGGAGAAGGTAAAACCATCACAAACAAGTAACTCCGCCAATTTGACGGGCTGTAGATTTACCATTTTTTGTACAAATTTTGCCCATTAACTCTTGCAAACACAATCACTGGGTTTGTTTGGTTGGATGTCTTGGACCAATCATATCCATCATATTACATCGGCTAACAATGTATAATTTGATGCCCAGGATAAGAAGGCAAATGCAGTGCAAGTGAAGGAGGAGCCGGTAGCGGACCCTAAAAGTCAAGAAAGCGTGAAGGAAAACTCGGAAACCAACAAAGCCAAGAAAGACATGCTGGAAACCATCAAAACCAAGAAAGACATGCTGGAAACCATCAAAACCAAGAAAGACATGCCAGAAAGCAAGCAAGGTGTGAAAGATATATCAGAGAAAAGCGTTGAAGGCGAAACACTCGCCCTCAGGTCGCTAACCATGGATGACTTGAGGCAGGCAAAGGATCAAGTAAGTTGCTGTTTACAAAAGTTTTCTGTTGATATAAACCTTATCACCCCGAAAACGGGCTGCTAAACAAACCATTACGATTCTAACGCTACGCAGGTTGGCGCGAGCTTGGCTAGTGAAAGCTCCATCATGAATGCCATCAAGCAATGGAACGAACTTTACGGCAAAGGCGGGTCAAGGCAGAAGGAACAACTCACATACTTCTTGTAGTGCATGCAGGGTTCAGATTTGTATACTCCTTGGAGTACATGTATGTGCGGTTGAATGTCATGTTGACCTGCTTGTAAGCGATGTACCCAGTGGAGGCTATATAATTAGGACAGGTCTTGAAACCAAATAATGCTTGGGAAAATTCCCTTGTGTGTTATAATGGAGTAATGTTGAACCTTGTGTGTTATAATTCGGTCAACCTGGAGTTTCTTATAAAGTTCCTACAAGAGTACTGCTTGTTAAATTCTTCTGTGTTAATAGATTGGAAGGATGACTTAGCTAGGAGCCGTGCTGGCAAGTCTCCTCTTGTGACTTGTTCCTTTGCATGGATTGCTTGCTCCGCCTGACCTCCGCTTGTGATGGCGTCCCTGTCTTGATTGATCAAGAATTAACTACTTCCTCATAAGATGTTTTATTTTTAGTTTCTAAAATGCAAGTATCTAGATGCTTTTTAGTGTGTAGGTTCTAAGCAAAAATGAGTGAACCTATACACTAGAAGTCATCTAGATACATGTGTTTTAGAAAAAAACCTAAAAAGCTAAAACATTTGTGTTTTGAAATAAGAGGGAATAGTAATTAAGTCACGAATAGCCTATAATAATCAATCAACACAATATTCCACAAAATACAACTTCATCAACGGTAGTAATACCTCCATTCCTGTTTTCGCTTTGCTTTATAAATAAAGCAACCATATCCATACAATATCCGGAACATGAAAAACCAAACGCTGGGGCAACAACACAACACCCCAGGTCTAGAAGAAAGTACGAACAAACACAAGGTAAAGTGATACAACTCTCGAGGGAAGCACAACTCAGCGACCGGACTGCGAAGATAAGTGGCAGGTTGTCGCTAGTAGGTGCTCCAACATCCCGCCTAGCCGCTCACTGTCCTGCTGTCTACACAGTAGTACCACTGCTGTAAAAAAGCAAGAATTTGAAGATCGAGTCAGAGGCACGCCGCAGGAAGACACACTCGATAACCATCTTATTTCGAATATTCTATAGGTTCCAGGTCATCGCCGCAAACACTAACTAGAAGAGGCGCCTCCTCCTACCGGTATGGTTTGCGTTGATTTCTAGGAATTTGCCGAGGTCTAAGTCCTGCCACTCAGGCCCTAGTGCCTTATGGACGAAACTCCATAGGAAGCAAGCAGCGGGACAGGTAAAGAAAATGTGGGTCCCAGACTCCAGGACCGCACACGAGGGACATAGGTCGCCACCCGACCCGTGGCGCTTGGCCACCTCAACACCTGTAGGAAACTGGCCTCATAGCAATTGCCACACAAAGATTTTAATCTTCAGGGGGAAGGGACCTTCCCTAGATGGGAAGTCCAGGGAAGGGAAAGCCTGCTAAATAGGCCCCGGTAGGCCGAACTAATAGTAAAGGTACCCGAGGGGGCAGGTGCCATGCCACAATATCATGGGACTGGGATAGAGACAGTAGGAGGTTGTCCCGAAGCCCCTCCCATGCTACCGTCTCATGCGCACCGAGGTTCCGATGAAACTCGATAGTCCATGACTCTTCCTGGAAGGCCTCAGCCACTAAGAGCATAGGGTCCGAGCAAACCGCAAATAACATTGGAAACTCGAGTCTCACAGGTTGCCCTACAAGTTAGGAGTCAAGCCAGAAGAGGGTGTCCTCTCCATCACCTATGGAGATGGAGACCCCCTTCCACACCTCAATCTTAATGTCTTGGATGGATCTCAAAAACTGAGACCCCTCCCAATGCTCGCAAGGCATGAGTGGTCGACCCCGGAGGTACTTCGCTTTCATAAGCTAGAGTCAAAGGTAACCATTCCCTATGAGGATCCGCCACACCCATCTCAGTATCAAAGCCACATTCATGTGACACGAGGGTAGGATACTGTTGGGAATATGCCCTAGAGGCAATCATGTATGATATTATTCCCAATATATTCATAAATTTATTAAGTTGTCCTAGCATGAACATTTGATATATATCATTGAATATGTGATTCATTTGTGGAACTATATATTCATGTTATTCATACGAGATGTCCTTAGTCGTTGAGGTTGTGCTGGACACACATACCAATGTGAAAATCATTTGATGACTAGGTTCCACTTCTCATGGGCATGGTGATGCTATTCCTACTTACACGGACTCGACTAAAGAGTTTAGCGAGTCGGACTGACCCACAGTTGAGATGCAGCGAGCATGTTGTCATTTGCAGTCTGAAGCAATGGAATCCTTTAACCTCAGGTGATTACATGATCCGAGTTGTGGATCGCCAGCTTATGTTTTATCAAATGTTGTTCCATAAATGGACAATTATAAAGGTATAGTTCAGGTTGGATGTGAATCAAGCTGCGTGACATGGATTGCCAAGATGGAATTTGCCCCTCCATAATGGAGAGATATTCTCTGGGTCCTCGCGTGTGATATGATTCTAAATCATGGCCATGCGTGACTTAGTTAAGTGTTAACTAACGAGTCATACGAAGTGTTAGTCCAGTGAATTATATATCACGGAACGAGAAGAGAGTTGAGATATTAAAGGGATGGCAACTACTCGCATATAGCTTTACAAGGTATACCGTGTGGCAAAGGGACTTGGACAAAAGTCACATTGAAGGTTGTCTTCTAGACTTTATGGAACCTAGGAGTTGGCATGTCTTGCTAGAGGCTGCTACCATCTATTGACTTGAGACCGAGTGTTTATGGGAGTGAGTTGGACTTAAATCCATGACAAGATACTTGGAGGAGTATCTCATGTCATGTCTAGATGTACGTGAACCTACAGGGTCACACACTTAAAGGTAAGGAGCCCATGGGCCTCAAGAGTTGAGCCCAACTAGGCATGTATATAAGTGGAGCGACAAGGGATAGTCCCTAACCTAGCAGTCAATTTCTCCACTCCCATTTCGGGCTAGACACGATCTAGCAATCCTCTACACGAAGCTCCTTCCTTTACGTGTGGATACCGGTAGAGGCGTTGCACGTGCGGCGCTGGAGACGAAGGAGTTTGTGGGGATCCCGCGGAGGAGATCATGGGGTCCAGAGGAGATGTATGTGGGATTGTTCAGCACTGCTTCGACGTGCTACATCATGTTCCATATCTACGCGTCTAGTGGTAATCTCGTGGCCTATCACCTAAGCTAGATCTTGGGAGTTCCGCGTAAGAGGAAGTTTGTTTATATCTATGTGGCCCAACAGTAGTATCAGAGCGATAGCTTCTAGTTTTAGGCTCTAGATCCATGTATATGTGATATGCATGAGGTTGTAGATTTGATCTACTTGGGATTCTGGTGGTCGATCTATGAGATACATCGGTTTTGTGCAGGATTGATTAGATCAATCATACTCGGGGTGTATGGATGATCAGGTGCAGATGATCAATGAAATTGGTCAGATCTGTATAAGGATCGGATTTAGGTAAAAGTTTTTTATCCAATGAAGGAATCCATGGTTCATAATACATATTAGATCTGCATTTCCTAAAAAAATGTAAGTCCACAAATGTAGTAATGGTTAGAAAAATGGAGTATCCAATAATGTCATCCTACCTTTTGTGGACATACGATTACTACATTAGTATGTGTGTAATCTATATGTGATATGCGTATCATGGTTTTTGTCAGCCGGTTAGAGCCTAGGTGCTGTCATTTTATTGTATATGACTTGCGTGTCGGATTCTCCATGTAATTTACTTTTACTAAGCTAGTGTATATTTTGGAGAATCGTGATGGGATGCAAGTCGATGTACAAGTCGGCGACATGGAATAATATGGCACATGACAAGAGTTGGCACGAGTCGACTTATAGGTTTCATGGAGATGGAGATCATCATGAAGAGAGCCATATCATTTCACATTATAATTGCTTTATTTTGTGTTATTGTTATGACTTTAGTTTTATCTCTATTAGATAGTTGGTAGAATTTAATCCCTCAAAGAAGGTCTAGTCGGTCTCCCGGCTGGTGCTACACCATCACAAGTCGGACATTTTTGGTAGTAGGCTCATAAAATTGAGGTGCTGCTAATTCTTTTCGACTAGGTGGGTTTGAGTCGGACTCCTACATCGGAAGCACTTGGTAAGCTGGACAGGACTATCACAACGGTTTTGCGGCTCGGGGAGAGGTTGTTCAGGAGCCGGGGCATGTGATGCCACCCGACCAACAAGAGTCACATGAGATGTGATTGGCAAGGAGTTTCCTACCTAGATCACTTGACGACTAGCGGTGATGCTAAAGCTCCCTAGTCGGCTTGCTTATTTAGGATCCTCGATCACTTAGTAACCATCGAAGGGATGTTGGTTCTAGTGGGGGCATAAGTATTAAAATGTTCAATATGTTTTCTCTTTTTATGAATACATGTCTTAAGTGTTTTGCATATTTTCTGTTGTAGATCAATGGCACATAGTAGCAGTCTACCTTAGATACCCATTTTTGTGTTGAGAACTATCCTAGAGAAAGATAAGCTTAGTGGAACTAACTTCACCAACTGATATCGTAATCTGAGAATTGTTCTCAAACAAGAAAAGAGGGACCATGTTCTAGATAACCCACTTCCAGATGATCCAAAAGAGAATGCGAGTGTCGCTGCAACCAATGCCTACCATAGGACTGGTGATGAGTCCATGAAAATTATCTGTCTTATGCTTGCTCACATGGAACCGGACGTGCAGCAGCAGTTCGAGAATGTTGAGGCCTATGATATGATCGAAAGCCTCAAGAGTATGTTCCAGGATCAGGAAAAGACTGAGAGGTATCAAGTCTCTCAAGCTTTGATGAGTTGTAAGCTTAAGGATGGTGATCCACTGAGTCTGCATGTGATCAAGATGGTTTTCAGGGTTCTGGTAGCTGGGGTACCTCGACCTGACGGCCGTCGGGCCCACCGCTTAAGCAACAACATCCCTAGGGTGCCGAGGGGCCCCGACATGTTGCCTCTTGATCCAGGTGTGGGGTAGTTAGCCCCCCACGAGCCTCGGGACCTAGCCTCACCTGGGCCACCTTCAAGAGGTCGCCTTGCGAGGTAGAGACCCCCACCATACCCGACGGTCCTCGGATGCCTTGAAACGCGTCCTTGGGGCACGTTCGTAATCTCGTAGCAAAAGGAGCAAAGACGACAAAACCTGGCGGGCGGCACCAGGACCATGCGGACCACCTCAGTAATGAGGAGCCGGTCTGGTCTCTTCAGTGTAAAAGCGGCATGGATGACTTCATCACCGGTAGGGCCACACTTTGCCACTTTGGTGCAAGGAAGGGCGCAGAGGCATCGTGTATTGGCAGGCAATGCCAAGAGCTCCAGCTTTACGAAGGACCGACAGGCGGCAATTCGTCCTAGACCTGGTCGACACAAAGTGGACCTGCAGACCGAACATCCTTCGGGCGGCATTGTGGAATCCCTTCCCGCCCAAAGATTGGGGGAAGAGGCCCGACGTCCCTATAAAAGGAGA
Source organism: Avena eriantha (assembly GCA_910589775.1). Lineage (NCBI taxonomy): Eukaryota > Viridiplantae > Streptophyta > Magnoliopsida > Poales > Poaceae > Avena > Avena eriantha. Next base: position 486,483,831 of record OU342742.1, read on the forward strand.
GGCACCCTGATCTTAGATGAGGATTGATCCTTGAGATAAAAAACCCTATACATTCATACTCCATTGTACCCTCGCGAGACACCACGAGCAATACAATAAAGAAAGAGTAGGGGCTTTACCTCCTCACGAGGGTCCCGAACCTGGGTAAAAAACCTTGTGTCACTCTCTATCGTGTGCGAGCTCTGCCATCGTGACCGTCGCCAATAAGACCGAAATGTGTGTTCATCCCCCTAACAAACTTAGGGCTTGTTGGACCCCTTGTTCCTTCACAGGAAGCAAGTCTCTGACATTTGCGCGCCAGGTAGGGGGCTGAGGTGCGCTTGCAAGGTCTTCTTCAACCTCGTTGACATGTCAGCTCACAACGAGACTCGGACTGAGCAGGCCCTCCGCCATGTGGCGAGCAAGGCTCAGACAAAGACTTCTCCCTAACGCACCTCCATGGAGCAGACCCCGTGGACGAAAGATGAGCATGGCTCCTCCTTCCGCCCATCATGGGAGTGGTAGATCTCCACTCGTGGCAACACGTCACTCTCCCATACCATGTCCTCCCGCGACAATACTAGCCCGCCTTCGCCAGAGGCCGCAAAGCACATGGTGAAGGAGCTGCTGCAACACCCACCATCTGAATCTGGGTAGAAGAAGTGGCGCGAGCGCATGGCCGAGATTCTCAACATTGCCATGCCAAACCAGGCGGTGTAGGGGGATCACACCGAGGAGGATGCGAGTTCACGCTTGCCTCCAGGGAAAGGCCCTAGCCCCGACGATTCCCTCAAGCCCGGCAACCCCATGCCACCGCCCTGCAATAACTACCAGATCATCCCAACTCCATAGGCCACTCGCGCGTTCGTCATACCCTGCCAGGGACGGGAGGACCGCGTCATTGAAGAAATCCCCATGGAAGGCCAGCTGAACCGCGCCGCCCTCACCAATGGAAAGGAAGTGCAAAGCAACGTCTGCCTCACATTCACCAAGGATCTTCGTTGTGTGGTGTGGCCCCACAAGTTCCGGCTGGAGATGCTGCCATTCTATGACGGGACCGCCAACCCCGGCGAGTTCCTACAGCTCTATAATACTGGCATCAGCTACGGTGGGTGATGACCGCGTCATGGCCAACTGGTTCCCCATGGGTTTGAAGGTCATGTCTCGCACCTGGCTGATGAACCTCCCAGAGGAATCCATGAGCTCGTGGCCTGCCCTCCGTGCTCTTCATTGCTGATGGCCCAAAATATATCGAGCTCGTTGGGGAACCCTAAGAGGAAGGTATGATGAGCACATCAGCAAGTTTTCCCTCAGTACAAAACTAAGGTTATCAATCTAGTAGGAGCAAGGAAACACCCAAAGGTGTTGCTAGCTGAGCCTTGGCAGGGCGCACTACCGGTGCTAGTAGCAACGTGGAGACCTGCACAACACAACCACAGAACTTTGCCCCCAACTTGCGATGAGGTTGTCAATCTCACAGGTTTTGCTAAAAACAAAGGATTAAACGTATCGAATGGAAGAAAGTAATAGTTTGCAGAAAGTAAACACAAGTAGTAAACAGTTTGATTGTAGATTGAATGTAAAAGAAAGGACTGGGGTCCATAGTTCACTAAGGTGGCTCTCCTTAAGATAGATAACATGCTGGGTGAACAAATTACACCGGAGCAATTGACAAACATCGAGAAAGCATACAAACATATACTAATCATCTTGACTCCTTTGAGATTCGATTGGGCATTACAACATTATACATAGACCACCATCCAACAACATCTATGACTAATAATCCATCTTCAGGTTATCATCCGAAACCCCTCCAGTATTAAGTTGCAAGCAACAGATAATTGCATTACGAATTGTGTGTAATGTAAACAATACGATTGTACTATGAACAAAGGATTGTTCTTTTCTCCCTAGTAGCAACAACACATCTAGTACCTTAGAGATTTCTGTCACTTCCCTAGATTACCAGAGGCATGAACCCACTATCGAGCAATAAATACTAACTCTTGGAGTTGCTAGCATCTACTTGGCCAAGATAGCTACTAACAACGGAAAGCATGCAAGATCACAAATAACAAAGACATGATAGAATCAATAATAAATCTGAAATAGCATCTCAATATCCATCGGATCCCCACAAACACAACATGCAGAATTACAAATAGATGATCTTGGTCATGAACGGAGCTCACAAGATTTAAACATGATAGCACAAAGGAGGAGAACCAGCCATCTAGCTACTACATGGACCCGTAGTCCAGAGATGAACTACTCACGCATCACATCAGAGGCTTGCATGATGATGAAGAAGGCCTCCAGGGTGAAATCCCCTCTCTGGCAGGGTGCCGAGAAGAGCTTCAGATCCCTCCCAATCTAGGGATGGAGACGATGGAGGCTACAGACTCTTTCGTGGATTTTTGATCGGGTACTTAGGGTTTCCGTATCAGAGGCAATATATAGGCAGAAGGAGAGGCCGAGGGGGTGCCTGGGCTGGCCACACCACCCCCTGGCGTGGCCAGGCCTGGCCTGCGCGGCCAGGTGGTGTGGCCGCCCCTTGGCGCCTCTCCGTCTCGTATTCTGGCTCCGTGTGTCCCTCGGTGAAAAACTGACTTTGGCTTTTACCCCGTCCAATTCCGAAAATATTCATTTTCTGACTTTCCTGGAACCAAAAACAGTAGAAAACAGGCAGCTGGCACTGTGGCTCTTGTTAATAGGTTAGTCCAAGAAATCATATGAAAAGTACTCCAAAGTGTGGACAAAACATAAGAAAGTAGATAAAACCAAGCATGGAACATCAAAAATTATAGATACATTTGCAATGTATCAATCGCCAACTTCTAGGGAACTTACGGGCGCCCCTCACCTACTACAACCTTCGTCAAGTCCGGCAGCAGCCCGACAAGACCCTCTTCAAGTTTTTACAGCAATTTAGCCAGGTTCCATAACAAGATTCCTAAGATGTCCGACTCCAACATCATCACCGCCTTCTCCGAGGGTGTCAAGGACGTTAGGATGAGGGAGAAGATCGGCATCTGAGGGGAGAACTTCACCACGACGGTGGAACTCTTCATCATGGTAGAGAAGTGAGTCAAAGCTGAGGCTAGCCACATGTTCGGCCTCGCCAAAGAGGAGGTAACCCCCAAGTCCGCGAGTTCTTCCAAGAGCAAGAGCACGGATTCCAAGCGGAATCCTGCGGCTGTCCTCGCCATAGAACCTAAGTGGAAGAGCCCTCACGAGGGCGACATGGAGGGGGAGCGTGAGGACCGCTTGTATTGCGTCTTCCACAAGAAGCATGGGCATCCCATAGATGATTGCTACGATATCAAGAGACTACGTGACCAGCATACAAGATAGAGAAAGGGAAGGCAAGGCAGAGAAAGGAGCAACGGCCGAGGAAGCCACCAAGGCGGCGGGCTCTGGAACAACAACCATGAGGGCGGCGTCGCACACCAGCGGGGTCACCAAGCCAATGTTGTGCAGAAATATCAGCACACCGCGGAGAAGGGACAACCTGAGGATAACACCGGGGGCTACCAGGAGCCAACGGGAGCCATCGCCTACATCCTCGGTGGCTCCCAAGCCCCAACATCCAATAGGAATTTCAAGCAGTTCACTCATGAGGTCGCCGCTGCACGCCCCGAGACTCCATCTTGAAGCTCAAATGGTCACAATATGTAGTCACTTTTCATGCCAACAACCACCCCACCTTCACCAGGGATGCGGGAACTCTACCCATGATATTCTCTCCGACCATCAACAACATTGATGTTGCCAAGACGCTCATTGACGGTGGCGCTGACCTGAATGCCATCTCCACTAAAACATTCACCAAGCTGCAGGTGCCATACGACTGTCTGATGCTAACCATGTCGTTCTCTGGGGTGACCAATGTAACAACCATTCCCATCGGGCAGGTACGCCTCACCTTCACGTTCGGATCCCACAACAATTATAGGACCGAGCTCATTGACTTCTACGTGGCACACATTGGCCTTCCCTACAATGTAACATCCCAATTTCAGCAACCCTGATTAGTTGCCTGGAATGCAAAAATCAGGGGGAACAAAAACTTTTTCTTTTTAATGCTGAAGTATTTGCTTGTTGTTTGAATATGCTTAGGCATATGATTGTGTATTAGATGATATCCCCCTTACCTCAACACCAGTTGACAAAAGCTATTTCACAAAACTGTCTTGGCTTATCCTTCATATTCTCAAATGTTCTGGCTTTGCAAAACATGAGCCAAGATACCTTTACAAAACTAACTATTTTAGTAGCTTCTATTGATCAAACTATGGAGAGCTATAGAATACTATCTCCTTATGTTTCAAGACAGAACCTTCAACTACTCTTCTCTCTAGGTTTCTCAAAACACCTTTATTAAGCTTTTGAATTCTACTCTTGGTAGAGATACCAAGGACTCTCATATTATTCAAACTCCAACCCTTTTCAAATTGCCCAACCTTACCTCAAGTCAGACTTGATGGTAACCCTAGTAGTGGATTTTCTTAGTTTATAAGATGAGTTGCCTTGATCTGCTGTCTGATGAATTGCCTTGATCTGCTACTTGATTTGTCTACTTAGGAGATAGTATGAGATACTCTAGGAGCTCATCACTAGGATCAAGATGTTTCCAAATCACCACACCCTAAGCAAGAATACAAAGCGGGATCTGAACTCTAGATACTAGGTGATCATCTAAAACCCCTAACCAGACCCCTTCTGAAGTGATCCCTTCTAGAAGCTTCCAAGTCAATGAAGACCAGTATCAAGAAAGGATACTTCCTACTCAATCTACACTTCAACATCATCCACTTGATGATGCTTTGGTACCTTGCAACCCATCAAAAACATCCCCTCTCATAATCTAGTCAAAAACCCTAAACCTGCCAAATTTGGCTAAGTCTGGAATCCGTTTCAACATCACCTTTTTGAATGTCTCCCTTTATCAACCCTGGTGCATTTTTGGAAATGAATTTAAACATCTTGTTAGCCATCCTAAGGACTACCAAGACCCACTCTTGCCCTTGGTTAGATAATCTTCTAAGCCACTTGTTCCTGATGGTTTTGCAGGCAAGAAAATAACTATTCCTGCAAATCTAGTCAACATGCCTACTTTGACAGAAGCTCACACCACCATCCCACCTTCTATGGACCAACTATTTGCATGGTTGTGTTTTAATAATATAGGTCTATCAATATCTACTTCACTTGTTCCAAGTGGATATTTGTGCTTCTTAAACCCACAAGGTTTTAATGGCTATCTGATAATCTGCTTTGGCAGGATTATTTTATTCAAAGTTTGAAATCAATTCTTGGAGAACCCAAGCATGATCAAGCTCAAACCTCTACACCATGGTTATCTACATCACTTGGTCTATCAACCCATATATTCCATGCCCCAAGGGGAGCTGTGAGCTCCAAGATCCAACCAGGTTTTGTTGGTATGAAATTAACATCACCCTAGATCATCAATCCCTTGTTTTCCACCTAATTCAAGTTGGATTTTCATTTCCCAAGGTTGCAAGTGCTTGTTACACCTGGTGTACATCACCTAAATTGCTTATAAAGATTTACCAAGGTTTGTTAATAATTATGTTGGCCCAAAACCTATTAAATCCCTTTAGTCAACAAAAACCTCAAAACTCCTTCTATGAAGGAAAGTTTGGATTTTGTCAAAACACCTCTACAAATTTTTGGCTCATTTGAGGTCCATACATCATACCCTATTCTCCCACTTCAAAAATAAATATTTTTGAAGAGCTTTAATAATTTGTTTTGCCCTTTTTCTTAAATGGCAAAAACAAGAAATAATTGTTTAAAAATACTTTTACTTCCCAATAAATTCCAAGAAAATTCCCCAAGTTGTGTCTTGGTATCTAGTACCATCTCAAACCAAAAACCACACTTGTCCAATTCAAAAATACCAAATGAGCTTCTAGAAACCATTTCTGCGCTATTTGAATAAATGGTTTTTAGTGGACATTAAATCCTTAGAAAAATCTAAAATAAATCATAGATAAACGTCCCCACATCCTATATCTTCCAGTACCATTTTTCCGTCATGTTCAGTGCAAGTATCTAGACTTCCTTCCTAACAACCTATATGATCAAAGATGCAAAATAATCAAATCATCTAGGAAAAGCCTCACCAAAACCCATCCATAGTCATTGACTGACTTTTTATAGCACCCACCTCACCCCTGGTCGTGATCCCCGTAGCACATGCACTGTAGCACCCCATCCCTTTGTCTTTTGCACTTGGAAGAAAGGAGACACCAGGCTATGTATTTTATAGGCATTAAAACCTTGCAACTGCTGCACACCCTCCCTCTTTGCTCTCTGCATGACACCAGAGCCCTCTCTCATCACCCTCTGTAGCATCCCAATTGTCTAACAATTGCAATGCTACTAGTCTAGTCTATATATATGCTATCTTCCTACATATAATTGTTGCATCATAATTATATCATGCTCATGTCATCATGCCACCTTGCATTTGAGCATCATATAAAACCCTTTTCTTTTGGTTCTTATCTCATATGCATTATTTATTGTATTGCCTCTTGATATATTGTATTTGGTTCTTGATAAATGCTTGATGCCCAAGTTGAGTTGGGGGCATGTCTTTTATTCCACTTCACCACCTTTCCTTGTCACCACCTTATAATTCCACCATCCTAATTATCCATGAGCTTTTACACTTTTCCTTTGGCATTTAAATCTAGCTCATGTGGGTTGGGATGGATCCACTTCTATTTTCCACATGCCCTCACACTAGCATCATGTTGTTTCCACATTATTAATATGTGGAGCCACCTTTCCATGCTTTGTGAGTGGAACCCCTTTTTCTAGTTTCCATATGGATTATTATGAAGGTATGTTCATGTTGGAATATTTTTGAGACTATTAAACATCTAGTGGAACATACACACTAGCAAGTCCAAATTATATTCAAATATGATCATCTCCATCTACTCCCAATGGAACCTCCTTCTATTTTCCTTTAGCTTGACCTTACTCCATATTTTGGAATGCATGTGTATAAATGCCATGATTATTATTTTGTTTTCACAAGATTAGACATGGCATTTAATGCCCATGCATGGGCCATGCAACAAGCCTCACCATTCCATTCTTTTGGTTTTAACTTTGATTTTTGAGTGGAGCTTCTCTTTTGAGCTCTCTTTTCTCTGAAACTTCCTCATCTTGAACTTTGTTTCCTTGCCATGTGCATCAAGCCTAACCCCTCTCTTTATCCATCACCCCATCCATGCATGATAATGTGATATCATTTTCATAAACCCCATCTCTCTCTCTATTGTGTTTTTCTTCACCATCACCTTGTGCTCAACCAAAAACCCTCAGCTCACCATCTTCTTCCACTTTTGCTTGATCTTGGTGGATCACCACCAAACCCTAAACCACCCCTTGCATGATCTAGTTAAAACCCTAACTCCACCTTACCCTAACCTTCACCACACCACCACCCCATGATCTACCCCTCCATGCCGAGGCACCACCCTAGCCTGGACCTAACTACCCTCTCTAACCCTAACCACCCTAGACCGAGCCGAGCTACCCCCTCCTATCCAACCCGAGCCACCGCCCTCCCTCCAACCCTAGCTCCTACCCGATCTCTCTCTCTCTCTCTCTCTCTCCGTCTCTCCCTGCCATGCAGCCCCACCAGCCCGAGCCTGGCCTCTCTCCCGACTGAGCCCCACCTGCAGCTGCCTGCCCTAGCCTCCCCACGACGTGCACGTGAGGGAGAGGCAAAAGGTGGCCGAGGCCACATTTTCTCCACCAGTCCCCCACGGCACCTCTCCCCTCTCCCTCTCTGCTATCTACTCCCTCCCACCTCTCTCTCGTGCCCAGATCCACCCCTAGCCGCTGCGCCGTTCCCCTCCCTCTCCCCTGCACCTCTTCTCCAACTCCGGCCACCAACCTCGGCTTCGGCTACCACCAATGGATCGAGGAGGCGGGCGCGGTGTGTGAGGTATCGAGGAAGACCGTGAGGCCCCCTGCGTCGCCCCCATACACAGCAGCAAGGAGGAGGAGTCCCTGCACACGCTGCACGCCGACGCACGCCGATGGAAACCCTAGCTCCGGCCGTCTGCATCGCCGCCGAACCGTCGCTCCCCGGCCCGATCCAAGCCCTCCGACGACCTCGCGGTGAGCAATCCTCCCTCCTAGACATCCCCTCTCTCGCCGCCGATGCCTGTTCTTGCCGGACCACACGTCGAGCACGCTCTGGGCGCCGACGTGCATGAGCGTCTGCTCATCGCCGTGCCCCGCAGAAGCATATCTAGCCGCCTAGCCGCTCCCTACCAGCAACCCCCACCCTACCGCAGCGGCTCCGCCTCTCTGCGCGCGCGCCGCAGGTCGCGGGTTCGATCCCCGCACCGCGCGATGTCTCCGTTCTGTCATCAGTTTCGTCAGAGGAAGAAAAACAGTGCCTGTGCGCATTTTGCAAATACCCCCCCAAACCTTTTTCCTCAACCCATAATCCATCGAGCCCCACCTTCCAGCCGCAGTGGCATTTTCACCGAAAGGGACCTGAGTTCCCTAAATCTCAACCCGCAGTCCCCCGCTGCGCCGCGTGGCAAGCCCCCTCTCTGCCTCTGACTCGTGGGACCATTTTACCGCCGGACCCACTTGTCATACACCGTGGCTAACCCCTTCCGTGGTGAGAAAAATCCTGGTGCGCGCAGTTGCGCCAGATCAGCTGGGGCCCGCTTGTCAGCCGCTTGGGCTAGCTGTCGCTGAGTATAAAAAGTCTGGGTGTTTTCTGTTTAAATAAAATGTTTTCTAGAAATGCTTAAATATGAATATAAATCTGTTTTTAATAACTTTTAATTTGTAAATCCAAACAATACAAATAATATATGTTTTTGAATCAGAAAAATGTGAGGATTTCAAATATGCCATTCAAAATATTATTTGAGAACTTTAATTTTCCGAGATAATTAGAATTACAAGAAAATGCCCTTTTCTTAATTAATTAATAACTTTAGATCTATAACTCCAAATTCGACAAATGATATGTCTAAATCGATCAGCGCGACGAGCCCGTTCTAACTATGCATTCCTTTTTCTGAATTGAAGCATGCATCATGTCATTATAAAAAACCAGAACTGTTTATGGCAATAAAACTTGACTAAAACTCAATAAGAAGGCTTTATTCTTGTACCCCACACCTCACCATGCCATGCTACATTATTGCCATGTAAATTGTGCATCATTCATCATGGCATGCTTGTTTGCTTGTCGCATTTCAATTCGTATGATTGTGCACTTTATTTATGTTGGCCCTTGTTTGTTTGGTTCTTCTTCGAATAGACGCCCAGCAGGAGAATTATCAGGAATCACAGGAGTTCTACCCAGATCGATCTCTCACTTCAACTGAGCTACCAGGCAAGCACTACCACATGCTTGCATACATATAGTACCTATTGCCTCTATCTTACTCTTGCATCATTGAGTCGCGATTGCATTAAATTGAATCCCAAGTACTGCATAGCCTTTACTTTTAAACCCCACCGAAGCTTGTTCCTCCATCCCATGAGCCATTACTACAGGAGTTTTTTGAGCCATGCGAGTCGTAGAACAGCATGTGTAGGGTATGTGAGTGAATGATGGATAACGAGGGTACCTAAACAACCTAATCTGAGTAGTAATGGGATAACTAATGAAAGAGGCACCGGTGGGCAATATCTGCTATTTGGTTTTTCATGCTCACTTGTGTCCCGTAGGACCCCGAGTACTTGATTCCTGTTCCTTGACTATTCGCACTATCCACATCCGGGAGGCCTTATGGACCCCCCTGAGCCAGAGCTTGATTCATTTCTATTTCTTGGGGCCACAATTAGTTTGGGGCTTTATTACTATCTTGTACTTATGCCATGCTTTACTGTTTATTTACGATTGTGCGTGGAGCACCTGTACTATTTTGGATCGTGACACGTTTTTGCTGTATCGACAAGCCTAGTCACACTTTCGGGTTCCCAGTCGTTTACCACCGTCCATACAAACCCTGGGTCCGTTCCGGAGTCGGCCAACTTCGTTGCGGGTAGCTTAGTGGGGTGGCCCCCTGAAATATTTCTGAATCCTGTGATCGCTTTGTCGTGAATGCCTCGTTGGGTTTTGAGTTGGTTTTTCCGAGGTTGATCGAGTGTGTGTTGCTATTTGTGCACCCCTGCAGGGTAAATCTTTCTGAAAGCCATGTCCACAGTTATGGACGACTTGGAGCACAGTTTCTCGATCATAGATAAGTATAACTAAAGTACCGCTTTTAATCTGACTAAATACCTGATTAGTAAATAGTGCAATACTCATGGAATGGTTAATAAAACTGCCAACGGATGTGTTGTTCGTCCGCTTTCTCATTGGTAAGCGAGAAGGAGGATGGATCTGTTAATTATACTGTTATAAGTGTTGTTATAGTTAACGGACATCCGTCTATCATTGGTTAGGAGGATGGTTAGCGAGTATCTATTGACTTGTTAGTTATTATCTTTTGCTGCAATTGCGGCACCCTAGGTATATGTCCCCTTTAGAGGCATAAAGACTTGTTGAGTACCCCTAGGGTCTCACACGATAAATTGTTTGATTCAGATGAACAGGTGTATTCGCAAGATGGATACTGGGTGGAGGAGACAGATGATGTTGGCAACGATCACTCGCTATAGAGATTCCAGGGATGGGGATCCGCGAGATCTGTGGGCGGGGTGTGTTTATTTATGTGGCATCTTATGCCGATTTGATTCTTATCCGTACTCGGATCTTGTTTTCCGCTTCCGCCTGATACTCTGATGTTTGATGTATGAGGAGCTATCCTAAACTATTATCTCTATCTAGGATATTTGGATCTTGCCGTATGGCGTTGCAATATTTCTATTTCTTTTAGATGGAATGGCTCTGAAAACTATTGTATGGTGGCTTGCATACATACTCAGTTGTGTATGTAGTTGATCCCTTCGCCTGCTGACTACGCCGCTCGTTCTTGTCCCGATGTTCCGGAAGTGGTTAGGACGGCCGACAGGTCTACCTGTGAGTGGCCCCTGGGCCCCACCGTACTATTTTAACCACTTTCGCTCATCCAGGCATGAAACTTAGAGCGTAGTTCACCAAGGTAGTTACACCCTCCACTGCCCCTGAGGCCCAATCCCCTGCCAGGACACTTCCTCCGTGCCCAAATGGACCTAGTCCACCATGGACATGCCTCCCTCGGTTTAAATATCTAGAACCCACCCCAGCCTCTCCTCTGCCCCTCATTTCTCACCCCTATCCACCATAGCACCTCCCCACGAGCCCCAGCTCCACAGATACCTAGAGAAGGAAGAAACCCCATCTCGGTTGTTTGCAAGAAACCACTCGGGTGCTCTCCTTCCTACTCCCCTCCAGCTGCATGTCATCTCTCTGAGTTCCCCCTACTCCACTTCGCCCAACCCACCCCTTCTTGATGGTACAGGAACAATGGAATAACCCTTCTCCGGGGAGCTCCGACGAACTCCCCTCGGCCATCTCCGCGTGACGCACTTCCCGAGGAGGAACCAGTGGTTGGCGCCCCTTGTCGGAGTCATCTTCACGCTTCGCGCCCGCTTCGACACCTCCTCTACAACATGCATGCATCCCCGAGCCTGCTCCGACGAGCATCAAAGCGAGCTCCGTCGGGCGCACATGTGCGAGAGAGGTCCCGATGTCAAACCCAGCCCTGCAGCCCATCGTCGGTACCGCCGTCGACCGTTGTTTTGCCCCAGGCCCTCCCCGACCTCCGGCGAGCCCTATGGTAAGCTCCCCATGCCGCCTCACCGCTAGCTAGGGTTCCACCGTTGCCTGGCTGGCGCGAGCGAGGACGACGAGCCACCACCGTCCATCACTCTCTAATCCAATGGCGGAAAACCGCCCATACCCCTTCGCCCCTCCACCCTCCCTGATAGCCGGGCCACGCCATGCGGGATTTGAACCCGCTGTCCCGCGCACGGCATCGCCCGCCGTGGGCCGATTGCCCCCTCACCGGCCCAATTTGCCCCAGCTCCAGTCCAGGATCCCCTTAGCTCTCCCTTTTGCTTTTAATTTTAATCATAGATCTGATATTGATAGTGTGGTTTAATTAAAAATGAAAATGAAAAATACCTCATTTTGCCCAGATTCAATTTTTTACATGTTCCTGTATGTTTTCTCTAACATGCAGAACCAACCCTAGTACAAAAAGGTTTGTCAATAATTTCTAGAAATGAATATATAAAGATGTATCTGTTCTAGTAAATAAATTCCCCAGAGAACCATCCTTATCCAAATGTAGTGAAACAAAATTTCTCTGGTAGGTTTTCACAATACTTATTTTTGAACAGTGGTCCCTTCCTTTTTGGAGCTATGGAGTATCTTTTACAAAAATAACAAAAACTAGACCAATCTGACTTTAGAAAATTACCTAGACCAAACCATGAGTTGTTTTGACCTCATTCCAACTCTCTGGGATGTGGTACACCCAATACTACCAAAATCAAGGAGATCAAGATTTATTGAGCTTCTGAGGATTTCTAACGAATTAAACATTTTTGTCCATAATGTTATCACTAGATAAATCATCACAGTAATTCCACCACTCCAAAAAGGATGTTTCCAATTTATACAGAAAGGTACTCTAGATGCCTACCATGTGTCCTTGTAATCAAATCAAAAGCTTTTGTAGTTTTAATTTGGTGAAAAAGACAAAACGGCTCAAAACTGCCTTTGGGAATTTCCTGAGGGCATTCTGTTAAATATTTTGGAGTGACTCCAACTCTCAGATATTCAGTACATCAGACCCTACAAAATCATCTAACAAAATAATTTTTGGAGCTCCAAAACTTTTCTGGTAAATTATTTCCTTAAACTAGAGCTTTTATCACTAGGAAATTCATAAGTAATTCAGGAAAAGTGATAAAATAGTGAAACCACTTTTGTTGGTTTTATTTTATCAACACCTATATGTTGGTATCATTTTTACACAATGGTATCATACTAAATAGGTCATTGGTCCAAAACCCCCTCTTAGGTAGTTCCTCGACAATAAACCGTAAGGAATGTTCATCCCTATCTCCAAGACCCTTTCAATCTTCTAAATCCAATCCTCTCAAAACCTACTGAACAATTAACCCGTGCAACCACATTATCCTGAAATGGGACAGGGCTAGATTTGAAGATTGTTTATTCTGGTGTAAGCTGCCTCACAACAACTACAGGGGATGCAAATCCCCGGAGGGTGGGCCTTCTCTGGACAACGGTCCATGTAAAACATCGAACGGGAGAAGGAACGAAGGGTCTACGGATCTCCACGCATTACTATGAGACCTAAAGGGAATATGCCTGAGAAGCAATAATAAAGTGGTTATTATCTTATTCCATGTTTATGATAAATGTTTATTTTGCATGCTATAATTGTGTTATTGGAAACGTTAATACATGTGTGTTTAATAAACAAAATACAAAGTTCCTAGTAATGCCTCTCATATGAACTAGCTCGTTGATTAACAAGATGATCAAGGTTTCCTGATCATGGACATTGGATGTTGTTAATAACGAGGTCACAACATTGGTGGAATGATGTGATGAACATTCATCCGAAGTATAGCATTACGATCAAAGTCATTATGTTTATATTGCTATAACATCATACGAAGTAATCTTAGTCCTTAGACCATGAGGTCATGTTAATTGCTAACACCGGAAGAGTATCTTGATAACACCAAACATCACACCGTAACAGGGTGACTATAAAGGTGGGTTCAGTGCTACAAAGGTGTTATGTTGAGGCTCATGGATCAAGAGTGGGATTTGTCCATCCCGATGATGGATAGATATACTCTTGGCCCTCTCGGTGATATCACATTAAGATAGCTTGCAAGCAAGTGATGTGATCACTAGAATGTTATATCACGGGAACGAGAAAAGAGTGCATGTCGGCAACGAGATCAAACTAGGTATGGAGATACCGATGATCGAATCTCGGACATGTAATATATCGCGAGACAAAGAGATTTAGTTACTAGCGTTACAGGTTCTCACGATCACAGAAGTCATCGTTGAATGTGTAGGAGTTAGTATGGATCTCCAGGTCCCGCTTCTGATTATTGAACTGAGAGGGGTCTCCATCATGTCTGCATTATTCGCGAACCGTAGGGTGACACACTTAAGGGATACCGACACCATTTGGAGCAAATATGTTTCAGATAAAGATTTAAGAAAGCGCTGGAATTATTTCAATAGACACCGAAACTATTTCGGGTGAAATTGCTGAAATTGGTTCTGCAGGTGATATTGAAATGTTGCAGGGGGTTTTATGTGAATGTTTTTTAATTAAAGTAATTAACAAAATTCTGAATAAAAATAATAAAATAGTTTTATTAAATGAGAGAGCATTAAATTTGGAGAAATTTAATGCATTTAAAGTGGAGACTTTGTGAAGGGGCAAATTTATGTGGAGGGAGTTACCACCACATGAATGGGGGCAGTGAAGGGTCACCTCCATGGGGCGCCGGCCATGGGAGGGGTACTCTCCCCTCCTCCTATAAAAGGCCCCCCTCTCCTCACTTCTCACTCACACCTCCTCGTGAAGGATCGCTCTCCCCCTCTAGTATTATTCCCCCATGGTCTCAGATTAGCGAGATACATGTTCCCGGTGGCTTTATCTAGAAAGGAGTTGCTGCTTCCGCTGCTTTGCTGGAGCGAGGGACGGAGGTTGTCGGGGTACCGGACGTGTGTGCGATCACGGATGCACCGCTTCTTTGTGGTGCTGGACTTGGTGGTGCTGGAGCTAGATCTGATGGACGTGTTGGAGCCGGACCTGCTGGACTTCATCACGATCTTGAGATCGGCAAGCGTACGACTACATCATCCACGAGTTCCTACTCGTTAACAAAACTCGTTGTCTTCGAGGGTAAGTTCTCCATGGATGTATATCCACCCGTTGCTCTGTACCTAGAAGATAGATCTTGGCGTATAGTTCTCATCGTAGGATTTTTTTTGTTTTCTATGCTGCGAACCTAACAGTGGTATCAGAGCCTGGTCTATGCGTAGGTGCTTTGCACGGGTAGTACACATATGTTTATATGTGGGCGATGATGATCATGTTATTGCATCTTCTATGTATTTTGGATATTGGTGGCATAGTGGGATGAAGCGGCCCAGACCAACCTTACATGTCATCGTACATGAGACCGGTTCCACGACTGACATGTAACTAGTTTTGCATAAGTGGCTGGCGGGTGTCTGTCTCTCCTACTATAGTCAATATCTGATTTACAATGAGTTGCTAATAACTTGGTTATCCTCGTTATGGTTCCATGTTCATAGGTAAGAACGGTTCTATCTCCGAAATCCCTAAGCCACGTAAAACTTGTAATGGATAAATTAGAGGCATCCAGTTTAGATCGTTGATGGGCTAGTGTCATGATATGGTAATGTTGTAAGTAGATGTATGATAGATACTCTTACAACACACCTAACGTGTAAGTTCCATAGACCTTGGCCTTACACACAAAGGAATGATAGATATCATAGCACGATGCAAATGATAGAGATCAAATGCATGGACCATATCATCTCACTTTACACATTAGATGTTTGCATCTTATATTGCTAGTTTGGCGTTTTAGTAGCATTTTAGGATGATCCCTCATTTAGATATCAAGATAAACATGTGTTCTTCCTTAAGTATGCACCGTTCTATGGATCATGTTTCGAGACATCACGTGATGATCGGGTGTACTCGAATCTATGCTTTTACACAATGGGCGTACGACAGTTTTACACACGCGGGTACTAAGGTTCTTACTTGGCGTGCCTAGCATGTATAGACATGGCCTCGGAACATGGACCGAAAGGTTAAGCATGAGTCATATAGTTGATATGATGACCATATTGATGCTCGCCTTTGAAGCTACACCGACTCACGTGATGATCAGACTTGGTGTAGTGGATTTGGTTCATGTAATCACCCAAAAGGCACGAGGGATGTCGTTTTTGAGTGGGAGTTCATTTATAATTTGGATTAGTCGAACTCAATTCTTCATAAACTAAATCAAAGTGAATTTGCATAATTTGTTGTAGTCATTAGCGTCTGTTCACTACCTTATGCTTAGTTTTAATTTAAATAATAGAACTATAGAATTCTGGATATTTGCTTTACAAACTGGTATCGTATTGTTTTGAATGTCAATTTAAGGTTTATAAGTCCTATTGCAAACTTTCAACAAACTCTATTTACTCCATGAAATTTAATAAGCAATATTAAATCAAGAGTAAGAATTCCAATGTTAGTATCTAAAGTATCATGTTTGCCTCCATGATTATTGATATTCAAAAGTTGTTTTAATATCAAGATTATATAGGAGCTGAAAATTGTTTCAGAAACCATCATGTGTGAAAGATATTGTGATATCTGAAACAATGTTTTTGGTTGCATTATGATAGAGTATAATTTAGCAAAATACATGTTCTCATATTATATGAGAATTTGTGAAGGATGGAGATGCTAGGCATCCGAATCTCCCAAAAGGTTTCGGGGACTAAAATTATACTCGTCATTCTTCCTTATAGGCTATAGTAGCTTGATCATGAAAGTTGTCATGATAAGGATGAATAGAAGATGTAAGTAAAATGTTTACTACACTAAAAGATTACTAAAGAATAGATTTTTGAAAGAATACCAAACATTTGATGATGGTGATCCACTTCAAAGTGCAAGTCCAAAGGTATTAGATTTGACTATATACGCTTTGTACTATGTGTCATGTGAATGACACCACTATTGATGTTGATAGATTCTTTTAAAAGGAAAAGGAATTGCTGAAAGGGAATCTATAAAATATTTGGCAGAAAAGAAAAACTTGGAAAGGTCTAGCTTAGGTATATAGAAGATACACAAGTTATGGTTGTATTCCTTGCTTGTTAAACAATGTGGTTCTTAGGTATTGGATACCGAATTGGTTGGTATGAAGTGTCATACAGGACAACGCAATTCATGAACTGCAATGGCCTAAGTAACTAGGAAGAGAATAAGTGATGATGTTCATCGAAAACAAATAAAGTGTTATTGTGTTTTTCGTTGTCGTCAAACCTAGCCTTCAAGATTTGTTTTAATAATTGTTATTCTATTCTGGTATTACGAGAACAATGGTTGTTCAAATAATTACCGTATTCCATAAAGGATGGATGAACTTTTACAAGTCTAGTGGGAGAAATCACATACATAAACACTATTGCTAAAATGGCGCAAGACAAATGATTGAAAGATCACTTATGAAGTGACATCGCTGTTTAAATTATATTGGAAAGAAAACATGAAGAAAATCCATGTTGATGGATTTTTGGAGTCTTTGATTTTGATCAATTGACGCTTGTGAGACTTTCCTCGAGATAATTGAAACTTCGTCCATAGGCCAAAGAGGAACAGATGACTAACTTATTGGATATTATACATATTGATGCATATAGTCCATCATATGTAGCCATATGCGATGGATCTTTTTTTTGCTTCATATGCTTTCTCCAGAAATTTAAGTGAATATATCTATATATTTACTTAATAAGGAAGAAGTATGAAACATTTGAAAATTGTTCAAAGACTTTCAAGATGAAGTGGAAAATCATTTTAACAAGAAAATAAATAGTTTATGATTCGATCATAAAGGAAGATATTTGAGTTACATGTTTAGAAAAACACCTAAGATTCGAGGAATTGTTCCATGATTTGTGTTTATCGGTAAACCATAGGAGTATGGCATATTCGAGAGATGAAATCAAACCATGTTTGACATGGTAAGATCAAAGTTGTCATTTATAAAACTGCCATTATGTTTTAAGAATTGAAGCTTTAGAGACTACCGCTTTTACACTAAAAAGAGCACCATCGTGATCCGTTGAAATGACACCATATAAGTTATGGTTTGGGATAAAACCCGAATTGTCTTTTCTTAAATTTTGGTATGCTATGCATAAGTAAAATGTTTACAACCAAAGTCGGATAAGCACGTCTTTGTAGGTTATCCCAAAGAATTTGTTGGGAATTTCTCCATAACACCGAGGAGAAAAGAGTTTGTTACTTGGAACGTCAAGTTTCTTGAGAAGGAATTTTTCGTGAAAAGTTAAGTGGGAGGACAATAGAACTTTGATAAGGTTGTTGAACCTTAGCTATATGTGCTAAGTAGTGCAGTTCCGGAAAGTGTCCCGGTGGTGGCCACAATGCTCATGGCTCCCGTGATTACAAAGGGTGTGATCTCGGAGATTAGAGTTCCTATTGAACCGTGTGGGTCGGTAAGAACCAAATAGTGTGATTTGATAAGCAAGTCGTTATTGTTTTGACAATGATGAACCGACTACATGCAAAGAAGCGATGATGGGCGCTGACTCCATAAAATGACTAGAAGCCATAGAATCCATGATACTATCCATACACGAGAATCAAGTTTCTGAACTTGGAAGACCCTCTGAAAAGGCGTAAAGCCTATCGGTCGTGTTTGGATCTATAAAGAAATAGACATGGATGTTTAACATCTATGAAATAGTCGACATGTCGGAAAGAAGTTTACAGCATGATGACCCACAAGTATAGGGGGTGTATAGCAGTATTTTTGATAAGTAAGAGTGTCGAACCCAACGAGGAGCAGAACATGCTAGCTAGTGGTATGGATTAGGAATTCTCTGCAAATACTTAGCAAACGGATTTTTAGGGGTTTTTGATAAAGCAAGTGAACAAAGTACGAGTAAATAAAAGACAGTAGGAATAAATGCAGCAAGTGGCCCAATCCTTTATGCAGCAAAGGAACCTGTGCTAATGTACCGACCCATCCAGGACTAATACATACTTGTGATTATACCCCTTGCAAACATCCGTAAGTACAAGAAAGTAATTAAGGTAGAAACCTAACCATAGCTTTAAACTCTAAGACCCTTACGTCTCTTGTGCAATGGTTTCCTAACAGGGGTTCAGGTTTCTGTCACTCCGACAACCCCTACGATTAGTAGCCAAATACACAATGCATTCCCCTAGGCCCATATATGTGAAGTGTCATGTAGTCGATGATCACATGACACCACTAGAAGAAGTACACCACAACTTAAATATCAAACTATTGAATCTTTCACAACACAACTCCACTACTAACAACATAACTTGTCTCATGTCCTCAAGAACAAAACGAACTACTCACAAGACATCATATGGATCATGATCAGAGATGGAATAATGATGTATAACAATCTTAACATAAACAATAATTCAACGGTTCACTCGATAGCATCAACTACAAAGAGTAATCAACACCGGGAAAGTTTCCCCTATGAACTAATGCAAGATTCAACTCAATTGTTACAGCAATATGGAGATGGTGATGAGGGTGCTGCTGATGATGGTGTTGGTGGTGATGATGATGATCCCGATGAAGTCCAGCTTGATGATGGTGTTGATGGCGACGATCTTCCCTCTTCGGGAAGGAATTCCCCCGGCAGAAATCTGTTTGCCTGAGAGATCTTTCTCTCTCGGTGTTTTCCGCCCCGCAGAGGCGGCGGAATCTTTCTGTGGTCGCCCCCCAAGTCTTAGGGTTTCGGGAGGATGATATACGCTAGAGGGGAGATGCTGGAGTGGGCCAGGGTGGCCACACCACCTGCTGGCGCGGCCTAGGGCGGCCCGCGCCAGGGGTGGTGTGGGCCCCCTGTGGCCCATCTCCACTCCGTCTTCTGGCATCCTTAGTCTGCTGGAAAAATAGGATTTTCCGTATATTTTCCCGAATTTTCTGATCTTCGCGAATTTTGCCTCCAAACATCACCTTTTCCATCAGAATCCTGACTACAGCGGTCCATGCTCCAAAAGTCATCAACCATGCAAAAACAGATGAAATAACATAAGTATCACCTCTCAATACGAAATATATCAATGAATAATAGTGAATTAAGACATAGAACAGTGATGCAAAATGGACGTATCAACTCCCCCCAAGCTTAGACTTCGCTTGTCCCCAAGCGAAACTGAGCTCAATAAACATGACCTCGGGTTTATGG
Source organism: Avena eriantha (assembly GCA_910589775.1). Classification (NCBI taxonomy): domain Eukaryota; kingdom Viridiplantae; phylum Streptophyta; class Magnoliopsida; order Poales; family Poaceae; genus Avena; species Avena eriantha. The sequence continues at coordinate 486,503,854 of OU342742.1, forward strand.
AGTGAAGAGTCGATAAAAGAATACAGATAAGAAGCATCACATTCATCAAATACATAGATCATAATAGAAGACAACTCACTATTATATAACTCAACTTATAATAAGTAAAGGAAACACAATAAAGATACATAAAGTGAATCATAATTGGTAATGGAAAACTTAGCTCTTGGTCGAAGAATAGTTGATAATTTTCTAGAGTTCACAAATAGCTGGTTTTCAATGATAGCTTTCAAAGTAGTAAACATCAAGATAAGAGCAATGTCCAAAACAAGGAACATAAGCAACATGCTTGAATAAATCATCATATGAATGAATGAAACACAACAACTCAAAATACTTGCTGAGATCGAAGGGAAGTAGGTTTACTGACTCAACTACAAAGTAAAAGAAAGGCCCTTCACAGAGGGAAGCAGGGATTACAAGTCTCATAAAGAGCTCCCCAAAATTATGATACTTACTAGCTTTCAGCTCTCAATGCCCCTATCGTAGGCATCTTTTGGTGATTAAGGTTAAAGTGACACAACTAAGAGGATATGCTTGACGAGTTATAAATTGAAGTTCCATGCCCCTTACTTATGAGTACCGAACCTCATGCTACTCAACTTCAGCCACGAGCAAGCTCTTGTCATTGTAAATACATGCATATCATTGAACCGCCAAAGGGGTACCCCTTGCACATGACACATGAGCTATCCCATAATCAAAATGACAAGGAAAGCAGACAATGAGCATCTCAGCGATCTTTTTATTTGCAATTTGCATAGGTTTTTATTGAGGATGCTTCATAGAATGCTCACTATAGTTATGCTGCAAGTTTCCAGCATGATTAGGCATGGCTTAAGCTAGCGGCCTAGGCGTTTCTCTAACACACATATAAACTCCATGATCTTACAAGTTCCACTTTTATTTCACACCGTCGGGTTCCATAAGCAAAAGAACATGATATCAACTAGGTACAAGTACCAATGAAGTGTTGAAAGCGGTCCCCATGATACATGGTTCTGCTAACTTCAACTCATAAAGCGCAAGCATATACACAACAAAGAAGGACCCAATGGTTCAAGTTTATTAAATGCAAGAAGGTAAGGTGTGCCATCAAGTTTGTGAGAGCTTTAATCACTAATTTTCACATAACAAGTTTAATTTGGGAGGTAGATAAAACAAGAATTTACTTGGAATAGCAATAATGCTACTAGGTAGGTATGGTGGACACAAATGTCAAAGGTTTTGGTTTAAAGGAGGTGGATGCACGAGAAGAATTCCCTCTCAGTACAGGCTTTTGGCTAGCAAGGCTGGGTAGCAAGTATAAGAGTTGAAGGAAACAAACAAACATACAAGCGATAAAGACAAACATGCAATCTTCCTCGGAAGCACAAAAGATCTTAACTAGATTATACTAAACTTATGAGCAAATCAAGAAAGAAAGATGATGAAATTATTTTTATTTAAAGGTACTTTTATCTTTTCTTTCAACTCTTAAAAATAGTGTGCTACTGACCGAGCCAGGTTTGCCAAAACCAACTGAATTAACTCAATGATCCCAAAGTGATACCAATACTAACAACAAGATCAATCATATAACCACGAATTGAAAACTAATATAAGCTATGCAAAAGAGTGAATGATAGAACTTCTCATTAATAATCCATAACAGCAACTCACACCAAGGGATACATATCTATCGAGAGAGGGGACACTTCCATAATGCTAACCATACTACATAATAACTCCTCTATTCATGATATGACTCTACTAAAAAGGTAAAAAGATAGAAGATAGTGATGTGATACCGCGACACTCCCCCAAGCTTGGAACAAACTAAGGGGATGCCAAACCTGATGACGAATTACTCCTTCGGTGGTGGTGGTATCCTCTCAATGAGCTCTTTGATTAGTTTCCCCAAGTCCTCAATCTTGAAGGTGAGAGTACGAATCAACTCCGAGTTGTGCTCAATAAGGCTCATAATCATTTCAGTTTGTGGACCCCAGCTCTTGTGATTCTTTTTAGTTCTTCCCTCTTGGAGTCTTCTTTTCCTGCATGGTTATGGATAAAGGTATGGAAGGGATTCTTGCTGTGTGGAGGAAGCGCCCGTGGAGCCAAACTATGATGAGGAGCTTTTCCCCCAGTCTGCATCCGTGTAGTCCTTCTAACCCTGGCAAGTTTCGTCACCACTCCAATGCTTGCAATGGTAGTGCCGGTGTGCGGATGTTGGCCTTGCTCCTCTTCTCCTTCACTCTTGATCTCCTTGTCCTTCCCAGGGTCTTGGAGGTCTTCCTCCATAGGCTCCTTTCCTTTATCCTTGGCGGACACCATTGTTCTTATAAACCTTCAAAGAGTATGTCCTGGCAGAAACAGATCAAAACAAAAACACGACGAAAACACGATATACGAACCTCGGGGGACCCGGGGGGTTATATATTACGAAGTTTCATGTCAAAAGGAAGGTACTGGGAGAAAACGAATCGGAGACAGAGTCCGGGGTGGCCTCACCACCTAGTGGCGCGGCCAGGGGAGAGCCCACACCACAGGGTGGTGTTCGCCACCCTGGCTCTGTTTCCGTCCCTTTTTCACTTTGTAGCTTTCCTTATTGACTAAAAACTGCAAAAATATAGTTGGATAGTATTTTCGTGGAACTTTTCTTACCAGAACTGTTACCTATTTGAACACGGACTTTGCAGGTCTCTGAATTTGGTATTTAGTGGATTCTTCCGGAGTCTCCACTTGAATAATCATCAGTATCTTCATCTTCATACTCTTATTACTTGAGTCATAAAACCCTTCTCTTCCTTATTACACCATTATCTCCACTATCTGGAAATTTCTTTCACGCAAAACTTCACACAGTTCACATTAGCAACATTAGTATAGGTGAAGTGATAAAACCTTTTGTGTCCAACTTCAACTGAAAACCATCAAAACATAAGCTACTGTAGCAACTCCTTCCGAAATCCCAAAAATAATTCAAAAAGGAAATCGAATAAAGAAGCAAATGCAAGAGTGGCAAAATTTGTCAAAACAGACCAGCAGGTAAAGATCAATTTTTTTGGAAAATCTTATGTTGCTCAAATCAAAAAGTGCAAAACTAACGAAAGTTACATAACAACCTGGGGCAGAAGCACAAAAAATTACAGCTCAATCCGACATACAGAGATCTCTCACGAATTTTTACGGTGAAGCACAAAAATTTGTTTCGGGACAACAACTTCCCCAAATATTACTTCTCTCTCATTAGAGGTTGATCTTGACACAAAAACCAAACAAAACGGATAAAGAGCGATTATTACCGAAGTAATAACTTCCAAGACTCAAAGAAACAAAAACAAACTAAAAGCAAAAAACAAATGGGTTGTCTCCCCAAAATCTCTTTTTTATAGCCATTAAGATGGGCATGATAATTTTGAAGATGCTCACTCAGGAATATGAATTGAGGTGAAATAGAGCATTAAGAAGAAAAAACACACACACATTTAAGTCTAACCCACTTCCTATGCAAGGGAATTTTGTAAATGAACAAGTTGTTGAAGCCAGAGGCTACTTGCATAGGAAGGCAAAAGAAGTGCAACATAAAAACTTTCAGCATAAAACGAGGAAACTTGATATTATTGAGATGCATAAGAACACTTTTCCCTCTCTCATAATAACTTTCAGTATCATGCATAAACTTAAAAATATAGCCATCACAAGGGCCATCATAGCAATGATCACTTATTCTAACAGAAAACACAGGAATACTAGCTCTCATAACACTACTTTGTGAAACAATATTAGAGGTATCCTTACAAAGGATAGTGTGTCCCTCTTTTTCATATTTAGTAACAAAGTCTTTCACATTTGCTATTATAGGTTCATCAACCATTTGTTTATCAGGTTCAATAGCTTTGATTATACTTTCGTTAACCATACTAGCTATCAAAGAATGTTCCTTAATCTTAACTGGGAAATGCATTTTCTCAATGTAAGGTTTAGGTAAAACATGATTAGCAGTATAAACTTCAGTATTTCTTGCAGGAACACTCTTAGCAATATCTTTATAAGGTTCATGATACTTATTCCACTTCTTTTTAGGCACTTCAATATAGGAAGCAAAAGCCTTAAAATAAGAAGCAATAGCTTGAGAATCTAGACCATAAGCTTTTTTAATATTTTGAAAGTCATCAGTTCCCATAAAAGATTCAATGCATTCATAATTATAATTTATACCTGACTTTCTACCTTTGTCATTCTCCAAAGCTTCATCACTGTCTTGAATACGGTCCAGAAGATCCCATTTAGCTTCTTCTTCCATACGAGTGAATGATCCAGCACAAGAAGCGTCCAATAAATCCTTGTCATGTAGAGGGAGTCTTGCATAAAAGTTATTGATAATAATATTGTTGGGAAGCTCATGAATGGGACATTTGAGCATTAGTAACTTCAATCTCCCCCAAGCTTGAGCTGTACTCTCTCCATCAAGAGGCCAAAAGTTGTATATTTGATTCTGATCTTTATGAATCTCACTAGGAGGATAAAACTTTGAATAAAAGAGAGGCACTATTTCCTCCCATTCCAGAGCTTGACCATTCTTCAGCAACTTATACCATTCCTCAGCTCTTCCTTTCAGTGATAATGAGAATAACTTCTTCTTAACTTGATCTATAGTAATACCTGCACACTTGAACAACCCGCATAATTCGTGTATAAAGAGTAAATGATCACCGGGATGGACAGTTCCATCCCCAACATAATAGTTATCCATAACACGATCAATAATTCTTGTAGGTATTTTGAAAACATCATTCTCAGCAGGTGGTGGCTTATCTACTACCTTAGCAGTGGTAGTAGCATTACCAAATAAGAAACTCAGCGAATTATCCATAACGAAAATAAAGCAACTAACAGTAGTAAACAATACTCACAGTAGAAGTTTCCTTTACCAGTTCCACTCTCCAATAGCGCTTCACTCCCTGGCAACGGCGCCAGAAAATAGTCTTGAAGACCCACAAGTATAGGGGGTGTATCACAGTATTATCGATAAGTAATGTCGAACCCAACGAGGAGCAGAAGGTGCTGGCTAGTGGTATGGATCAGGAATTCTCTGTAAATACTAGCAAAAAGATTGTTAGGGGCTTTTGATAAAGCAAGTAAACAAAGTACGAGTAAATAAAAGACAGTAGGAATAAATGCAGCAAGTGGCCCAATCCTTTATGCAGCAAAGGACAAGCCGGTTTTATTAGTTAAGATGACCAAACGTTCTCGAGGACACATGGGAAGACTGCCAAGTGCTTTCGCTTCATATAGTTAATTAATCTTCTTTAGCTTGCTAAGTGTTATGTGGGTGAACCTGTGCTAATGTACCGACCCATCCAGGACTAATAAATACTTGTGATTATACCCCTTGCAAACATCCGTAAGTACAAGAAAGTAATTAAGGTAGAAACCTAACCACAGCTTTAAACTCTAAGACCCTTACGTCCCTTGTGCAATGGTTTCCTAACGGGGGTTCAGGTTTCTGTCACTCCAGCAACCCCTACGATTAGTAGCCAAATACACAATGCATTCCCCTAGGCCCATATAGGTGAACTGTCATGTAGTCGACGTTCACATGACACTACTAGAAGAGGTACACCACAACTTAAATATGAAACTATTGAATCTTTCTCAACACAACTCCACTACTAACAACATAACTTCTCCCATGTCCTCAAGAACAAAACGAACTACTCACAAGACATCATATGGATCATGATCAAAGATGGAATAATGATGTATAACAATCTGAACATAAACAATAATTCAACGGTTCACTCAATAGCATCAACTACGAAGAGTAATCAACACCGGGAAAGTTTCCCCTATGAACTAATGCAAGATTCAACTCAATTGTTATAGCAATATGGAGATGGTGATGAGGGTGCTGATGATGATGATGGTGATGATGATGATGATCCCGATGAAGTCCAGCTTGATGATGGTGTTGATGGCGACGATCTTCCCTCTCCGGGAAGGAATTCCCCCGGCAGAAATCTGTCTGCCTGAGAGATCTTTCTCTCTCGGTGTTTTCCGCCCCGTAGAGGCAGCAGAATCTTTCTGTGGTCGCCCCCCCTGAGTCTTAGGGTTTTGGGAGGATGATATACGCCAGAGGGGAGAGGCTGGAGTGGGCCAGGGTGGCCACACCACCTGCTGGCGTGGCCTAGGGCTACCCGCGCCAGGGGGTGGCGTGGGCCCCCTGTGGCCCATCTCCACTCCGTCTTCTAGCATCCTTAGTCTTCTGGAAAAACAGGATTTTCCGTATATTTTCCCGAATTTTCCGATCTTCGCGAATTTTGCCTCCAAACAACACCTTTTCCATCAGAATCCTGACTGCAGCGGTCCATGCTCCAAAAGTCATCAACCATGCAAAAAAAGATGAAATAACATAAGTATCACCTCTCAATACGAAATATATCAATGAATAATAGTGAATTAAGACATAGAATAGTGATGCAAAATGGACGTATCACGGCAATGTTCAAGGAGTTGACTATGACAAGATTTGATCTTTCATAGCGATATATAGTCTTGATGGATTAATGTAGCAACCACTACATATAATTTGGTATATGGTAGTTGAATAAACAAAACAAGGTTCTTCTAATAGAACGGTTACCTAGGACGTGTACATGACATGGTCCGAAGGGTTTTGTTAATTCAAAGGGTGCTAAAAGGGCATGCAAACTTCAATAGTTGAAGTAAGCATAGCGGAGTTGGAATCTTCACCATGATGAAAATGTTAAAAGAGTTTAAATTCATCGGAGATGATGAAGATGCTTGCATTTGCAAGAAATTAAGTGGGAGCACTGAGACATATTTCTAATACATTATGTAGATGACATATTGTTGATTGGAAATGATGTATCTTGTATTGACACAAGTTAAGAATTTCATTAGAATAAGATTTCGATGAAAGACTTGGGCAAACCCGGAATATTTGGCATCAATATCTATATGGATAGATTGAGGCGCTAATATGGTTGTGCCAGACATACATATATGAGATATTGAAAGGGTTCAATATGTAAACAACAAGAAAGGTTCTGCTACATGGAAAGGATTGTATCAAGATTAAGTGTTTCAACACTTGGTGAGTAAAATCACATGAAGATTTTGATCGATTATACCATGATATGTATATATCCAGAATGTCCTATGCTCTAAATGTTATGAGCACATACCATAATGATTCATAAGATGATAATTGGATAATAGTAAAGATATTCTTCTGAGCTTTGGAAGAACTAAGAATATATCATGAATAAGTGACAAATAGTTAAAGGTAGTTCATTATAAAGTGTTACATTGATACTAGTTTTGTCACAAGATACAAATTAAATTTATCTCAATTTAGACTATGGGTGGCACAATGTAATGGATGTTCCATGATGGATTTGGATGAGTTCCAAAGTTGAGACATTGTGACGGATATTACAACAAAAGGCTAAGTATATAACTGTTATAGTAGCAGCAAAGGAGGGCATTTGTGTTAAGTAGTTTGTTATCAAACTAGGTGTGGTTCAAAGTGGGCTAATACTATGAAGATATATTGTATGACAATAATATCAACATATTTTAACCCGAACGAACTAAAGGTCTCACCAAAGGACCAAATTTATACAATGCCATCTCATTTGAGAATGAGTGATGCGTAGAGACGCAAAGACATGCAAATCCACGCGGACCTGAAACTGTCAGATCCGGAGATTATGTTAACCACTAGCAAACGCATATATTCAACACCTAGGTGTTGTATATACAAGTTTACAAACTAGATTATTGACTCTAGTGCAAGTGGGAGACTGAAGGGAATATGCCTGAGACGCAATAATAAAGTGGTTATTATCTTATTCCATGTTTATGATAAATGTTTATTTTGCATGCTATAATTGTGTTATTGGAAACGTTAATACATGTGTGTTTAATAAACAAAATACAAAGTTCCTAGTAATGCCTCTCATATGAACTAGCTCGTTGATTAACAAGATGATCAAGGTTTCCTGATCATGGACATTGGATGTTGTTAATAACGAGGTCACAACATTGGTGGAATGATGTGATGAACATTCATCTGAAGTATAGCATTATGATCAAAGTAATTATGTTTATATTGCTATAACATCATACGAAGTAATCTTAGTCCTTAGACCATGAGATCATGTTAATTGCTAACACCGGAAGAGTATCTTGATAACACCAAACGTCACACCGTAACAGGGTGACTATAAATGTGGGTTCAGTGCTACAAAGGTGTTATGTTGAGGCTCATGGATCAAGAGTGGGATTTGTCCATCCCGATGATGGATAGATATACTCTAGGCCCTCTCGGTGATATCACATTAAGATAGCTTGCAAGCAAGTGATGTGATCACTAAAATGTTATATCACGGGAACGAGAAAAGAGTGCATGTCGGCAACGAGATCAAACTAGGTATGGAGATACCGATGATCGAATCTCGGACAAGTAATATATCGCGAGACAAATGGATTTAGTTACTAGCGTTAAAGGTTCTCACGATCACAGAAGTCATCGTTGAATGTGTAGGAGTCAGTATGGATCTCTAGGTCCCGCTTCTGATTATTGATCTGAGAGGGGTCTCGATCATGTCTGCATTATTCGCGAACCGTAGGGTGACACACTTAAGGGATACCGACACCATTTGGAGCAAATATGTTTCATATAAAGATTTAAGAAAGCGCTGGAATTATTTCAATAGACACCAAAACTGTTTCGGATGAAATTGCTGAAATTGGTTCTGCATGTAATATTGAAATGTTGCAGGGGGTTTTATGTGAATGTTTGTTAGTTAAAGTAATTAACAAAATTCTAAATAAAAATAATAAAATAGTTTTATTAAATGAGAGAGCATTAAATTTGGAGAAATTTAATGCATTTAAAGTGGAGACTTTAAAAGAGAATGTGAAGGGGAAAATTTATGTGGAGGGAGTTACCACCACATGAATGGGGGCAGTGAAGGGTCACCTCCATGGGGCGCCGGCCATGGGAGGGGTACTCTCCCCTCCTCCTATAAAAGGCCCCCCTCTCCTCACTTCTCACTCACACCTCCTCGTGAAGGATCGCTCTCCCCCTCTAGTATTATTCCCCCATGGTCTCAGATTAGCGAGATACATGTTCCCGGTGGCTTTATCTAGAAAGGAGTTGCTGCTTCCGCTGCTTTGCTGGAGCGAGGGACGGAGGTTGTCGGGGTACCGGACGTGTGTGCGATCACGGATGCACCGCTTCTTTGTGGTGCTGGACTTGGTGGTGCTGGAGCTAGATCTGATGGACGTGTTGGAGCCGGACCTGCTGGACTTCATCACGATCTTGAGATCAGCAAGCGTACGACTACATCATCCACGAGTTCCTACTCATTAACAAAACTCGTTGACTTCGAGGGTAAGTTCTCCATGGATGTATATCCACCCGTTGCTCTATACCTAGTAGACAGATCTTGGCGTATAGTTCTCATCATAGGAATTTTTTTGTTTTCTATGTTGCGAACCCAACAAGACCCTCATTGAAAGCGCACACTCGTGAAGTGGAAAAAGCGCTCCGGTTGGCTTGGGAACTATATAGGGCGTCCCGGTGTTGAGGGGATAACACTCATAGGGTAGGCACTTATACTGGAGTGGGCTTTTGGAGTCTTGATCGGTTACTCGACCCACGATCGGTGTAGATCAGGGCAGGGTAGCCGGATGGTGTGGCTAAAGTGTACAACCTTTGCAGAGTGTAAATCTATTCGAATAGCCGTGTCCGCGGTCATGGATGGTTGGGACAGTTGCTGTAGAGAGGTGCTCGTTTTGTTTTCCAAAAAGGATTTCGGAAAAGCAAGGGCTTTGGAAATGTTTTGACCATGGATGGTCGGAAAGGAGAAAGGTTTTGACCAGGGGATGGTCGAAAGGGAAAGAAAGGAGTTTGGTCGTGGGATGACTGGAAGGAGGAACAAATGGGTGACCCAGTCCAAATGTTTTCCAAAACTTTTCAAAAAGGTTTCAAAAATGTTTACAATGGTTTTCATCAAAGATATGTAGATGTTATATCTACAAGAGAAACTAATTGAGAAAAGAACCTCTCTTGGAGCCCTCCTACTACCACAGCCATATTGCATATCCTCTTGTTGTTATTACTCTCTTAAGGTGGTTTGCGAGTACATTCAAAGTACTCACTGGCATTGTCCTTGGCTATTGACCTGGCCAGATAGTGAGAAGAAGGCGAGGATGGCGATTATGCGAGCTAGGAAGTTCTCCCAGTAAGTTGCATATAGGTTAAGGCATGGCTCGGCCTCTACGCTTCCTACAAGTTCCACTGATGATGTTGATATAGCCATAATGGCAGCTAAGGTATGACTTGTATCCGTGTAAATTTTGGATGTTTACTGTGATACTTGTCGGTTATGTGCCACGACTAACTAATCATGGGATTGTGGTGGTATGCATAACAGGGATTCTCAGAGGATTAGTCCGGGGTCCCCACATACAATGTCAACCAGGGATATCCCGCGCTGGCTAAGTTCATGGAAGCCATCCATCATGCCTACAACATTGTAAATATGCAAGGAGGTAATGGAGAGGTCATCACCATCCACTACGATGAGAAGGAGGCTCTGTGATCCCTCGAGCATGCCTACAAGACTACAACCACTGCTTATCCGGAGGATCTGGACGCCCTTGACTACATCAGGGGTACCACAAGGAAGAAGCAGATGATGGCTTAGGAGAATGCCAAGGCGAAGAGGGCGACAGATGCCTTGTACCCCATCAATGAGGATCGGGTCGCCTCCGGTCTCCGTAACCACGGAAGGAAACCGGGACTGCCCAGCTCACCCTCATCAACACTAAAGAGACCCACGAGGGTGACGGGGGCTTGGGCGCTCCCAAATTCCCCATGGATTGCACCCAGCGCGCTAGCAACATCAACCACCTCCCCGACAACGCCCGATGACCCTAGGCCTAGTGACGACACCAGGCGCTAGGAGGGCGGACAAACCTCTCCAAGGGGCGCGGCTGACCTCCCTGCTGAAAGGGCATTTCCTTCCCTATGTGGTTTTGATGTTTGATGATAACACACGTGTCGGACTAATTGTTTGCTAAGTGTCTTTTAGGCCAACTATATTTGCAAAGCATTCGGTTTCCCTCAAAAGGGTCAATAGCAAGATGTAGTTTTTCTTAGATCGCTTGTTTGACTCGTAGGAAAACCATACTATTAAGAGGGGGTCCACGTTTGAAAGTTTGAGTGGAATCAACTCTACTTTGCTTCCCTTCAAGCTTTCCTCAATGGTTGAGACATTGGAGGATTTCTGTCCCTATTGCTGTGGCCTGCTCCTTCTGTGTCGTCCGGTAGTACCGGAATTATTTCCGGTGCTACCTCTTGACACGATAGTACATCTTGGTGGTACCGGGCGAGTCTGAGAGCTTTGGTGAGCCTTATTTCCTCTTCAGACTCACCCGGTACCTCTGGACCGGTAGTACCGCTGGTGCTTCCGGTACTACGACTCCGTGGCGGTACCGCTTGTTTTAGCTGGTTCTATCATGGGTTACAAAGCGTGTCTCATTGCCTAATGGCCACATCCAGTACCACGTCCAGAACCAGTCCGGTAGTACCATGTGTTTACGGTACTACCACTTCTGGTACCAGTTGTACCGCTCGGGGATGGCAACAATGGTCAGATCCCCTCTTTTGGGTATAAAAGGGTCCTTCTCCAACGAGAAGTGTGTCACTTTTATCTCTCTCCTCCATTGTTCTTGAGATGTAATTTCCCTAGAGCTCCTCCCCTAGTGCTCCAATGCGGTGACCCAGCATACCACTGCATGATGTAGTACACTATAGTCATTGACATAACACCAATGAAACACCGTTCACTAGTATTACATCCCTCAGAGTGGTACAATAGAAACACAGCAGGTCCAAGACATGACTATAGATTACAACTCGACTCTTTACAAAATATCTAGAGAACACTCTAGGTTAAAGAGAGATAAAGAACTTCTTACAAAGAAGAACCAGAAATAATAACTCAGAACTATCTAGTAACTAAGACTAGTATCTAAATTATTTGGTTTGCCATTGCTGCTATTGCAATGCTCTACAGAAATAGGTTTTATGGCTAGATAATCTACTCCTATCTAAACTGACACTTTATCTTCACTTCAGCTGATGTAGATGTTGACTTCATTGACTTTATTGAAGAACTTGAGTTGTCGATGATGGTTTCTTGAGCAGAAATTGATGTTGACATCGCCTTCAATGGCTTAGAACCTAGCAAGGGTTAAGAAGGTATGGTTGAGTACGAGCGTACTCAACAAGTTCACTAAAAAGGAGTGTATGATGCACTATCTCTACAGCCACAGACCATAGGTCGTAGGCAATGCAGGTTTTTGTAAACATTTCTTCAAAGGTTGCTTTTATTCTGAAAACTATGTCCGACAGCCTTCACAGGTTGACTAGAACCTTCTTGGGGTTCCTTTCCTGCCGTGTTCGTAGTGAAGGAAATATGCCCTGAGAGGCAATAATAAAGTTGTTATTATGTATTACTTATATATGATAGATGTTTATTTTGCATGCTATAATTCTATTGATCAGAAACATCAATACATGTGTGTTTAATAAACAAAAAGGGTTCCTAGTTATGCCTCTCTTATAGACTAGCTTGTTCATTAACAAGATGATCAAGGTTTCCTGATCATGGACATTGGATGTTGTTAATAACAAGATCACAACATTTATGAAATGATGTGATGAACATTCATCCGAAGTATAGCATTACGATCAAGTCATTATGTTTACATCGCTATAACATCATACGAAGTAAACTTTATCCTTAGACCATGAGATCATGTTAATTGCTAACACCAGAAGAGTATCTTGATAACATCAAACGTCACACCGTAACAGGGTGACTATAAAGATGGGTTCAGCACTACGAAGGTGTTATGTTGAGGCTCATGGATCAAGAGTGGAATTTGTCAATCCCGATGACGGATAGATATACTCTGGGCCCTCTCGGTGATATCACATTAAGATAGCTTGTAAGCCAGTTATGTGATCACTAGAATGTTATATCACAGGAACAAGAAAAGAGTGCATGTCGGGAATGAGATCAAACTAGGTATTTGGATACCGATGATCGAATCTCGGACATGTATTATATCATGAGACAAAGGGATTAAATTACAAGCGTTAAAGGTTCTCACGATCATAGAAGTCATCGTTGAATATGCAGGAGTCAGTATGGATCTCTAGGTCCCGCTTCTGATTATTGATCTGAGAGGAGTCTCAATCATTTATGCATTATTCGCGAACCGTAGGGTGACACACTTAAGAGTTACCGGACACCATTTTGGAGCACATATGTTTTAAACGAAAGAATTGCAAAGTGCAGGAATTGTTTCGATAGAAACCGGAAATTGTTTCAGGTGAAATTGCAGAAAGTGGTTCTGCATGTGATATTGAAATATTGCAAGGGGTTATATGTGAATGTTTGTTAATTAAAGTAATTAACAAAATTCTGAATAAGTTTAATAAAATAGTTTTATTAAATGAGAGAGCATTAAACTTAGAGAATTTTAATGCATTTAAAGTTGGGACTTTAAAAGGGAATGTGAAGAGGCATTTTAATGTGGAGGGGTTACCACCACATGAATGGGGGAGGTGAGGGGTCACCCCCATGAGGCGCCGGCCATGGGGAGGGGCACCCCCCTCCTCCTATAAAAGGCCCCCCTCTTCCTCCTTCTTCCACACACTTCCTCGTGAAGGATCTCTCTCCCCCTCTAGAATTATTCCCCCATGGTCTCGGATTAGCGAGATACATGTTCCCGGTGGCATTTCGTCTGGAAGGAGTTGCTGCTTCCGCTGGATCGCTGGAGCGAGGAGGTGGAGGTTGTCCGGTGGCTTGAACGTGTGTGCGAGGACGGATGCGCTGCTGATTTGCGGCGCTCGGACTTCCACACGATCTTGAGATCAGCAAGTGTACGACTACATCAACCACGAGTTCCTACTCGTTAACAAAACTCGTTGCCTTCGAGGGTAAGTTCTCTATGTATGTCCGCCCGTTGCTCTATACCTAGTAGATAGATCTTGGCGTGTAGTTCTCATCGTAGGAATTTTTTTGTTTTCTATGCTGCGGACCCAACAGTGGTATCAGAGCCTGATCTATGCGTAGGTGCTTTGCACGGGTAGTACACATATGTTTATATGTGGGCGATGATGATCATGTTATTGCATCTTCTATGTATTTTGGATATTGGTGGCATAGTGGGATGAAGCGGCCCAGACCAACCTTACATGTCATCGTACATGAGACCGGTTCCACGACTGACATGCAACTTGTTTTGCATAAGTGGCTGGCGGGTGTCTGTCTATCCTACTATAGTCAATATCTGATTTACAACGAGTTGCTAATAACTTGGTTATCCTCGTTGTGGTTCATGTTCGTAGGTAAGAACGGTTCTATATCTGAAAGCCCTAAGCCACGTAAAACTTCCAATTGATAAATTAGAGGCGTCTAGTTTAGATCGTTGTTGGGCTAGTGCATTGATATGGTATTGTTGTAAGTAGATGTATGATAGATACTCTTACAACACATTCAACGTGTAAGTTCCATAGACCTTGGCCTTACACACAAAGGAATGATAGAGATCATACCACTATGCAAATGATAGAGATCAAATGCATCGACCATGTCATCTCACTTTACACATTAGATGTTAGCATCTTATACTGCTAGTTTGGCGCTTTTGGTAGCATTGTAAGCATGAGTCATATAGTTGATATGATGCCCATATAGATGCTCGCCTTTGAAGCTACACCGACTCACGTGATGATTGGACTTGGTGTAGTGGATTTGGTTCATGTAATCACCAAAAAGGCACGAGGGATGTCGTTTTTGAGTGGGAGTTCATTAGTAATTTGGATTAGTTGAACTCACTCTATCATAAACTTAGTCTAAATAAACTTTACGAATTCTGTTGTAGATGGCACCACCTGCTTTTAATTTCAATGTGGTCATGGAGAAAGAGAAACTTGCTGCGAATGGTAGCAACTTCACCAACTAGGCTATGAATTTGAGGATTCTCCTCACTGCTGCACAAAAGCAATATGTGCTAGATGTGCCGCTAGGCCCCCCACCAGCTCCTGATGCCCCTGACGAGGAAAAGAATGTCTATATGACTCGTCAGGAGGACCACAACTTAGTTCATTGCAGCATACTGCATGGGCTAGAGACAGAACTTCAAAAGAGTTTCGAAAATGGAAATGCCTTTGATACCATGGGAGAATTGAAAATGATTTTCGATACCCATGCTGCCGTAGAGAATTATAATGCTATTGAAAAGTTCTTTAGCTGCATGATGGAGGAGAAAATCGTGTTCTCCAATCTCTACCACCTAGCTACAAGAGCTTGGTGATGAACTATAATATGCAGGGCATGAACAAGTCTCTTCCCAAGCTTCTGTCAATGCTTAAGACTGCAGAAGTGGAGATTAGGAAAGAACATCAAGTGTTGATGATCAATAAGACCACCAGTTTCAAGAAGGACAAGAAAGGCAAGCACAAGGGAAAGAAGGGTGGAAAATCTGTTGCCACACCTGAAAAGAAACCCCGAGCTGGCCCTAAGTCTGACACCGAGTGTTAATATTGCAAGGGGATTGGCCATTGGAAGCACAATTACCCCAAGTATTTGGCGGACAAGAAGGCCGGCAAGGCAAACAAAGGTATATGTGATATACATGTTATTGATGTGTACTTGACTAGTACTCGCAGTAGCACCTAGGTATTTGATACGGGATCGGTTGCTAATATATGTAACTCGGTCCAGGGGCTGCGGAACAAGCGACAACTAGCAAGGGATGATGTCAGGATGTAGATCGGGAATGGATCAAGATTTGATGTGATCACCGTCGGGACGCTACCTCTCCATATGCCATCGAGATTAGTTATAAACCTAAATAATTGTTACTTGGTGCCTGCACTGAGCATGAACATTGTATCCGGATCGTGTTTGATGCAAAGTGGTTCTTCCTTTAAATCTGAAAACAATGGTTGTTCGATTTATAAGAATGATATCTTTTATGGTCATGCACCTGTGTTGAATGGTTTATTTCTATTGGATCTCGATAGTAGTATTACACATATTCATAATGTTGATGCTAAAAGGATTAAACTTGATAATGATATATCTGCATATATGTGGCACTGCCGTCTAGGTCATATTGGCGTTAAACGCATGAAGAAACTCCATTCTGATGGACTTTTTGAATCACTTGATTTTGAATCATTTGACACATGTGAGCCATGCCTTATGGGCAAGATGACTAGAACGCTGTTTTCCGGTTCAATGGAACGGGCGACAGATTTATTGGAAATCATACATACTGATGTGTGTGGACCAATGAGTGTGTCAGCGCGTGGTGGATATCGTTATTTTGTTACTTTCACGGATGATTTAAGTAGATACAGGTATATCTATTTAATGAAACACAAGTCTGAAACCTTTGAAAAGTTCAAGGAATTTTAGAATGAAGTGGAAAATCATCGTAGTAGAAAGATCAAATTTCTTCGGTCTGACCGTGGAGGTGAGTATCTAAGTTACAAGTTTAGCACACACATGAAAGAGTGTGGAATAGTTTCACAACTCACGCCTGCCGGAACACCACAACGTAATGGTGTGTCGGAACGTCATAATCGTACTTTATTGGATATGGTTCGATCTATGATGTCTCTGACTGACTTACCACTATCATTTTGGGGTTATGCACTGGAAACAGCTGCATTCACTTTAAATCGGGCACCATCTAAATATGTTGAAACGACACCATATGAATTATGGTTTGGAAACAAACCTAAGTTGTTATTTCTTAAAGTTTGGGGATGCGATGTTTATGTGAAGAAACTTCAGCCGGATAAACTCACCCAAAGCGGAAAAATGCGTCTTCATAGGATACCCTAAGGAAACGATTGGGTATACCTTCTATCACAGATCCGAGGGCAAGGTCTTTGTTGCCAAGAATGGATCCTTTCTTGAGAAGGAGTTTCTTGTGAAAGGTGTGAGTAGTCGGAAGGTAGAACTCGAAGAGGTTATTGAACCTTCTCTTCATGAAATGGCAAGTTGCGCAGCATCGGAAGTTGTTTCGGAGTTGACTTCACCTAATGAAGAGAGAGCTAATGATATTGAGCATGAAACTCCGAAAGAGGACACTACCGAACCTCGTAGGTCAAGTAGGACACGTGCAGCTCCTGAACTATACGGCAATCCTGTTGTGAATTTCATGGTTGATGAAATAGATGACCCTGCGATGTATGAAGAAGCGATGATGAGCCCGGATTCCAACAAATGGCTAGAAGCCATGAAATCCGAGATGGAATCCATGTACGAGAACCAGGTTTGGACCTTGGTGCACTTACCTCACGATCAAAAGGCCGTTGAGAATAAATGGATTTCCAAAAGAAAAACTAATGTTGATGGTAATGTGACCATCTATAAGGCTCAACTTGTCGCAAAGGGGTTTCGACAAATTCAAGGAGTTGACTACGATGATACACTCTCTTCCGTAGCGATGCTTAAGTAGGTTAGGATTATGTTAGCAATTGCTGCATATTTCGATTATGAAATATGGCAGATGGATGTCAAAACTGTGTTACTCAATGGTAATATTGAAGAAGAGTTGTATATGATACAACCTAAGGGTTTTGTCGATCCTAAGGATGCTAATAAGGTATGCAAACTTCAGCGATCCATCTATGGACTGAAGCAAGCATCCCGGAGTTGGAATCTCTGCTTTGATGAGGTGATCAAAGAGTTTGGATTTGTTCAAACTTATGGAGAGGCTTGTATTTACAAGAAAGTGAGTGGGAGCAATGTGGCATTTCTGATATTACATGTGGATGACATATTATTGATTGGAAATGATATAGATCTTTTAAATAGTGTTAAAAGTTATCTAAACAGCAAATTTTCGATGAAAGACCTTGGTGAAGCGTCATATATATTAGGCATTAAAATCTATAGAGATAGATCAAGGCGCCTAATTGGGCTATCGCAGAGTACATACCTTGATAAGATATTAAAGAAGTTTAATATGGACAGAAGTAAGAAAGGGTTCTTATCTATGTTGCAAGGCAAGACATTGAGTAAGACTCAAAGTCTGGCTACGACGGAAGAAAGAAAGATAATGGATAAGATCCCCTATGCCTCGGCCATAGGCTCTATAATGTATGCCATGCTATGTACAAGACTAGATGTGGCACATGCTATTAGTTTGACTAGTAGGTACCAATCTGATCCAGGTTCGGAACACTAGATAGCGGTCAAGAACATCCTCAAGTACTTGAGAAGAACTAGGGATATGTTTCTTATATACGGAGGTGAAGAAGAGCTAGTCGCTAAGTGTTATGTCGATGCTAGCTTTGACACCGATCCGGATGACTCTAAGTCTCAATCCGGATACGTATTTCTCTTGAACGGAGCAGCAGTTAGTTGGAGGAGTTCCAAACAACCTGTGGTGGCTGGATCAACGACGGAGGCGGAATATGTTGCTTCTTCAGAAGCGGCGCAGGAAGCGGTTTGGATGAAAGAGTTCATTACGGAAGTAGGTGCGGTTCCTAGTGCGTTGGACCCAATGGTGATCTATTGTGACAACAATGGAGCCATAGCCAAGGCCAAGGAATCGAGGTCTCACAAGAATTCCAAGCATATTAAGCGCCGGTTTCACTCCATCTGCGAGCATGTCAAGGATGGAGATATAAAGATTTGTAAAGTACACATGGACCTAAATGTAGCAGATCCGTTGACTAAAGCTCTCCCGAGGGCAAAACATGATCAACACCAGAACTCCATGGGTGTTAGATTTATCACTAGGTGAACTAGACTATTGTCTCTAGTGCAAGTGGGAGACTGAAGGAAATATGCCCCGAGAGTCAATAATAAAGTTGTTATTATGTATTCCTTATATATGATAGATGTTTATTTTGCATGCTATAATTGTATTGATCGGAAACATCAATACATGTGTGTTTAATAAACAAAAGGGTTCCTAGTTATGCCTCTCTTATAGACTAGCTTGTTGATTAACAAGATGATCAAGGTTTCTTGATCATGGACATGGGATGTTGTTAATAACAAGGTCACAACATTTGTGAAATAATGTGATGAACATTCATCCGAAGTATAGCATTACAATCAAGTCATTATGTTTACATTGCTATAATACGAAGTAATCTTTATCCTTAGACCATGAGATCATGTTAATTGCTAACACCGGAAGAGTATCTTGATAACATCAAACATCACACCGTAAGAGGGTGACTATAAAGATGGGTTTAGTACTACGAAGGTGTTATGTTGAGGCTCATGGATCAAGAGTGGAATTTGTCAATCCCTATGACGGATAGATATACTCTGGGCCCTGTCGGTGATATCACATTAAGATAGCTTGCAAGCAAGTGATGTGATCACTAGAATGTTATATCACGGGAACGAGAAAAGAGTGCATGTCGGTAACGAGATCAAACTAGGTATTTGGATACCGATGATCGAATCTCGGACATGTATTATATCATGAGACAAAGGGATTAAATTACAAGCGTTAAAGGTTCTCACGATCATAGAAGTCATCATTGAATATGCAGGTGTCAGTATGGATCTCCAGGTCCCGCTTCTGATTATTGATCTGAGAGGAGTCTCAATCATGTATGCATTATTCGCGAACCGTAGGGTGACACACTTAAGAGTTACCGGACACCATTTTGGAGCACATATGTTTCAGACGAAAGAATTGCAAAGCGCAGGAATTGTTTCGACAGAAACCGGAAATTGTTTTAGGTGAAATTGCAGAAAGTGGTTCTGCATGTGATATTGATTGCAAGGGGTTATATGTGAATGTTTGTTAATTAAAGTAATTAACAAAATTCTGAATAATTTTAATAAAAGAGTTTTATTAAATGAGAGAGCATTAAACTTAGAGAATTTTAATGCATTTAAAGTGGGGACTTTAAAAGGGAATGTGAAGAGGCATTTTAATGTGGAGGGGTTACCACCACATGAATGGGGGAGGTGAGGGGTCACCCCCCATGAGGCGGCGGCCATGGAGTGGGGCACCCCCTCCTCCTATAAAAGGCCCCCCTCTTCCTCCTTCTTCCACACACTTCCTCGTGAAGGATCTCTCTCCCCCTCTAGAATTATTCCCCCATGGTCTCGGATTAGCGAGATACATGTTCCCGGTGGCATTTCATCTAGAAGGAGTTGCCGCTTCCGCTGGATCGCTAGAGCGAGGAGGTGGAGGTTGTCCGGTGGCTTGAACGTGTGTGCGAGGACGAATGCACTGCTGATTTGCGGCGCTCGGACTTCCACACGATCTTGAGATCGGCAAGTATATGACTACATCAACCACAAGTTCCTACTCGTTAACAAAACTCGTTGTCTTCGAGGGTAAGTTCTCGATGGATGTATGTTCGCCCGTTGATCTGTACCTAGTAGATAGATCTTGGCGTGTAGTTCTCATCGTAGGAATTTTTTTGTTTTCTATGCTGCTGACCTAACACGTAGCTCCTTCCTAGAACAGGGAGTAACATGTCACAATTTTTACACTCTACAGAGGTGCGTCACTTTTCCCACAAGAGACCTTAAGCTTTGTTGCACGACCGGGAGTATGTCCCCGTTCAAACTTCCATGGTGTGAGGCCCAACTTAAGATCCAAGCCAATCGTTGCCCTCTCCGCGACCCCATATGTCTGCACGATCCTCCAGGGCTGACTACACCTCCGTTAAGCCCCCTTTTTGGGCAAGCTACAACCCTGGTGAGTTCCCGAAGACTCTATGAGCTGGTGATGCCCCTGGCAAGCTCCATAAAGGTCCGACTATAACTCCTGCAACCACTCATAGATAATCTAGATATCAAAATCATGGGGCCTAAGGGTGCCCACCCATATGCTGGATCCACACAAGGAATCACAGCGTCCCGATAAGGTCATCTTGCCTCCATATGAAAGGAAGAAGATATAACTGACTTCTCTGTCCCATTCCAAATCTCATGATTTACGCGTAATATACGGCGCTAGAATCACTAGCGACATTGGTTGTTAAGTCCTAGATATTATGTTCCTTTACCACTAGAACTGTATCCATAGATTATTACCATTTGGTAAATAATCCATAATCATATTATTATGAAAATAGTATTTTCTGTCCTTTTTTAAAATGCAGGTTATAACACAGTTGAGTTAGAAGCATAGAAAATAATCAAAGGACATGAGAAAGTCGTGAACTTGCCTTTTGTGATTGCAAGATTATGCACTCACGGTCTTCAAGACAATAGAAGATCCAAATTCTGTAAACAACATCATTGGTCCGGTAAGGACTAATGTTTAAAGAAGCAAGATGCAACGATGCATAAGTAATGTAATGCAATTTGATAAACGCGAATTCTTAGAATAGTCGTATCTGATAAGTAATGTAATGCATAAGTATTATTACTTTTATTTTCTTTATTAAGTAATAATTATTTAAATAGTTAACACAATAATATTTGATAATAAGTTTATAATATAGAGTTTATTTTTCTGAACATTTTGATATATTATATATATTTTTCTGAATTACAAAACAAAAGTTATTCAATTTTTAAGATTTAACTATTTTCCTAAATTCCTAAAATGTATTTATATATAAACCTATATTGTTTTATCTATTTACTAACAGAGGAAACTTTTCACACCAGGTCCTATTCTACCCAGGGTCACATACAGGTGGGGTCTGGACCATGTTGGCTGCCACCTCAGCACTTGACCCAAGTCAAACTGATGGTGGGTTCGGGGATGAGGTCACGATGACGTCATAAATGAAGGAACCCTCCCAGTCGATGACGGACCCAACTATGTGGGGGCTTGCAAGGTCGCATCGAGGTCACGGTGTGATAGAGGAGACCAAGGCGAACCTCGGGATGGTGTCGCCGCCCCTTTTTGGTCACCAGAGTTACTTCAGCGACCATTTGTTGCGGCAGCCGATGGCGGTGCACATCGCTACAGCGATTCAAAGTAGGAGAAAACAAAAGGAAAGGTGCTTGAGCACCTGTGGCTCACCAGGATGTTGTTGGTGGAGTCGGTGAGATGAGGCGAAGTCAGGTGACACCGGAATCGATGATCATGATGATGGTGGCCGGCAAGCTATCGAACTTGATTCCACACCACACGGAGCACGCCTGCTTATGTGGCCTGTCGAAGACGAACAAGAAGACCTAGGCAAGCACTGTGGTGTACTCAGATAGGCCAGGGGAGGCTCCCATGGCGAGAGGAACTGGCGCTAGAGGGCAAAGGAGAGGATAAGACTGGTACGAGTGGATAGAGGTCGACGCGGTTGATCTTATCAACGAGGTCTGGGACATCGGCAACCATCAGGGTGGTCGAATCATGCTGACGATAGCGGACGGCATCGAGCGGCGGTGAGGTGGTCCAGCGAGAAGTGTGTGTGCGTGGAAGTGACAATGACGAACCGGTATGTGGGTCGGGCTGCTGCTGGGCCGTAGCGGAGCAAGCAAACTATGGCGGTTGGTGCACGCGAGTAGCAGATAGCAATGTGGAACTAGGCCGTGGACTAGAGCGGCTGGATACCTTTTCCTTTTTCTTTAATCTTTTCTATTTTCTATTTTCTGTTTTCTTTAATAAATTCCTTTCAAATTGGAATTTCTTCAAGGATTTAAATATCCAGAAATTTGGTAAGTTATAAATATTATTGTATAAAGGAATTATAACTACTTTCCCTGCATTTCTTATTGTGTATAAGATATTCATAATTATATGAAGGGTTCTTTTATTTAGTAAAGTAAATATAATTTAGGGTTTTAGGGATTTTTTTCTTATAATAAGATTTGCATAAAAATGATTTTGTCATCACTTGATAATTATAAAGGTAAGGATTTAAAATAGTGAGAGATACATATGTAATTCTATCCTTACTTAGCCTCACTTAAGAATTGATACATATATATTATAGTGCTTTAAGTCTTGTGGTTTATAATAGGCTGATTTAAATTTCATGGTTCTCCATATTTGGTAATTTTGCCAAATCCAATTCTACTTGGTTTGTAAAATTTAGAATTACCACAAAACACTTTTGGTTATGTAATAATGAACCAATAATAATCATTGGTAGAGAAATACCGAGGTTTATGCAAATATAGGTACATAGATTTTGAGAGGATTTACCCATATTCAATTATAGATAGGGACAAGGATCAAGGTTTAGGGATACTACTTCTAAATCTATGAGTGGGTTTGATATCTCCACATAGAGTAAGATATTTGAATTACTTATTAATATTATCATGATAATTCTATCATCCTAGGTTTCTATTAGGGTTTAAGACAATCAGGTACACAAGGCTTCTCAAACACTCACCTGGTTCTCTAATTACCTCTTGGAAACTTGTCCAAGAGGTATTGTTCATTAGTTACCTAGGAATAGGAAATGGTTTTACTATCCATTTGATTCTAGGGTTTTGAATAATGAAGTAGACATGGGTCTATTATGGTTTGATATGATCTTGATTAAGGCTTCTACAGAATCCTTACCTTAATACCTCACTAGACTGATCTTGAGATAAGGAATTCCATTCCTAATTATACTCCATATACCTTTCTTATCTTATTCACAAAGATCTCATCTTCCTGAATAAGACAATCATCTGACTCCACCATATTCATCACCATATGAGGACATGGTCATGCCACTTCAACATTACTCCATCCTTACTCCTAGTATATAACTCCTCTTAATTAACTACCATTGATGCACCTATCAAAGTAGTTACTTCTAACTCCATCTATTAAGTTCCTTAAATCCATCTAGCAACTACTTCCAAGGCTTGCAAGATTATAGTTCTCTCTATATATCACATGTGATAACAATCCTCTAGAATAGGTATGGTACTACTCCCATAATACCAGTTTGTTCTTGTATTAGCTTGATTAATTTACTATTATACTTCCAACTACTCCTACAACTTATGTTATATACTCCATCATAGTCTAGCTTGACTTCTCATGTTCAAGCTAGATGATTCAACTTACTAGGCTTTACCTAATTTGGTATACTCACAAGTATTCTTCAACACCTAGTCATATATTCTCAAGTGACTTGGGAATAATGACCACCATCATTTGATCAAACAAAGCTTAGGATTCTAATTGTCTAATCAAGATCTATAATCAACTAAGTAGTAGGCTTCTACTAGTATCTCTATAGGCTTATCTTGTTAAGCAAGCTTACTCTAAGTTTATATCCACTTGTCTTAACAATACTATCATTGGATATTCTAATACTACTAGTTTTCTCATAGCTCAATGATCACTAGTTACTTCTTGGGTTTGATCACCACTAAGGATCTCATCCATTGGTGATGGCACACTCAACCACAACTAGTTCCTTCTTATTATTAATTTACTTGAGGTTCTTGGAAGGTCAATACAATAGATCAAAGCTAAAGGTTAACAAGTTCTAGGTCAAGAATGGGTCACTCAATAGTGATGATTCATTGACACTCGGACTTGGTTAAATAGGAATGTCACCTCTTAATATCATATTAAGGGTATGTGCTGGATGGTCTTAGCTTGACTCCCCTTTTTACTCTATTTGTGATAGGATTTAATGTTTAAGAACTACCATGATACCCATGGTAGGAATAATTATGGCAATCAAGTGTATCAAGATTTAGTTATAAAGTTTCTTTACTTAAGTTATGTACTTAACTTGCTATTCAAGGTTTGTGGTAGATAATACCTTGATATCATCTTTAGAACATTAAGTATTCATCCTTGAGTTGTGCTCTTCTTTGGCTTAACCGCCTAAGACAAGTGTGAGCGACTCAAAGGGGAGTGAAACGACTCCCGAAGTAACACCCATCACTAAGAGAGAACTTGACAAATCGATAGATTCGGTCCGTCAAGAGATGAGAGACATGTTTGAGCTATATCTTGGTAAGAAGGAAATTGTTGTTGCCGATGCCATTGATAATCTATCAAGTGGACCCAAACTGGTGGAACATCCCCTTAAGGATCCCTCCACCGGTGAAGGTAGCAACAAGGATAACGCTAAGCCTATGGGAAACGTTCCACCACCTCCTAGCTACAATGCCGCTCCTATCCCCACACCTCATATAAACCATCATGGTCCACCACCTAAGCTTGATGAATCTAACTTTGCCAATTGGCAATATCTAATGCGCTCTCACTTTAAAAGTTCTAGTGTCCATCTTTGGAAGGTTGTGGAGTTTGGATTCTATCCACGCAATCTCTACAACATGACCCCCATCGAGGAAATCAACAATCAACTCAATGCCACCGCCATGGCCATTCTCCAAGATGCGTTGACTCATGATAAAATGACTCACAATCGCGCTTATGACAGTGCCAAGGAAGCTTGGAATGCTCTTCAAAGAGTATATCTTGGCAATGAAAGCATTCAAAACTCCAAGTTTTAATAAATGCATTATTAAGTCGATGCCTTCATTGGAAAGGAAGATGAGACTCCCAAAGACCTCTATCGAAGGGTCATGGCTCTTTTTATTAGGATGATGTAGTAGGGATGTGGATGATAAATGGATCAAGGGTAAGTTCATGCAAGTCATCTGGTCCTTCCGAAGAGATATGACCAACCATATTCGCTCAAGGGTGGACTTCTATGCCATGTCCTCCAATGAAGTGTTAAATGAGTTTGTGGCTCTTAGAATCATGAAGAAAACCACTGATGATGCTCTTTCTCATGCTCGGATAATGGATTCTCCAAATCTTGCTTTGAAGGCCAAGGCTCATGTATATGAATAAGAAGTTGATTCATTGGGGATGATAGAAGGAGATGACAAAGACATCAAGTGTGCTCTTCATTAACAATTGGCATTAGTCTCATAAAGGTTTTGGAAGAACCAAGGGAAGGGTAATCCATCAAGGACTACCAGAACTAGTGCAAGACCCAAGTTGAGATTATGTTACAATTGTGGAGAAACAAACCACTTCATCACTGAGTGCCCATATGAGAAGAGATCAGAAGACCATGGAGGAAGGCTCATCTTGAAATCCAAGTTCAAGCCCACTCCAAACAAGAACTTCGTCAAGAAAGTCCAAAACAAGAACTTCGGAAGCAAGAACTACCCCAACAATAAGGAGCCAAAAAATATGTGTTGGTGGCCCGTGAAGAATATGAAGAGAACAATGAGAATGATAGTGATGATGAAGACGATGGAGAGATTGTGGGCGTGGCCGGCATTGCCACAATTGCCACCACTTCCGCTACAACTACCACAACCTCTTCACCAACATCCCTCTTAGAATCTCCCAATGAGAACAAGCGTGTCACCAAGTCTACATGTCTAATGGCTACTGATGCGCTCGACTTTCGACATAGAGCTCGTTGGGAACCCCAAGAGGAAGGTATGATGAGCACAACAGTAAGTTTTCCCTCAGTTATGAAACCAAGGTTTAATCGAACCAGTAGGAGCAAGGAAACACCCCAAAGGTGTTACTAGCTGAGCTTTGGCAGGGCACACTACAGGTGCTAGTAGCAACGTGGAGACCTGCACAACACAACCACAGAACTTTGTCCCCAACTTACGATGAGGTTGTCCATCTCACCGTGTTTTGCGGAAAACAAAGGATTAAACATATTGAATGGAAAGAAGTAAAAATTTACAGAAAGTAAACACAAAGCAGAAACGGTTTATAGATTGCATGTAAAGAAAAAGGACCGGGATCCATAGTTCACTAGAGGTGGCTCTCCTTAGATAGAAAACATGCTAGGTGAACAAATTATAGCGGGGAAATTGACAAACACCGAGAAAGCAATACATGCATATACTAATCATCTTGACTCCTCTGAGAATTGATTGGGCATTACAACATTATACATAGACTGCCATCCAACTGCATCTATGACTAATAATCCACCTTCAGGTTATCATCCGAACCCCCTCCAGTATTATGTTGCAAGCCATAAATTATTCCTTTACGAACTGCGTGTAAAGTAAACAATACGATTGTTCTATGAACAAAGGATTGTTGTTTTCTCCCTAGTATTAACAACACATCTTTTACCTTAGAGATTTCTGTCACTTCCCCAGATTACCAGAGGCATGAACCCACTATCGAGCATAAATACTAACTCTTGGAGTTGCTAGCATTACTTGGCCAAGATAGCTACTAACAACGGAAAGCATGCAAGATCTCAAATAACAAAGACATGATAGAATCAATAATCAATCTGAAATAGCATCTCAATATCCATCGGATCCACGCAAACACAACATGTAGAATTACAAATAGATGATCTTGATCATGAACGGAGCTCACAAGATCTAAAAATGAAAGCACAAAGGAGGAGAACCAGCCATCTAGCTACTACATGGATCCGTAGTCCAAGGATGAACTACTCACGCATCACACCGGAGGCTTGCATGGTGATGAAGAAGGCCTCCAGGGTGAATTCCCCTCTCCGGCAGGGTGCCGGGAAGAGCTTCAGATTCCTCTCGATCTAGGGATGGAGATGACGGCGGCTACAGACTCTTTCGTGGATTTTTGATCGGGTACTTAGGGTTTTCATCCCGAGGAGAGGCCGAGGGGGTGCTGGGAGCGGCCACACCACCCCTGGCGCGGGCCAGGCCTGGCCGCGCGGCCAGGTGGTTGTTGTGGCTCCCTGGCCCTTCTCCGTCGCTTATTCTGGCACTTCTGAAAAAATAGGCACTTTGGCTTTTGTCCCGTCCAATTCCGAGAATATTCATTTTCTAACTTTCCTGGAACCAAAAACAGCAGAAAATAGGCAGTTGGTACTGTGGCTCTTGTTAATAGGTTAGTCCAAGAAATCATATGAAAAGTACTCCAAAGTTGGAACTCCTGCTCGTCCTCGAGTAGGTAAGTGATAAAAAGAAAGAATAATTTTTGAGGTGACATGCACCATCAAAGACTTGATCAAAGTAATTGCAAAACATTCAAAGCTAGGATCATAGTACTTCAATCATAACATGAAAGACAAAGTTCTAGGAATAAGCAAAGAAACTATGATGCAACATAAAAGGCACAAACAAAAGATTCATGAATAACAATGCTTTGCAAGACATTTGTTTGTTTCACATAAAGAAAACATAGCATAATAGTATTCAGCTTGTCCCTCAATAGAGTAGCAAATATAAATGCATAGGACACCTTCAAAGTTCATAAGAGTGACTAGATACAATAGTTTAAAACAAGCAATATCAAGTTATGCATCAATCAACTAGTCTCTGGACAATGCACATAGAACTAAGAATGGCCACTATGCTCTCAAAGTAGGTGCATAAAGATAGAAGGTGGAGACTCAATATAATGGTGGAAGAAAGGCCTTTTGTAAAAGGAAGTAGGGATTCAAGTCTCATAAAGAGCTTCCAAAAATTATGGTACTTGTAGTTTTCAGCTCTCATTGCCCCTATCATAAGCATCTTGAAGGTGATTAAGGTTAAAGTGACACAACTAAGAGGATATGCTTGACAAGTTATAAACCGAAAGCTCATGCCCCTCACTTACGAAGACTGATCCTCATGCTACTCAACTTCAGTCACGAGTAAGCTCTTGTCATTGTAAGAACATATGTATCATAGAGAACCGCCAACGGGGGTACTCCTTGCACATGATACGGGAGCTTTCCCATAATCAAAATGACAAGGAAAGCAGACAATGAGCATCTCAGCGATCTTTTTATTTGCTATTTGCATAGGTTTTTATTGAGGATGCTTCATAGAGTGCTCATTATGGTGATGCTGCAAGTTTCCACCATGATTAGGCATGGCTTAGGCTAGCGGCCCAGGCGTTTCTCTAACACACATACAAACTCCATGATCTTACAAGTTCCACTTTTATTTCACACCGCCGGGATCCGTAAGCAAAAGAACATGATATCAACTAGGTACAAAGTACAAGTGCAATGTTGAAAGCGTTCCCCATGGTACATGGTTCTGCTAATTTCAACTGATAAAGCGCAAGCATATACACAACAAAGAAGGACCCAATGGTTCAAGTTTATTAGAGGCAAAAAGTAAAGTGTGCCATCAAGTTCATGAGAGCTTGAATCACTAGTTTTCTCATAACAAGTGGAAGGTAAACAAAAGCATGACTATACTTGGAATAGCATAAGCTAGTAGGTAGGTATGGTGGACTCTTTGCAATAACTTGATTTAGGGAGTTGGATGCATGAGTGGAACTCATACTTTTTTGTGGAGGCTAGCAAAAGACTGAGAGCGACAAACTAAGAGAGCAATAATGGCCACAATCATGCAGAGCGACAAAACATCATTGTTAAAAGCATAAAGTGATACTACAAGTTGAAACCTAAAGGATCATAAAGGCTATGGTGACTTGATATAGTCATAACATGGTGTGAGCATGCGCCAAGTCAACCCAAATAAAGCTTCAAAGGAGAATACCACTATACTATGCTTTAATATGCTAAAACAACGCATGATTCATCCAAGGCACATTAAGGAATCTCAATTGTTTATAACAAGTCATGCTACAGAAAAGAATACTAAGCATAAAGCCAAAACAATATCAAGCATGGCATGACAAAGCATAGGCCACAGTCAAAAACAAGCTCTTTTTACCACAGAAGCATGAACTTTCCTACTCTTTTCCAAACCAAACCAAACTATTTGCAAACCAATGTATGAAAGAGGGGGTCCAACCAATTTATTCAGAAAACTAAGCAAACCAAGCAAAATAAAAACCAAAACAAAACAAAAAAGAAGACGCTCCAAGAACAACACAACTGTGCATGAAACAATAAAAATGAAGTGTTTGGAAGAAACCTGGGATTTTTATTGATGAAGAAGGGGATGCCTTGGGCATCCCCAAGCTTTGACGCTTGTACTTATTGGATATTTCTTGGGGTGACACGCGTGGCATCCCCAAGCTTGAGCTTTAGTGCATCCTTCATCTCATTACTCATTCCTTCCATACACCTGAAAATTTTCCTTCATACAAAACTTCACACAATCTCATTAGCAACATTAGTTCACTTAATATAAATAAGTCTTAAGGTTCAGTTCTAACACCAAATAAACTTCCATTAGAACACTAGATACTGTAGCACTTCCCTCAAAAAGCTAAATTCCCCAAAAGAACTCAAGAAGGAACTAACAAGAAGCAAATGCAGAAAATGGTAGAAATCTGTCAAAACAGACCAGTAGGTAAAGATGAATTTTTTCGAAGACCTTATGTTGCCCAAATCAAAATGTGTTGAACTAACTAAAGTTATATAACAACCTGGGGCAGAAGCACAAAACAGTATGGCTCAATCCAACATATAGAGCTCGCTCAGGAATTTTTACGGTAAAGCACAAAAATCTGTTTCGGGACAGCAACTTTCCCAATCATTACTTCTCTCTCATTAGAGGTTACTCTTGGCACAAAAAGAAAATAAAAAGGATAAGGAGAGGTTATTACAGAGGTAATAACTTCAAAGAATCATCTAAAACTTTTGGGTTATCTCCCAATAATTACTTTTCTTTAACGCCTTTAAGTTAGGCATAAGAAGCAAAGAAAGAATCAAGTGTTCTCAAATGAAGAAGCATTAAGACCAAATTTTGTTTTCATAGGAGAAGCAAAATAATTCTTTTCTCTATTTTTAGGGAAGTGTTCTATACCTTTCTTGAGTGGGAGTTGATATTTAATGGTGCCTTCTTTCATATCAATGATGGCACCAACAGTTCAAGGAAATGTCTTCCCAAAGTAATAGGACAAGAAGCATTGTACTCAACATCCAAAACATAGAAATCAACGGGGACATACGAATCGTTAACCATAATAAGAACATCATTAAGACTCCCCATGAGTTTCTTTTTAGCATTAGCATCAAGTGGGACATTCAAATAGCAATCTTCAAGAGGAGGCAAATCAAGCATATCATAAATCCTTCTAGGCATAATAGTAACACTACTATCAAGATCACACAAAGCTTTGAAATCAAAGTCATTCACTTTCATATTAATGATGGGTTCCCAACCATCTTCTTGCTTTATAGGAATAGAAGCTTTATGTTTCATCTTTTCTTCTTTAATCTTTATGAGAGCATCAGTAATGTGTTTTGTAAAAGCCATGTTCATAGCACTAGCATTAGGACTTTTAGCAAGCTTTTGTAGGAACTTAATAACTTCAGAGATATTGCAACCATCAAGATCAAAATCAACTTTATCATCTAAAGTAGTAGAACTATTATTAGCCTCAACACTAGTGGTGGTAATAGTAGAAACACTAATGTTTCTAGCAATTTCATCTTCTCTTTCCCACTTAGCATGTAATTCAGCTAATAGTCTAACATTTTCATCAATTCTTACTTGTATAGCATTAGTAGCTGCAAAGGGATTCTCATTAGTTTCAGGTTTAGCAGCCATTTTATTCAAAGTAGATTGAGCTTCAGCCAAAGATGCTATATTTCTTTCAGCATTGGAGAGTTTTTCCTCAATAGTTTTATTGAAAGCAGTTTGTTTACTAATAAAATCTTTAAGCATAACTTCAAGTTCAGAGGGAGCACTCTTATTATTGTTGTAAGAATTTCCATAAGCATTACCATTGTTGGGAGGATATGGCTTATAATTGTTGTTACCAAAATTGTTCCTATAAGCATTATTACCATAAGCATTGTTGCGAAAGTTGTTATTTCTTATGAAGTTCACATCAAATTGCTCTCCTTGAGCAACCAAGGAGGCTAAAGGAACATTATTTGGATCAATATGGGCTTTCCCATTAACAAGCATGGACATAATAATATCAATTTTATCACTCAAGGAGGAGGTTTCCTCAACATAATTTACCTTCTTACCTTGTGGAGCTCTCTCAGTATGCCATTCAGAATAATTAACCATCATATTGTCCAGAAGTTTTGTTGCAGCACCCAAAGTGATGGTCATAAAGGTACCTCCAGCAGCTGAATCCAATAGGTTCCTTGAAGAATAGTTCAATCCTGCATAATTTTTTTTGATGATCATCCAAGCAGTCAGTCCATGAGTGGGACAATTCTTTACCAAAGATTTCATTCTTTCCCAACCTTGAGCAACATGCTCATTATCAAGTTGTTTAAACTTCATTATTTCACTTCTCATGGATATAATCTTAGCAGGAGGATAGTACTTTCCAATAAAAGCATCTTTGCACTTAGTCCAAGAATCAATACTATTCCTAGTTAAGGAATTCAACCATTCTTTAGCTTTTCCTCTCAAAGAGAAAGGAAACAATTTCAGCTTAATAATATCACCATCTATATCCCTATGCTTTTGCATCTCATAAAGTTCAACAAAGTTATTTTGGTGGGAAGCAGCATCTTCATTACCAATACCAGAAAATTGTTCTCTCATAACAAGATTGAGCAAAGCAGGTTTTATCTCAAAGAAAGTATTTTCAGCCATAGGTGGAGCAATAGGTGTGCTCATAAAATCATTGTTATTAGTGCTAGTGAAGTCACACAACTTAGTGTTTTCAAGAGTAGTCATTTTTTTGGGGTTTTCAAATAAGAAAGCAAAACAAGTAAAACTAATTTTTTTGTGTTTTTGAAGAACAAAACAAGCAAACAAAGAAAAAAGAAAACTAAGCAAAACAAAAACAACAAAGTAAAGAGATTGGTTATGAAGGACTCCCCTTGTGAAGATGTCCTTGACTCCCCGGCAACGGCGCCAGAAAAGATCTTGATGCGCTCGACTTTCGACGTAGAGCTCGTTGGGAACCCCAAGAGGAAGGTATGATGAGCACAACAGTAAGTTTTCCCTTAGTTATGAAACCAAGGTTTAATCGAACCAGTAGGAGCAAGGAAACACCCCAAAGGTGTTACTAGCTGAGCTTTGGCAGGGCGCACTACCGGTGCTAGTAGTAACGTGGAGACCTGCACAACACAACCAAAGAACTTTGTCCGCAACTTGCGATGAGGTTGTCAATCTCACCGTGTTTTGCGGAAAACAAAGGATTAAACGTATTGAATGGAAAGAAGTAAAAGTTTGCAGAAAGGTTACAGAAAGTAAACACAAAGCAGAAAAAGTTTATAGATTATATGTAAAGAAAAAGGACCAGGATCCATAGTTCACTAGAGGTGGCTCTCCTTAGATAGATAACATGTTGGGTGAATAAATTACAGCGGGGCAATTGACAAACACCAAGAAAGCAATACATGCATATACTAATCATCTTGACTCCTCTGAGACTTGATTGGGCATTACAACATTATACATAGACCGCCATTCAACTGCATATATGACTAATAATCCACCTTCAGGTTATCATCCGAACCCCCTCCATTATTAAGTTGCAAGCAATAGATTATTGCTTTACGAACTGCGTGTAAAGTAAACAATACGATTGTTCTATGAACAAAGGATTGTTGTTTTCTCCCTAGTAGCAACAACACATCTAGTACCTTAGAGATTTCTGTCACTTCCCCAGATTACCAGAGGCATGAACCCACTATCGAGCATAAATACTAACTCTTGGAGTTGCTAGTATCTACTTGGCCAAGATAGCTACTAACAACGGAAAGCATGCAAGATTTCAAATAACAAAGACATGATAGAATCAATAATGAATCTAAAATAGCATCTCAATATCCATCGGATCCCCGCAAACACAACATGTAGAATTACAAATAGATGATCTTGATCATGAACGGAGCTCACAAGATCTAAACATGAAAGCACAAAGGAGGAGAACCAGCCATCTAGCTACTACATGGATCCGTAGTCCAAGGATGAACTAGTCACGCATCACACCGGAGGCTTGCATGGTGATGAAGAAGGCCTCCAGGGTGAATTCCCCTCTCCGGCAGGGTGCTGGGAAGAGCTTCAGATCCCTCCCGATCTAGGGATGGAGATGACGGCGGCTACAGACTCTTTCGTGGATTTTTGATCGGGTACTTAGGGTTTTCGTCCCGAGGGCAATATATAGGCGGAAGAAGAGGCCGAGGGGGTGCCGGGAGCGGCCACACCACCCCCTGGCGTGGGCCAGGCCTGGCCGCGCGGCCAGGTGGCTCCCTGGCCCTTCTCCATCTCGTATTCTGGCACTTGATCACTTCCAGAAAAATAGGCACTTTGGCTTTTGTCCCGTCCAATTCCTAGAATATTCATTTTCTGACTTTCCTGGAACCAAAAACAGCAGAAAACAGGCAGCTAGCACTGTGGCTCTTGTTAATAGGTTAGTCCAAGAAATCATATGAAAAGTACTCCAAAGTTGGAACAAAACACAAGAAAGTGGATAAAACCAAGCATGGAACATCAAAAATTATAGATACATTTGCAATGTATCAGCTACTACTGCCTCAACTTCCTCACCAACATCCCTCTTTGACTCTCCCAATGAGGACACGCTCGTCACCAACCCCACATGTCTCATGGCTAAAGCCTCCATGGTAACCCCTCCACCCACTATTCCTCCTTATGTTGATGCATCTTCATATGATGATGAAATGAGTCTCAAGATTAAGAAGGAGATAGTGGAATCCACTAGTTTCTTGAATAACCTAGAAGGCGAATCCAAGATGTGTGTTGAGGCTCTAATGAGTCAACTAGGTGAAGCTCTCTACATCACTAACGAGAGGGATGATTCCATCCCGAAGATGTTTGGTCATGATCGGGAGGCCACCATGGAGATTTCCGCCTTAACCGATGCTCTTGAGGAAGATCAAAGTAAAAGAGCTAC
Organism: Avena eriantha; assembly: GCA_910589775.1. NCBI lineage: Eukaryota > Viridiplantae > Streptophyta > Magnoliopsida > Poales > Poaceae > Avena > Avena eriantha. The sequence goes on from OU342742.1 coordinate 486,538,537, forward strand.
TCTTGAAAAGACCTATATTGCTCATGAAGAATATTTTAACTTGAATATCTCTAAACTTGTTAAAGAACGTGACCATGATCTTGCATTAACTAATGTTCTTAAAAAGGAAAGACTCGAGTTTGGGGTTGGTCATGATAGACTAAATGAAGGATTTCAGAAACTCAAGAAGGAACATGAGGCCTTGTTGAGAAAATTCTCTACTCTTTCAAAGTCACATGAACAACTTCAAACTCAAGTAACAAAAGATGATTCAACCTTGTAAACTAGTATTGCTTCATGTTCTACTAACCCTTGTTGTGAGCATGGAGATCTTCTCGAGGGGAACAAGAAGTTGAAAGCTACAATTGAGAAAGGCCTAGTCTCATGCATACAAGGTGAGAAAATACTAAATGACCTTTTGAGTAATCAAAGGGACAATGTGGATAAAGAAGGAATTGGATTTGCGTCCAAGTCAAATAAGAAGAACAAGAGCAAGAAGAAGAAGAAGAAGAATACCTTGCCCACCCCCTTCCAAAATGCTTACCTTTGTGAAGGAGGGGGAGGTGGCAAAAGAGAAGGAACCAAGTGTCCTTAAGAGTGGTGATGAACCTTCTCACAATGATTTCGTGGGAAAATATAGCCCATCCTATGTTCTTATGAAATCTTATGATGGCCATGTCTATGCTAAATATGTAGGCACCTCTTATGGTGATGATTACCATTGGGCCATTTGGGTTCCTAAGATACTTGTGACTAACAAAATAGGACCCATTCAAAAATGGGTACCTAAAAACAAGCATTGATTTCTTGTAGGGCTATGCTTCCGGTGGAAGAAAATGAGTGGTTGATAGTGGTGCCACAAGTTATATAACGGGAAGCAAAGAAATGCTTGATGAGACAAGACCTAATACTCCCAACATGTGTGTCACTTATGGGGATGGATCAACATCTAAGGTATTGGGTTTGGGTAAGGTACTGATCACACTAGATATAGCCATTGTGGACTTTATGCTTGTCAAAACCCTTTCATACAATTTACTTTCTGTTCATCAACTCACGCTTATGGGTTTGTTGCCTACTTTACCCCTAAGGTTGTGGTTCTCATGTGGAGCAAGACTCTCTCTATAGCCTTTGTTGGGTATGCCGACAATGGTTTGTATGTGGTAGATTTCGATAAGAAACCCACACCTACCACGGCTTTCCTAATGGCTAAAGGTGACGTGGGATGGATTTGGCATCGCCGTCTTGCCCACGTCAACATGAGGTCTTTGCAAAGTCTTCACGCGGGAGGTCACATCCTTGGACTAAAAGATAATGTGCGCTTTTTCAAAGATTGTGTGTGTAGGGCATGCATTGATGGGAAGCCCCATGAGACGGCTCACCCCCACCACAACCATCTATTCCGATGGGATCTTGGAGCTCCTTCACATGGACCTCTTTGGTCCTCCATCCTTTGATAGCCTTGGGGGAAGAAGTATTGTTTGGTTGTTATTGATGACTACTCAATATACACATGGGTATATTTATTCAAGAAGAAGAGTGAGACTCAAAAAACCGTCATCAACTTTGCCAATGAAGTGTAACATCAACATAACAAGAAGATCTTGACCATTAGAATTGACAATGGTACCGAGTTCATGAACTACACCTTAGATGAGTTTCTTGGTGATGAGGGGAGCAAGCATCAATATTCCGCAGCTTATACCCCTCAGCAAAATGGTGTGGTGGAAAGGAAGAACCGGACTCTTATGGATATTATGGAAAGAACCATGATTGTGGAGTTCAAGTCTCCATATAAATTTTGGGCCAAAGCTATCTCTATCGCTTGTCATATTGCCAACCGGGTTTATCTTCGTAAGTACTTGGATATGACTCTGTATGAGATCCTCACCGACAAGAAGCCAAGTATCCACTATCTTCGAGTGTTTGGGTGTAAGTGCTATATTCTCAAGAAAGGTAACCGGTTATCTAAATTCGAGCCTCGTGCTATTGAAGGTATATTTGTTGGCTATGCATCAGACTCTCATGCTTATAGGATCTATAACAAGTCCACCATGCAAGTTATAGTTTCCTCTAATGTGAGGTTTGATGAGCATCATGGCTCCCAAGTGGGGAAAATTGATCTTGGTGATGTAGGTGTTGAAATTCCTCCTCAAGCCATATGAAGAATGGGTGTGGGATTTTTCCGCCCTATTGAGGAACCCCTTGTGGTGGAAGGAGAAGGACAATGCTCTACTCAAGTGGTGCCCTCACCTACTCAAGATCTAATTCAACCCCATGGCCAACAAGGCACCATAAATGAAGAGGTATATCATGATCAAGGTCAAGCTCAAGTGAACGATGGGTGTGCATCACCCTGTATGGACCAAGGTCAAGCTCATGAAGATTCACAAGGTCAAAATGCCGAGCAAGCTCAAGGAGAGGAGTAACCTCAATTTCAAGGTCAAGACGAGGACCAAAATAGTGGTGATGACCAAGTAGCTTCTCAAGAATCCGTTGAGGAAGGTCATACTCGTCATGAAGCAAGGGGGATCTCCAAGCTCATCCGAGAAGGACTTACTCTTGAAAATGTTGTTGGTGATCTTGGAAGGGGCATTACTACTCGTAACCAAGTGGCTAACTTAGTTGGCCACAATAGTTTCATTTCTTGTGTAGAGCCCCAAAAGGTGTATGAAGCTCTGGAGGACCCGGATTGTCTTAAGGCCATGCATGAAGAGCTTCACAGCTTCAAACACAACAAAGTGTGGTCATTGGTGGAGAGACCCAAGGAGTGCCATAATGTCATTGGGACAAAGTGGATCTTCAAGAACAAGCAAGATGCAAATGGGATGGTCATTCACAAAAAGGCAAGATTGGTGGCTCAAGGCTTCTCCCAAGTCGAGGGTATCGACTACAGTGAAACTTTTGCCCCCATTGCCCATCTTGAATCCATTCGTATTTTGCATGCATATGCATCTCATCACAACTTTAAGTTAAAACAAATGGATGTTAAAAGTGCATTTCTTAATGGTCCCTTAAATGAGTTGGTGTATGTCAAGCAACCTCCAGGTTTTGAGGCCCAAGTTTCCAAATCACGTCTACAAACTTGATAAGGCACTCTATGTACTTAAACAAGCTCCAGGTGTGTGGTATGAGCACCTTAGAAAGTTGTTGGTAGACCGTGGTTTGAAGTTGGGATAATTGACCCCACTCTTTTTACTAAGAGAGTTGGAGGAAACTTGTTCATATGTCAAATTTATGTTGATCATATTATCTTTGGTTCTCCTAATAAAGATTTCAGTGATGGCTTTGCTAAGCTAATGACCGATGAGTTTGAAATGTCTATGATGCACGAATTGCAATTCTTTCTTAGATTTGAAGTGAAGCAATTGATTGGAGGTATCTTCATTAATCAAGCCAAATACATTCAAGATATGCTCAACAGGTTCAAGTTGACCTATTTAAATGGAGTCAAGACTCCCATGCCTCTCAAGTGTGATCTCACTCTCGATATTAAGGGTAATATGTGGATCAAAAGGTATATAGATCTATGATTGGTTCTTTGCTTTATCTTTGTGCATCTAGACCGGATATCATGTTAAGTGTGGGTATTTGTACACGGTTTCAAGCCTCCCCAAAAGAAAGCCACCTTGTGGAGGTCAAGCGAATCTTTCGATATTTAGTTGATACCCCAAACTTTGGCTTATGGTATCCCAAGGGATCAAGCTTTGTTCTTCATGGTTTCACGGACTCAGATTGGGCGGGATACAAAGTAGGAAGGAATTCAACCTCTGGGGCTTGCTAATTCCTTGGTACGTCCTTGGTGTGTTGGTCATCAAAGATACAAAATTGTGTCTCCTTGTCTTCTGCCGAAGCTGAATATATTGCGGCCGCTAGTTGTTGTGCACTATTTTTATGGATGAGGCAAACTTTAAAGGATTACGGTGTCACTTGTGACAAAGTGCCTCTTCTTTGTGATAATGAAAGTGCAATCAAGATCGCCTACAACCCGGTGCAACACACAAGAACGAAGAATATTGATATTCGCCATCACTTCATTCGGTAGCATGTGAACAATGGTGATATTGACCTCTCATATGTGAGCACCAAGAAGAATCTAGCGGATGTGTTCACCAAGCCCCTTGATGAGAAGAGATTCCAAGAGTTAGGCATGAGCTAAATATCATAGATTCGAGCAATGTGGCTTGAGATCATGCACCCATACCCATGCATTCATGTGTTATTTGATCTAGATGTAGGCATGGATATACGGGGAGTGCGATCCTAATTGATTGGGGTATTGATGTCTACGCACGCTTCTATTCTTGTAGACAGTGTTGGGCCTCCAAGTGCAGAGGTTTGTAGAACAACAGCAAGTTTAGGTGTATAGGTGCACTAGCTCGGCGAAGAGATAGTGAAGTACAAGTAATATGGATGATTATAAGTGGTAATTGCAATCTGAAATAAGAGTGGCAGCAAGCAAACATGTAACAGGACTGATTGTAAACGGTGTTTCAATGTTTAGAAACAAGGCCTAGGGATCATACTTTCATCAGTGGACACTCCCATATAAATATCTTCTCTTCATTATTCTACCCTGAACTACTCTCCGGTTGGACGATGTAGGGCTATAACAACACACCTTAAAGTTCGCATTCCCCATCTAGATAACCCCTCACTGTCACCTTGAGCACTAGATAGTTCCAACAAACACCACAATCTCATAGAGACATCCAACTCAAATTATACTCATGATAAGTATTTATGTAACCTTAGCCAAAGTGCCACGCGGTGTGCACACTGTCAACTTCACACACATGGGGATAAGCAGAGATTAGTTAAAGCACTTGAGTAGTAGAATAGATCTATATTACAAAGCTCATGATCTCATAAGATCACGCATAGAGAGAGATGAACACATAGCTACCGGTAGAGCCCTTAGCCTCGAGAGAGAACTACTCCCTCCTCATCATGGGAGTCAACAACGGCAATGGAGATGGCGGTGGAGTCGATGGAGATGGCTCCTGGGGCACTTCCCCGTCCCGGCAGGGTGCCGAAACAGAGACTTCTGTCCCCCGAATCTCCTCTTCGGTGGCGACGGTGCTGCGGAACTTTTCGTGGAATTCTGATCTGGCCTTTAGGGTTTTCGTCCCGGGAGGCTTTTATAGGCAAAGAGGCAAGGTCGGTGGGCGCCGGAGGGGCCCACACCACCCCCTGGCATGGCCTGGGCTGGCCCGGGCCAACAGGTGGTGTGGCTACCTCGTCGAGAATATCATTTTGTGGCCCGAAAGTTGGGGCGCCTAGGCAACGCGGTACCCAAGTTGCTTGCAATCAGCTGCGTTGCCCAAAGTTGGCATGCCAAATACTCAGAGGGTCTTTTTCGGCACGAATTCAACTTTATGTTTCAATTCAAAATATCAGGCTAATGCCCGTCAAGTTGGGGCCCCCCGTCAGCTTTCGTTGTTATGTCATTGCCGTCGTGGCTACCATGTAGACTACCATGTAGGCTTGCAGCGTTGGCGCATGCATCCTTTACGGGTCTTTTTATTCCTCCGGGGCGGCAATCTATGGTCGCGGCCATGTCATGGAGCTAGGACTTGGACAAACCTGCTCGGCCCCGCTCTCCTCCCCATCCTGAATCGGAGCTCTCCCTCACCATGGCCGCACCCATGGCACGACGCGGGGACGAGAATTCATTCTCGGGTGAGATCTGTCACCATGCCGACCATGCTCTGTCTTGTTGTCCTCCTCCATAATCCGAGCTCGCCGTCGCCGTGGTCGCACACGCACCAGCCACGACGCCTTCCTCTCTAAACCCCAAAGCCACATCCACCCAGTTCGGCACAATGCCAACAAGGTGAAAATGCATCAATTTTTCTTCTTGTGATTGTAGAAAAACATGTATGTACTGTGTCCATAGCATACTCTAACAATGTACACATATGTTATTTACTAGATTTTCATTTGAAATTAGTAGCTCCGTGATGACGAAACATAGAGAACCTAAATGGAATGACGATGAAGACCATGTTCTGTACTTTGCATTGCATCAACAAGTTCTCACTGACAAAGCATGTTACCAAGAGAGTTGAGTTCGTTAGCCATTGCCAAAAAATATGTGAACAAATCAATGAGCGATTTAATGCAAATACGCGTAGAAAAGCTAGATCCATGTCATCAATCATCAATAGGTGGCACATTCTAGTGATGCATTCAAATGCGTACGCCATGTATCATTTACTTGAAGTGGTTGTTATCCTGAGCAAAAATGCCTAGTATGCACATTACCTTTGTATGTTCTATGCTGTAATTCTGTTGTTATGAGCGTGGAAAGAAAAGCTAGGCTTCACTGAATATTACACAGTTAGGCCTAACTTAGTCTTACACAAATAAGCACAGCTTAGTATTTACACAAATAAGCATAACTAAAGATAAAGATAAAGAAAAATGGTTCATCGGATCTGGCAGTATGAGCACTAGGTCATTGGAGCCGGTGGTATTGTCAGAATAAACTAGAATGCTGTGTTTGGCCGTCTGTCATTCTCCATCAAATCATATGACCCCACTGATGAGCCAATTGTAGGCCCCCTCCCCCTGACGTGGATTCGGCTCCAGGTCGGATATGGAGTATCAACATGATAGGCACATGAGTTTGTAGCAAACACACAGTCTGCTATCAACACTAGAAGTGCTGGCACCTTAGCAACAACACCAACATGTTCTTCTTGGACTCCGACATCAGCCTCAGCAGGTATTTCGTCTGCTTCACCAGCAGCAGCCTCAGCAGGTATTTTGTCAGCTTCACCAGCAGCAGCGTTAGCAAGTATTTCGTCAGCTTCACCAGCAGCAGCATCACCAAGTATTTCGTCAGCTTCACCAGGAGTAGCAGCAGCTAGTTCTTTGTCATCTCCACCACCACCACCAGCAGCTGCCTTAGGAGCTAGGGCTGCCTGAGCAATTACAGGTTCAACAGCTCTAGGGGCTCCGACAAAGAAAGGGTAGTTGATCCCAAGAAACACATATTGTCCCTTCAGATTGTCGACTCTACTCCATACTTTCTCTACTCGGTCTTTGGATGGGCATGTAGACCTCGAGAAAACGTGACACCGTAGTGATGGGTATGGAGAAAGTTGTGTCCCCATATGTTCTATTGTATCACCAACGTTGTTTAGTGCTCCCCTGATATGAATCCAGATGAGTTCAACATCCTATTTTGTGTCGCCTCCGAGAGGTGCCAGGAACCAGCGTCGTGTCCCAAGTTCAGCATCTGCTACTGCATCTTCGATCACTAGAGCTGGAATGATGTGCGGGGCTGCGTGGGTACCTGCGTGTTAGTTACAGTCAGTAAGCAGAATTTTGAATGGGATTTTACATGCTATATGACACCATGACTCACCCTAGATGAATGGCTCCAAACACGCACGTCACCTCTAGGTTTAGTGACCGCATAAATGTGTTGCGGTTTGCTAGAATGGTAGTGGGAGGTGAAGACGGCGTTGACATACTTCTCCGGCCACAGGAAGTTGTCGCACAAGACTCTTCATTCCTTGTCTTCTAGGCATTTAATGAATGTGATTACCTTGTCGAACACCCCTAAGAGGTCGTACTCCCAGGTCTTCCACACCTCCTGTGGTCTATGTGGGAGTTGTACCTTCAGGAGCTCAAGTTCTGCCATGTTGAACCTATAAGCGAATTCGGAAATTGGTGGCAGCAACCCGTTGTTGAATACAGTAATGCCGACACCCTCCAAAGATGGCAATGTCAATCTCAACGATACGTAGCCATTTTTTAGAGTCCAAGTACTCTCATCTTGGGATAAAAGGACCAGCCACTCGCCGTTGCCACCCACCCAATTCTGGTCATCTCCCATTTCCGTCTCTTCTTCCTTGATATTCACCACTACAAATTCTGACCACTTATCCAGCAGCATCATTTTTGCATGAATATTCTGCAAGGTTTGTTGTCAGTTGGTACAATCACCTAGCATGGATTCCATTGCAAATACAATTTGACAACTGGACCTTCAGATTAAAGTACCCAAAATATCGCCTAAATTGTGCCTGTGTCACTACGAAGATACCCAATATATGGAGTAGGAGGAGAGCTCCCCCAGGACAAACTCCTGACGATGCTCATAAACAGCTCGGGGCATAACAGCCTTAAATCGTCTAATCTGTTTATTTTTATTTTAGAAAACAGAATATCACCTAGCCGGCATTCCATTGCAAATTGAAATTGACAACTCGTCTATCACCTAAATTAAGACTGTGTCACTACGAAAATACCAGAATATCAGGTACGTGCAGAGATTCCGCTGTACAGAATAGTCTTAAATGGTTCAATTTGTTCAAACCGCACGTGCACACAACACGTTCAACGAAAGGAACATAGGATTCTGATGAGAGTTCAGCACATATGAATCAATGATATGACTGAACCAATAAGCAAGATACTGGAACTTACGTGGCCATCGCGGTCGTTTGGCTATTTGCTAGTATTGGGGTAAAGAAGGCCTGGCGTGCCGAACGGTTGTTCGTCCATGTCCCACATCGTGAAGCGGTAGCCAGGGATGCAGTGAGCGAGGCGGCCGACAGAGATGATGTCCAACCCCGTGGCGATCCTGTGCATGTTTGTGGCGCTGAGGTTCGGCCATCCCCAATCCTCGCGGTGGCGACCGCCCTGGCCATCCGCGTTGTCGTCGCCTACCTTTCGCTTCAGCCTGCTGTTACCCCAAGCTCTACCCATAGCGGCAAATGGAGTCTGGAATCTGGTAGATGAATGGAGGCGTTGTGATAAGGAGGCGGATGGATTCGAGAGGGGATGGAAACAGGGATGGGGGCAATTGTTCGAGTAGGGAGTGACATAGTGAGGAACCGCCGCCGTCGGTTCTCGTCTGCGTGGAAGACAAGGAAGGGGTGCATAATTATTGAGGGCGTGCACCGGAACCGTCTAGAGGAAGTGAAAAAATAAATCATAAGAGAGAAAAATGTGATGCCCGCCTTCTAGTGAGTGAAGGTCGGCATGCGCAAACGTGACTACATTTGACTTGGATCATGCATGGCGGACCCGATTCCACCACATGCAAGTGGCATAGAACAAATTTTAGGCAACGCTAGCGTTGACGTGTAAAATCGTCGTTTTTCTCCACCTTCACCCTACTACGAACGGTCGTGCACCATTCCAGATATTAGTAAGGGCGGTTCCAATCTTTCACTTCTCCGTCTCATTTCCTCCTCCACGGCCTCATCATATTACTCCTCCACGGCCTCATCCATTTCCTCCACCACGACATCACCCTCTTCCTCCGTATCCTTTCCCTCTTGCCTGAAGTCATGGACTTTTCGGATGTCCAAAACGACGACAGGGAAGCGACTGCGTACTTCGACATAGAAGTACATGGCGGGAAGAAGATCAATGTCGTCTACACCAACGACCCTCGGACAGTGTGGAACACTCTGAATAATTACACGAGTTGGCTGCGGTTCGAAGAAAACAGGTTCGTAGGTCTCAACCTTGAGTACAGCCGCGATCACCATAGGATCATCATGGTGCAACTCTCCATGAAGGGGCACGTCCTCGTATACCAGCCTTTTTGCGAGATGGGGGCTGACGGGATCTGGTAGACTTTGCTGTCTTTTTGTTCCTGAACCGTCTGTTTGCAAAAGTTATTGCTATATTATTTATCTGAATTCATTTTCATGTAGGTGGGGCGACTGGATTAGGGATCTGTTTCATGACTTTCTCGTGAACCAGCACATAACATTTACTAGTGTTGACATGACGAATGACACTAAACTACTTAAAGGCCCGACTGTCAACATTAAAATCCCAAAGGAGTGCAGAGTGGACATCTAGACAATTTACTGGATCCCAGGGACGAAGGGCGCCAGGACCGGGATGGCCGATCTTTCCTTTGAACTCATCGACCCTTGGTACGCTGACATGAAGGGCAAATTGCCGAGATGTTCGTGGAGGCATTTAGGGCACGATTACTAGGAGGATAAGACGCTTTCTGAACCTAATCTGAAGTACTCCACAATTGACGGGTATGTTAGGCACGAGCTGTACCGCCAGATTGTAAAATCTTGTTCCAGGCATCGCATCATTGAACCACCACCAAGGCAGGTTGTTTTCCCCAGATGCCGGAGTGTACATGAATCTACAAGCCGGGTCAAGCGACCGAAGGCATCCTGGGATCGATTGCCTTCTCCAACAGGCTGGGATGTAGACTTTTAGTGCATGATTGTTGTCATTGTATGGGGCTTGTTATGATTATTAAAACGTGTTATTTCAGAAGTACACTATGTCAGCAATTACGAACTGTTGTGTACTACCTTTGTCGAACTATAATCTGGGTTTGGTTATGACTGTATCCTTCGCTATAATCTGGGTTTGGTTATGACTTATGAATGGATCCCACCTTATGCATGTCAGTCCTGGATTCTACCGCATGCAAATGGCATAGACATAATTTGTAAGTATGCATGTTGAGCATACAAAAGGGGGAAATATAATTCATACAGGTTAACTACCTAATAGTCCAGGGATCATACGAGCTCGGTTCTTACACACAGAATGCTTAGACAATACATGCAAGATAAAATATAGGCGAGATAAAACTAGGAACGGAATGCAAAACTAGTAGTGGTAAACAACACACTCACCCACCTGCCAGATCCTGTTGAGCATCTCGTAGCAGACATATGCGTCCCTAGCCTTGTACTTGATCACATCGTAACTCAGGTGCCTCCACTCCAATCGCTCGTGCAGGTGCTTCGGGAACTCGACTTTCATGCTAGCGTACTCGCGGTCGATGATGTCGGCAGCGAGTCTAGCCATGCCAGCTTTCCCCGTATCGCCATCCGGGTACCTCCACAAATGTTGGAGATCGACATGATTGATGACATGAGCGAGGAGATCCCGCTCTTCGGAGTGTCGTTCTTGATGTCGACGCTGGCAAAGTAGATCTCCCTCATGTGTAGGAACTCGCGAAGCTCTGGGCATACAGATTTGGCCCTGCATACATGGTATATGAGGCAGTGGTTGCGCATGGACACCTACAAAAGCGCCACCCTCTTCCTATCTCTGGTATACTCGAGGTCAAGGCCGACGATCTTGTACATGTCCATCGGCTCCTGTAGCCACCGCCCGTACATTGCGATGACCTCGGCAACCTCCCAAGACGAATTTGTGTGGACGACCATCGGCTTGGTGGTGCCATGGGCGGTGATGTACTCGTCGGTGAAGTCGCTCCCGTCACCGAACACGCCGTACTCTGTGTCCATGGCAGCAGCTAATGCGGCGGTGGTGGCCTAGGGTCGGTAGCGGTGGCTGGGACTGGGCGTGGCGGTGGAGTGATCTGTTGCGGTGGTATGGCCTGGCATAGGCGGTGCCTGCGGCAGCATCGATGGTTCTTGCGGTGGCTGCGGCGGAAGGCAGGAGTTGGGGATTTTGCACAATGATGTGCTGTGGAGACGGAAGGCAACTCTTTAATTGCGTTTACCAATATTCTGGTCATACCCAAGCGGAAGCAAGTTTGACTAGGTGAGCACCGTTGGTTTCCAATCCTAGCGATTAAATTCGGCGGCCGTGCCCGGTTGGCGATGGGACAGGTGTGCGACGTGGGCTTGGCATGGCAGAGACCGGTCACGGAGACCATTGTCCCATTGCCGATCTGTAGCGGGTGTGCGGTGCTGACACTATGTAACGTGACATGACAGAAGGAAGTGTACAGCTATTTGTGATTATTATTCCCAACGAGTTTAAGAAGTGTAAGCATAGACAGTGACCTAGCATCCATACACCCTAGGGTAGCCGCTCAGGCCTACCGATTTCGCAAAGCTTGCAATTTCATTTCTTTAATTTGGTGATTTTGTCTAGAATTTGCCAAATTGAAGCTCGTTTGCGCATGCTTCTATAAGTTTCTGGGTAGGCCACTGGTGTAAGCATGCACGATCAAACAACTTTGCAACACACGTGTCGGTGGAAAAGATGAGGTTTCAACGCACCACATAGTTTAGGGATTTCTATTTTCCCCAGCTGATTAGTTTGTCCTCACTTTTGCCCTTCCTCCATTCCGAAGCCCTCACATGCGCTCGGAGGGGGGTGCCGTCTGGTTAAAGGCTTGACCGTTACGTGCGCCCTGTCGCCTAAATTGGAAGTTTTTTTGTTATTTGGCCTTTTTTAAGATCGCCTTTTCCCCTCTCTCTTGCTAACAGTTGTGTTTTTTGCCCAAAAAGGTAGCGAATCTAGAGCAACTTCTCTCTCCATTCATTGTTCCTTTTGCCCTCGTTTTTCCCCAATCTGGTAGCAAATCTAGAGCAGCAAAACTAATCAGCACCATAAATAAATTTAGTAAACAGAGTAGATGTAGATAAAGCAGCTCATATAGGTTATATAGTACGGTACTTAACGAGGTTCGTCAATTAGCAGCTGACAAGTTCAACACAGACAAGACAAAAGAAGCTGCTTTACAGCAGAAGTAGCAGAAGCAGCAGATCAGTGGCCCCTCGTGGCCTCTGCCTCCTGGTGGGGCAGAAGGGGCACTTTTACATGTCACCGACGAAGAAGTTGTTGTATTGCTGACTCGTGTACTAACGAGCTCATTGGGGAACCCCAAGAGCAAGGTATGATGAGAACAGCAGTAAGTTTCCCTCAGTTATGAAACCAAGGTTATCAATCCAGTAGGAGCAAGGAAACACCCCAAAGGTATTGCTAGCTGAGCCTTGACACGGAGCACTACCGGTGCTAGTAGCAACATGGAGACCTGCACAACACAGCCACAGAACTCTGTCCCCAACTTGCGATGAGGTTGTCAATCTCACCGGTTTTGCTGAAAACAAAGGATTAAACGTACCAAGTGGAAGAAAGTAATAGTTTGTAGAAAGTAAACACAAAGCAGTAAACAGTTGTAGATTGATGGTAAAAGAAAGGACCAGGGTCCATAGTTCACTAGAGGTGGCTCTCCTTAAGATAGATAACATGTTAGGTGAACAAATTACAGCGGAGCAATTGACAAACATCGAGAAAGCATACAAGCATATACTACTCATCTTGACTCCTTTGAGATTCGATTGGGCATTACAACATTATACATAGACCGCCATCCAACTACATCTATGACTAATAATCCACCTTCAGGTTATCATCCGAACCCCCTCCAGTATTAAGTTGCAAGCAACAGATTATTGCATTACGACTTGCATGTAAAGTAAACAATACGATTGTTCTATGAACAAAGGATTGTTGTTTTCTCCCTAGTAGCAACATCACATCTAGTACCTTAGAGATTTTTGTCACTTCCCCAAATTACTAGTGGCATGAACCCACTATCAAGCATAAATACTAACTCTTGGAGCTGCTAGCATCTACTTGGCCAAGATAGCTACTAACAACGGAAAGCATGCAAGATCACAAATAACAAAGACATGATAGAATCAATAATCAATCTGAAATAGCATCTCAATATCCATCGGATCCCCACAAACAGAACATGCAGAATTACAAATAGATGATCTTGATCATGAATGGAGCTCACAAGATCTAAACATGATAGCACAAAGGAGGAGAACCAGCCATCTAGCTACTACATGGACCCGTAGTCCAGGATGAACTACTCACGGATCACACCGGAGGCTTGCATGATGATGAAGAAGGCCTCCAGGGTGAAATCCCCTCTCCGGCAGGGTGCCGGGAAGAGCTTCAGATCCCTCCCGATCTAGGGACAGAGACGACGACGGCTACAGACTCTTTCGTGGATTTTTGATCGGGTCCTTAGGGTTTTCGTATCAGAGGCAATATATAGTCGAAAGGGGGGGCATGGGGGTGCCTGGGCTGGCCACACCACCCCCTCGCACGGTCAGGCTTGGTCTACGCAGCCAGGTGGTGTGGTCGCCCCCTGGCGCCTCTCTGTCTCGTATTCTGGCTCCGTGTGTCCCTCGATGAAAAACTGACTTTGGCTTTTGTCCCGTCCAATTCCGAGAATATTCATTTTCTGACTTTCCTGGAACCAAAAACAGCAGAAAACAGGCAGCTGACACTGTGGCTCTTGTTAATAGGTTAGTCTAAGAAATCATATGAAAAGTACTCCAAAGTGTGGACAAAACATAAGAAAGTAGATAAAACCAAGCATGAAACATCAGAAGTTATAGATACATTTGCAATGTATCATGTAATGGCCTTACTTTAGCCTCCTCAGCACATGACGAGTCTTGGTGTCCTTGGACTCATCATCACTGTGGACGTCGCTGCTATCCTCCTATTGAAAAAAAACAGTAGAGCGCAATAAGGACATGATTGAGATACTTTGATTATCGGGATTGATTATTTGTATAAATTAATCGATTGAGATCTCTTGATTATTCCCCAAATCTCAAACCAAATCGAATACTGATCCCAACTACGAATAGGGGGGTTCAAATATGAACAGGGGGATTCATCGAAATATGAGATCTAACACTAGAGGATTAGCTACTGTAAAAATACGAATAGACGAGCCCTAATAACATACGATCTAGCATCCAACGATGGGAACAGGGAAGAACAAGGGAAGGGGAGAAAACCCTAGTTACCTCTGACCATGGGTCGGCGATGCTGGTGTCATAGGGGTTCTCCGGCCTAATGTAGACAACCTCCTCCTAGGGGTCCCAGCCGAGCGGGATCTGTGCGAGACCGGCGGGGGCCTCCTCGCCGGTGCCTACGGCGGATGTGGGGATGGGGAAGGGGGCATGTACAGGGATGGGGGCCTGTACGAGTACTAGGGGCTCCTCGCCGGCGGCCTTGGAGGCGCCGATGGCCACCGCACCGTTCTTCTCCATCGCCGGCGGGGTTGGGGTTTTCTTGGGGGTTTGCATAAGGTGATGGGATAGTGGAGACGGTTGAGTGAGCGAGGGAGAGTGGGGAGGCCTCTATTAAAGGAGAAGGGAAGCGGCATTTCATTGCACTACCATGCACCGCATAGGCTACTGCACCGTGCAAGGCCACCCGTTTCCGCTACCTCCCCGTGCACCGCACACGTGTACCGTGAGTCACGTTTTTCCCTCGTGTCTAACCCTAGCGATTCAGTTGTACTCAGTTTTGAAGGGAACATGTTCGAAGGTGTATAATTTGAAGGGAACGTGTTTGAAGGTGTATAATTTGTGCATTACATTCCACTTTATGAACATGATAATCTCTCAAGATTTTCTTAGCACAATATTATCACGTATTAAGTGCGATCTCAAAGAGTTGAAATGTGTACAATTTTCGTAGACGCAAGTTTATGCATTAGATTCCACTCCACAGAAATGATAAATCATCAGGATTTTATTAGCACAACATTATCATGATGCGGCCCCACTTGTCAACACGTAACGGCGAGGCTGACGGATGGCGAGTTTTAGACCATGTGAGAGTTTTCTGACAAGGAGATGGGCAAAAGTGAGGAAGAACTAAGCGATTGGGGGAAACTGAGTACAACTAATGAACCGAGGGTAGGAAAATAGAAATCCCCATATTTAAGGGTCTAGAAACGATAAGAGAACTAAATATTATTAGTGGCCGGGCCAGCACAGTGACGGGTTGGTCGGCTAGAAGTTGTTGATTCCTAAGTAAGGGGACACTAGGCCGGTCTTCACATACTCCCTGAGGAATTTGCCATAAGCAGCGTGCTTAGCCTTGGTCGCCGACTTGTGTTTACTAGTTGGGCTTTTACCGATGCCAACCACATGCAGAATCAAGCTAGCAATCCTTGGGTTGACTCCTTTCTTACAGAAAGGGCATCTGAGCTCCCCAAGTTGAGTGCGGAAAGGGATTATCCCGCTCTTGAGATTCTTCATGACATGGCGGCTCTTGTTGTCCCTGTTCTCCTTGTCAGAGTCCATCTCACTTGAATCTACCTGTAATATATGAAATTCAAACCGAAATGAGCAAAATAATAAATATATATTCCTTCGACCATTCCAAGTTACTTTCGATGCAATAACATGTCTATACAGGTTCAACAGTTCATTACGGCTATCTCCCCAACTCGCTCCTAAACTAATGTGGTTTGTGTTCTTGATAACTTATTAATAAATAAATAATATGGATTCATTCAGAATAGACTAGACCTCTCCATGTACCGGTTCGTACGTTGCATCTAATCATTAGGACTAGATTTTTTATGAAGCTAGGATAGATCAAGCTCAAGCAGAAAATATGAAACATGTAGAAATAGATGTACCTCCGGGTACACGAGCGGAGCGTGTTTGTCGAACTCCACTCCCTCATCGGGGCCTCCGAAGTCGTTGACATCGGCAAGCACATGGTCCCCCAAGGGGTTGAACTGCATGTCCTCCTCGACTTGTGCTGCGTGATGCTCCTCCAGATCTACCGCGTGAAGCACCAACCCAGCGGCGATGCCCGCACACTCATCCCCACGCACTGGTTTCATGGAGAAGGTTCATGCATGTATGTTGAAGATTGTGGGGTTTTGCTAGATAGGGAAGAGAGAGGAGTGGATGAGTGCGAATGGAGGACCCAATAGGCTGGGTTTTTAATGCGGGGATGTTTAGGCCTCCTTGAGGGCCCCGGTAGACAGCTCTTCTGGCTACGGCTGCCGCGTGGAAGGTTCGTGTGGTGGGGGCCTATCGGAAGTGAGAGTGCAGGCGCGATGAGTAGTAAAAATGGTATAGCCCGTGGGCCGTGATGACCAGTTTCCGTGTAGTAGACTTGTAGCCTTTATAGACTAGATTAAACGTGACATGACCACTCGACGACTTTTTCCATGGACAGCATCGTGTTCCTTCTTGTAGAAGTCTCGTTGAGGGAGACGTCCGTGCTGTCTCACGTTGTCCTGTGAAGGGCACCATGTGTGCAACGAGCCTCATTGGATCACACAGGATCAACGGTTGGTGCGCATGATCCGCGTGACAACTGTGACAACCAATCAAGTCGTAGTAGACAGAGTGGACATAGGTTTGGGCTTCTACGAAAGAGAGCGAGTGGGCAAAACTAAGTAGTATAAAAAAACCAAGGGCAAAGATGAGTAGTATAAAAATGGAAAGTGGGTGTCTTTTATAATGAAATACATCATGGCATACATCAAATTATGCCAAGATAGATCCACTAGAGTTCATTGCATATTTGTTCTTTTCACAAACCACATATGGATACACCAGAGTCATTGCATGTGTGTTATTGTCACAAACCACATATGGATCCACGAGTGTTCATTGCATGTGTGCTCTTTTCAGAAACCACACATGGATCCACCAATGTCATTGCATGTGTGTTATTTTCGCATCCCACATATGGATCAACCAATGGCATTAAATGTGTGTTCTTTTCACAAACCACATATGGATCAACCAATGTCATTGCATGTGTGTTCTTTTCCACAAACCACATATGGATCCACCAATGCCATTGCATGTGTGTTCTTGTAATGACAAACCACATATGCATCCACCAGAGTAATTGCATGTGTGTTCTTTACAAACCAAATATGGATCCACTAGAGTCATTGCATGTTTGTTCTTTTCACAAACCACATATGGACCCACTAGAGTCATTGCATCTGTATTCTTATCACAAACCACATATGGATCCACTAGAGTTATTGCATGCGTGTTCTTTTCACAAACCACATATGGATCTACCAATGTCATTGCATGTGTGTTCTTTTCCACAAACCACATATGGATCAACCAATGTCATTGCATGTGTGTTCTTTTCCACAAACCACATATGGATCCACTAGAGTCATTGCATGTGTGTTGTTTCCACAAACCACATATGGATCCACTAGAGTCATTGCATGTGTGTTCTTTTCACAAACCACACATGGGCCCACCAGTGTCATTGGATGTGTGTTCTTTTCATGAACCACACCCAATGTCATTGCATGTTTGTTCTTTTTCACAAACCACATATGGATCCACAAGTGTCATTGGATGTGTGTTCTTTTCATGAACCAACCATAGCTAGAGTCATTGAATGTCTATTCTTTCCACAGACCACATATGGTTCCACCAGTGTCATTGGATGTCTATTTCTTTTCATTAACCACAGCTAGAGTCATTGCATGTATGTTCTTCTCACAAACCACACATGGACCCGCCAGTATGACTATATGTGTGTTCGTTTCATGAACCACACCTAGTGTCACTAGACGTGTGTTCTTCTCACAATACACATATGGATCCACCAGTGTCATTGCATGTGTGTTATTTTCACAAACCACAGCTAGAGTCATTGTATGTGTGTTCTTTTAAACAAACCACATTAGGATCCACCAGTGTCATTGGATGTGTGTTCGTTTCATGAACCATAGCTAGAGTCATTGCATGTGTGTTCATACCACAAACATCATATGGATCCACAAGTGTCATTGCATGTGTTTTCTTTTCACAAACCACAGCTAGAGTCATTGCATGTCTGTTCTTTTCCACAAACCACACATGGATCCACCAGTGTCATTGGATGTGTGTTCTTTTCATTAACCACAGCTAGAGTCATTGCATGTCTATTCTTTTCACTAACCACATATGGATCCACCAGTGTCATTGCATGTGTGTACGTTTCACAAACCACAGCTAGAGTCATTGCATGTGTGTTGTTTTCACAAACAACATATGGACTAACCAGTGTGATTACATGTGTGTTCTTTTCATGAACCAAAACTAGAGTCATTGCATGTGTGTTCTTTTCACAAACCACACATGGATCCACCTAGAGTCATTGCATGTGTGTTATTTTCACAAACCACATCTAGAGTCATTGCATGTGTGTTCTTTTCCACAAACCACACATGGATCCACCAGTGTGATTGTATGTATGTTCTTCTTTTGAACCACACCTAGAGTTAGTGCATGTTTATTCTTTCACAAACCACACATGGATCCACCAGTGTCATTGGATGTTTGTTCTTTTCATAGACCACACCTAGAGTCATTGCATGTGTGTTGTTTTCACAAACCACACATGGATCCACCAGTGTCATTGGATGTGTGTTCTTTTCATGAACCACAAATGGATCCACCAGAGTTCATTGCATGTCTGTTATTTTCACAAACAACATATGGATCAACCAGTGTCATTGCGTGTGTTTACTTTTAATGAACCACACACGGATCAACCAATGTCATTGCATGTGTGTTATTTTCACAAACCACATCTAGAGTCATTGCATGTGTGTTATTTTCACAAACCACATATGGATCCACCAGAGCCATTGCATGTCTATTCTTTTCATTAACCACAACTAGAGTCATTGCATGTCTGTTCTTTTCCACAAACCACACATGGATCCACCAGAGTCATTGCATGTCTGTTTCTTCCACAAACCACATGGATCAACCAATGGCATTGCATGTGTGTTCTTTCCACAAACCACATATAGATCCACTGGAGTCATTGCATGTGTGTTCTTTTCACAAACCACATATGAACCCACTAGAGTCATTGCATGTGTTTTCTTTCCACAAACCACATATGCAACCACCAGAGTAATTGCATGTGTGTTCTTTTCACAAACCACATATGGATCAACCAATGTCATTGCATGTGTGTTCTTTTCCACAAACCACATATGGACCAACCAATGTCATTGCATGTGTGTTCTTTACCACAAACCACATATGGATGCACTAGAGTCATTGCATGTGTGGTCTTTCCACAAACCACATATGGATCCACTAGAGTCATTGCATGTGTGTTCTTTTCACGAACCACACATGGACCCACCAGTGTCATTGGATGTGTGTTATTTTCACAAAGCACATAAGGATCCACCAGTGTCATTGGATGTGTGTTCTTTTCATGAACCACACCCAATGTCATTACATGTGTGTTCTTTTTCACAAACCACATATGGATCCACCAGTGTCATTGGATGTGTGTTCTTTTCATGAACCAACCACAACTAGAGTCTTTGCATGTTTGTTCTTTCCACAAACCACATATGGATCCACCAGTGTCATTGGATGTCTGTTCTTTTCATTAACCACAGCTGGAGTCATTGCATGTCTATTCTTCTCACAAACCATACATGGATCCACCAGTGTGACTGGATGTGTGTTCTTTTCATGTACCACACCTAGTGACGAGGATTCAACTCATCAATGCCCATTGTTATGGACTTGGGTTTTGGAGAAGGAGGGAGCGCTAGAGACATCTATCGGCTAGCAAACAAGCACACAGGGGACAAAGATTTACCCAGGTTCAGGCCTCGTAGAGGTCCCTACTCCTACTTGTCTGCTCGTGGAATTATCAATGGAATCGAAGATTACAATGGTGCGCAGATGTGATCTAGCGAGGGTTGTGGAAACTAGGGTTGCGTGTGTCCTCCTCGCCGCCCCCTCCTAGCCTTTATATAGATAGGCTAGGTCTCAGGTAGCAGGTCGAGTCGGTTACAAGTTAGGGTTTTCCCCTTTGAACTTTCTATCTTTAGCTTCTTCTTGTTCTTCAAGCAATCGAGAGTTCGTAGGCCACTCGAGTCCTCTCTTGGGCCTTGGCGACACCGTGGGCCTCCACTGTATTCAGGCCGTATATACCAAACTCGAGTACCTGTAGGGTATACCCATGTTAGTAGCCCCCGAGTGTCCAGTGGAATCGCAGATTCGACTGGAGACTTTATGAAGCCTTTCGAGTGCATGAATGAGTATATTTCGATTGCTTTGTTTGTGTCATAGGGATTGTTGATGTGCGTGCCTGATTTAACCGATGTATCGGTATCAGTTAACCACCTTAGGGTGAAACAACGCAATCTACTCAAACTCGAGTCCCCGGACTCGAAACCGGAAAAGTGCTGTGTAATTCGACTCAAGCTGCGGAGGTCTTACAGGAGTCGAATTCCAGTTATATGGGTGTGAGCACTCGACGCGTCCATCAAGGCATGTTCATCGTACCTGTAGGAACGGATATATTTCTGGTAGTGCCCAGCTAATGCGTTGCCAGGCCTTATTCAGGTCTTACCTTCATGCTGTAAGCGCGGCATCCGAATTTTATCATCGCGGAGACGATTCGGGTGACCCAGGAGACGCAGTCTCTTTGTAGGGAAAAATTATGAGGCATTGTCGCCATAAACTTCAAGTGTGGATGTTATCAACACACAGTACTTAGTATAAATAATCATAGGGTGCACGACCAGCGCTCCCTATGGGAGTAGCCTCCGAGTGCCTGGTTGAGTCAAAGACTTAGGCAGGGACTAAAGAACCTTTGCGACTGCTGTCATCTTTGCTTGCTTGTTTTAGTCGAATTTTTTTCGGGTGCTCCCTATGGGAGTAACCCATGTCCATAGTCGAACCGTATTTCGGGTGGTTGGGTTTGCCTTTGATTGTCCATGTTCCTGCAAAAAGAAGAGAAAAACATAGGGTGCGCGACCAGCGCTCCCTGTGGGAGTAGCCCCCGAGTGCCTGGTTGAGTCGAAGACTTAGGCAGGGACTAAAGTAATCGAAGTCTTCTGCTGCGTAGCTTTGATGACATCAGTGTTGACGATTTCATGACCTCAGTTGCCTGCGTGAGCGATTTTGATGGGACGTGACGAGCAGTGG
This sequence comes from Avena eriantha, assembly GCA_910589775.1. Classification (NCBI taxonomy): domain Eukaryota; kingdom Viridiplantae; phylum Streptophyta; class Magnoliopsida; order Poales; family Poaceae; genus Avena; species Avena eriantha. The sequence continues at coordinate 486,560,007 of OU342742.1, forward strand.
GTCCTACTCTCTGACTGGGCGTGCGTAATCTTTTATTTTTAACTGCGCCTCCTTGATTTCCGCGTGTAATGGGAGCAGTGGAGGGACGGTTCGCGTTTCCACTCCTCCACGTGTCTAACGTGATGTTTGCCACGCGCCCAGTAGGGTTTTTCTGAGCCGTTGGATTGCATCTTCTAGGGGTTAAGTAGCGGTGCTGCAACGGTAATTTCTCATCTGCTCTCATTCATGCTTTGCTTCCATCGCCATTGCCGCTATTCCTCTGCTTTCTCTGCGCTCGCTTTGTCCACGATGCTGGACCAGCTCCGCTCGTTTCCAAGCTACTTCCTTCGGTCGCATCATCGCCACGCAATGGGGAAGAAGAAGGGAGGTGCTACGGCCGATTCCGCGGCCACCGCTGCTGCGGCGAAGAAGAAAGGCGGGTTCGCCACTGCGGGCACCAGCACTACCGCCGGTGAGAAGAAGAAGGTCGCGGGCACCCGCGTCACGAATGGTGCATGGCGTCCGTCCGTCATCAAGTCTTCAGATCTCCGTCTTCTTCGCCAAGACGGAGTGCTGTCCGCCGCAGCCGATGACGCGCGCGTCCCCGGCGGTGAGATAATTCCTTCTCCTCGCGCTGGTTATCAAGTGATGTTCTTGGCTTTCATCATTCGCGGGCTTTCCTTGCCCCTGCATCCTTTCTTCATGGGCCTTCTTTTTTTACGGGCTTTAGCTCCATCAGCTGTCCCTGAACTCTATCCTCCATATCTCTTGCTTCATCACCCTTTGCGAGTGCTGGCTCGGAATCGAGCCGCACTTCGGCCTCTTCAAGCGCCTCTTCAAGCTGAAGCGCCAATTTGCATCTAGCTCTTTAGTCTACGATGTAGGTGGCTGCAGAACCCACGTCGACCCATCCACCACCTATTTCGATATCAATCTCACGACATCCGTCCAAGGCTCGAGGGACAAATGGTTCTACATCCGCGACGAGAAGGCCAATGGGGAGCACTTCGGACTCGCACCCTTTGATCCCGCGACGCCGTGCAAGAGCAGGCGCTCCTGGAAAAACATAGTCATGCCTGGCTAGTCCGTGGAGACAGATGTGTTGTACAAGCGCGTCTGCGACCTCGAGAGTCGCATAGGTAAAGAAGAGGGAGGCTACGCCCTCATTCGCACGTGGCTACGCCATTGTGTCCAGCCCCTGCAGGACAAAGTCAATCCCATGTTTCACTGGGCTGGCGCTGACGATGCCACTCGCGTGTCTGCAGATGGCATGTCCGCGAGTGAGGTGGACAAAAGGGTTTGAACGATCACCAAGTACACCGTCAAGGATGTGCTCCCCAGTGAGCCAGTTGTTCCTCCATTTGATTCTGCTAATCCTCCTCCCAAGGTATAGTTGTGCTATGTAGTAGCTTAGTTTGTTGATTGCTTTTCTGCTGTTTATTTGCTTTTTGCTGAATTTATTGTCTGTATGCAGGATTGGGCGGTGTCACCTTGTATGCCCCCTCTTCCTGAGGGGATTATCCCTCGCGACGCCTTGGAAGAGGATGAGTCGGAGTCGACCGTCCCATCTGATGTGGAGGAGGAAGCCCTCGAGTCCGGTAGTCCGGATACTCGCAAGCGTTCGCGCAGCAAGGATTCCGATGTGTCGTCTCCTTCGACTCCGGAAGGTGCAGGTGTTGGTGCGGAGTCGCCAATCCCTGCCATTCCTATGAGCGCCGTGGCACCATCCTCTCGCAAGAAGATGCGATTTCCCAAGGAGTCTTCGTCAGAGTTGGGGGAGCCCACTTTTGACTTTGACAAGTTTGATTGGTAAGTTTTCTATTTTACTTGTTCTTCTCTATTTTTCCCTTATTGGCTCGTCTCTGGGGTTCGCCCTTTCTTGATGTGGATTTTGTCTTGCAGTCAAGAGGCGTCGTCATCTTCTAGCGACGTCCAATTTTTGAAAGAGTCAGGAGTTGCGACCTCGAAGGCCAAGAAAGAGGTCGAGCGTGCTCCTTCCCCTCCATTAGCGGCCTACTCCGGGCACAACTCTTCCAATTCTCCTCATGCAGGGGAACATCGAATGGTTGCCCGGATGACGGCACACCAAACAACTTCGGAGGCATTGGAGGATCACGTAAGTGTAGTATTTTCTTCTTTTTGATGTCAGTCGATGGCTTCTGCTGATCCACTTTTTTTTATGTGATAGCTCCTTGTGAAGGAGGTCGCTCACTTGGCGGAGCAAGTGCTTGCGATGGGCCGCCAGCATGCGATGCTGGAGACGCGTCATCGCGTGGTTGAGAGTGAGTGTCCTACACGTCTTCTTCTTCTTCTTCTTCTTCTTCTTCTTTGATATAGTCGACTGATAGTCAATTCTTGTTTGTTGTGTAGCTGAACATAATGCCCTCTTGCGTGACGCCGCCACCCTGGAGAAGACACTCGCCGCGGCTGTGAAGGGTCGCGATGAAGCAATCGCGGCACGTGACGAGGCGCGAAGAGGATCTGCGTGCCTCCTTCGCAGCCAGGGAGAAGTTGTTCGAAGAACAGCTTTACTCAATTGACAAGGCCCTCTCAGGTACTTTGCTATGGATATCTTTATCCTTCTCTGCTCGATTTATTTGCATGTGGCGCTGATGCTTTGTCCATGTGTGAATTTATGTACAGATGCTGACGATTTGAGATTCGATCCGCAGGCCCTTCGTCGCGATGACGCTCTGGCGGGTGCACTGTCAGCAGTTGAAGACCGCAGCACCGCCGTTCAGGATATGCTCTCTAAGGCCAAAGGCGTACTCAGTCGCCTTCGGGAGGAGCTGATGCCCAAGGCGGAGCTAGTCGAGAACATAGACAAGCTAGTGGAGTCACTCGCCGGGGGTGTGCCTTCTAGCTTCAAGAACTCACTCCGCGCGGCTGGCATGTCCATGTTGCTTGCCATGGTGTAGGCCCACGGAGTCGAGATGGATCCTTCCGCGGTGTCGAAGGCGATGCCTGTTAGCGCGGACGGCCAGCAGGTAGTCTTTGCTCCTTTCGCGACTGCCTGTGGCAAATATGGGCATCAGCTGATAAACACAGTTGCGAAGTACTCTTAGGAGCTGCAACACGGCAAGAAGGCGGCGAAAGCTGTGGCATTAGGGGCTGGCGGAAAGTCAGTGGCATCTGACACTGCCACGGACTCGATGAAGCCCCCGAAGCCGTCAAAGTCGAAGAAGCCAATTGCTTCTTAGTAGCTTTATAATTAACTAGTTTATGTCCTTTGTTAAGAACATGCCTGCTGGCGAGTGTATCTGCTGATACTTTTGCTAGTCTTGAATGCACTTGAATCTTTTGTCTTTGCGCTGATTTGGTCGTCTTATTTTTTTCTATCTTGGCTTGTAGTAGGGTACATCAAGTGATCCTTTGAGGGAAACTCAAGACTCGCCGCCTCTTGATGATACTTTGGCACCGCCGCGCTCCAGGGTAGATGAACTGTCACTGCTTTCGCGACTGCGTGACCGCGTGAAGCAGTTGGAGCGTGAGTTGCACGTGCTCCGCAGGAACGCGGATGTATGGAAGTCAAAGGCGGAGAAAGCCGCCGCCCGAGAGCAGTATCTGCTTGGCGAGGTGACGCAGCTGGGCGACCAATACAAGCGTTAGTTTGCTCGCTCTTATCTTTTCCTTGTAGTCACTCACGATGGTGCGCTGTACTTATGCTGCTGTTTGCTGCTTCATGTAGTTGTCAGCGTGCGTCATCCGTAGGATGAGAAGGATAGAATTGCCATTCATATGCATGATCTTACCCAGGAGCAACTTCAAGAGAGTGGATACTTTTAGGTAGATCATGATCGCGCGATTGCACTAGCGACCCTGCAGGATCGCGCGTCGCGAGTGCTGCACTTTCTGAAGAAGTCGCAGTCGTGTTTGAAGAACATTTATCGGACGATGTTTCCACTGGATGTTACTCCATCAAGCCTGCTGGCCCTCCTTGCCAAGTTTCAAGACCTGACCGTGGTTCGCGAGTGCGTGAGGCAACAGTTGGGGGCTGGAGCCAAGGCCGCTCTATCGTTGGTGCGACTGCACAGGCCTGACGTAGATGTTGCGGCAATTGCGGCTGGGCCGCCTGCGCCACCAGCAGGTTCTGCCTGGAATATGGTGCCACACTACCATGCTGTGGATCGCCCAGCAGAAGAGATCATCGATTTTTTTAGGAACAAACCAACGTTCTCTTGCTGCAGTAGTAGCTTAGTTTGTATCCTGCACATAAGTGTACTCGTGTTGTAAAGTTCGTATAAATGTTGTATATAATTTTTTGTCGAATATGTATAGAGAGCTTTGTTAGCATGAAGTGCGTTGCACTATGCGAGTCCTTTTCATTAGCCTGGCCATGCTCCTATCCCAGTCCCTTGTCAACCTGTCAGGTGCGTTGCAGCTGGGTTGATGTTGTGTCAAGGGTTTCGATTGATGTGCCAGCTACTCAGGATATCACGTTTTGGTTCGTAGAACAGATGTATATAGGGTGGCGCAGCCCTCGAGTAGATAAATTGGAAAAATAAAAGAGAACACAGAGTTTTGGGGCACTTAGCTTTATTTATTCAAAGGACAGTACGAGGTACAATATGTGGCTAAGTAGCCTTGGCTAAGTAGCCTTATTTGCAATGTAAAAAGTAAATGCCACTAGGGGTAGAAGCGTCGCAGCTGTGCGACGTTCCAGGGGTTGGAGTATGCGACTCCTGTCTCTAAATCTTAAAGGAGATAGGCGCCACCTGGGATTACTTCTGTAATCACGTATGGTCCTTCCCAGGGGGACTCGAGCTTGAGATGCCCCTGCTGCTTCTGTCGCAGGACCAGGTCGCCTTCGACGAAGGATCTGGGGCGTAGCCTCCTACTGTGGTAGTTGTGCAGGTTCTGCTGGTAGATCGTTGATCTTTCCGTGGTGATTTCTCTTGCCTCGTCAAGGAGATCGACGGAGTCTTCGAGTGCGAGGGATGAGTCTTGTTCGTTGTAAGCGACCATGTGCGACGCCTTGTACCGTACCTCGGCGGGCAGCACTGCCTCGGCTCCATGCACCATAAAGAATGGCGTGTAGCCCGTGGCACTGTTTGGAGTTGTGCATAGGCTCTAGAGTACAGAATGCAGTTCGTCTGGCCAGCAACCCGCGGCTTGTTCGAGTGGCCGGAGGAGTCGCTTCTTGATGCCACCGCCGACGAGCCCGTTTTCTTTTTCCACTTGACCGTTGGTCTATGGATGTGCTACCGAGGCGTAGCTGATGTTGATCCCCAGATTCTCGCAGAATTCTTGGAACTCCTTGGATGTGAAGTTCGTCCTGTTGCCGGTGATGATGCTGTGCGGCACTCCGAAGCGATAGACGATGGATTTGAAGAACTTAACTGCGCTATGTCCTGATTGGTTGGTCACTGGCATGGCCTCAATCCACTTGGTGAATTTGTTGACTATGACCAAGAGGTAGACGTAGCCTCCTCGTGAGGACCTTGGGATTTTGCCAACCATGTCGAGTCCCCATTGCGCGAAGGGCCAGGCCAATGGAATTGGCCGGAGCTCTGCGCCAGGTGCGTGCGTCTTGTCCGCGAATCGTTGGCAAGAATGCATTTTTGGACGATGTCCTTGGCATCGCGCATGGTCGTAGGCCAATAGAATCCAGCTCGTAGAGCTTTGGCAACGAGGGCGCGACTGCCGGCGTGGTGCTCGTAGGTCCCCTCATGGATATCGAGGAGAATGGCTCTTCCATCGGCCGTGGAGACGCACCGTTAGAGTACTCATGTGATGCTACGTTTATACAGTTCGCCGTTGATAACAGCGAATGCCTTGGACCACCGCGCAATGTGTCGTGCATCAGTCGGATCGTCCGGTAGCCTTTTGCTGAGGAGGTACGTGATGTACGGTTGCGTCTAGGATTGTTCAATCATCATGACACTCATTGGTCCCTCGAGTCCTGTGTCCAGCTCCAAGTCGTCAAGTATCATTGACTCATTGGGCGGCGTAGCCCCCGAGTCTGTTGCTGCGCTTGTTTTCTTCTCTACGACCTTTGGCTTGATGGAGCGTTTGTAGATGCGCTCGAGAAATACCCCAGGTGGTATGGGGCGCAGGTAGAGCCTATGTTGGCGAGTGCGTCCGCCTCTTCGTTGCTTTCGCGACCTACGTGCCGCAGCTCACAACCGTCGAAGTCTCCTTCGAGTGTGTCGTAGAGGTTGCGGTACGCGATCATGTTGTCATTCAGTGCGTCGCACTCATGCATCATTTGGTTGACGACCAACTTGGATTCGCCGTATATAATGAGCCTCTTGGCGCCGCAGGCCTTTGCCATCCTCATCCCATGCAGGAGGGCTTCGTACTCAGCTTTGTTGTTGGAGGTAGTGAACTGCATTCACAGGATGTATTTTAGCTTGTCCCCTTGAGGTGATGTCAGTATGACACCGGCACCTGCTCCGTCCTTCCGCTTGGATCCATCAAAGTGCATTGTCCAGAGGTAGGACATATCTGGTTTGTCAGGGAGCTGGTTCTCCATCCAGTGCATGAGGAAGTCAGGGAGAACTTGCGACTTGATTGCGTCGCGCTTTTTGTATGTAATGTCTCGTGGAGACAATTATATTCCCCAAAGCGCGACTCGTCCCGTGGCGTCGGGGTTGTTAAGGATATGCCCCAACGGGGCGTCGTTGACCACCACGATTGGGTGCTCCTGGAAGTAATGGCGCAGTCGCCGGGCGGTCATGAAGACGCCGTATGCCAGCTTCTGGTAGTGCGGGTACCGCTGTTTTGTTGGCGTGAGGACCTCGCTGAGGTAGTAAACTGGGTGCTGTACTCCGTGGACCTTGTTTTCCTCGGCTCGTTCGACCAGGAGTACTGTGCTGACCACTTGGTTGGTGGCGGAGATATACAGCAACAGTGGTTCCCTTTCTCGTGGGGTCACCGGTACTGGCAAAGTGGATAGCAGGCGCTTGAGGTCTTCGAATGCTTCTTGCGCTTCATTGGTCCACTCGAATTTTTCAGCTTTGCGGAGAAGCTGGTAGAAGGGCAGTGCCTTTTCTCCCATCCGGCTGATGAATCGACTGAGGGCCGCGATTCGTCCAGCCAGCTGCTGGACGCCCCTTATGTTTTTCGGCTTCTCCATGGCCAGTATGGCTTTTATTTTCTTCGTGTTCACCTCGATTCCCCTCGCGGAGATGAGATACCCGAGTAGTTGCCCAAATGGTACGCCGAAGGCGCATTTGTCCGGATTTAGCTTGATCCGGTAGCGGTCGAGGTTGGCGAAGGTTTCGGGCAAATCGTCGATTAGGGAGGCTTCCTCCTTGGTCTTGATTACTATGTCGTCGACATAGACTTGAATGTTGCGACAGAGTTGCTCTTTGAGACAAGCCTGCATGCACCGCTGATAGGTGGCTCCTGCATTTTTTAGCCCGAAGGGCATTGTATTGTAGCAGAACACACTGAAGGGTGTTGTAAATGCTATTTTTTCTTGATCTTCCTCCTTCATTCGAACCTGATTATAGCCTGAGTAGGCGTCTAGGAAGCAGAGGCGTTCGCATCCCGCGGTGGAGTCGATGATCTGGTCGATTCTCGGTAGCGGGAAGTGATCCTTTGGGCAGTGCTTATTTAGAGAGGTGAAGTCCACGCACATCCGCAGGATATCCGTGTCCTTTTTTGGTACTAGCACTGTATTGGCGAGCCAAGTGCTTTCCTTGATCTCGCGTATGAATTTGGCATCGAGGAGTCTATTGATCTCCATCCCAACTGCCTCTGCTCTTGGCTCAGATAATCGCCGTATTGTTTGCTTGACTGGCCTTGCGTCTGGGTTGACGTTGAGTGCGTGCTCGGCGAATTCCCTGGGAACTCCTGGCATGTCCGCTGGACACTAGGAGAAGATTTCCTAGTGCTCACAGAGGAATTCGACGAGCGCGAGTTCCTATGCGGGACTCAAGTTGTTGGCGATGAGGGCCGTCTTGGCGGGATCCGATGGGTGGACCTGCACTTTCTTTGTGTGCACCGATGAATCGAAAGAGAGATCAGGTGAACTTGGCCGGCTCAGGGGAGGCAGACTGTTGTTTGTTGACTCCTTTAGTCTCGTGAGTTCCTCCTGCATGCCGAAGGATTGGGAAATTCTGTTGAAATCCTTGTCACAACTGTCAGATCTCTCGAAGCTCCCGATGATCATGATGACGCCATTGGGACCTATCATTTTCATCTGCAGGTAGGCGTAGTGGGGCACTGTGATGAACCTAGCGAACGCGACGCGCCCGAGGATGCAGTGGTACTGTGAGGGCCAGTCGACGACCTCAAAGTTGATGCGCTCGCGCCGGAAGTTCTTCGGCGTGCCGAAGATGACATCGAGGTTGATTTTGCCCAGGGGGTATACGACTTTCCCTAGGATGATGCCATGGAATGTTGTGTCCGAGGCCTCCATGCAGGTTAGAGGGATCCTCATTGCTCGCAAGGTACTCGCGAATATAAGGTTGATGCCGCTCCCGCCGTCCATGAAGACGCGGCTCATGTCGAAACCTTCGCTTTCCGCCTCGAGTACGAGGGGCAATAGCCTGGACGAGGTACTTGAGGCGGATGATCGCGTTTGTCGAAGGTGATGCAGGACTCGCTGCCGCTGAGGTACTCAGTAGTGGATGGTGGCGAGTGTGTGGCCAAGTTGACTTGGCGAGTGATGGCTCATGGGTATGGTTCGCCTTCTGCACCCGATTCGAGGGGCGTCCTTTTTGGATCATCATGATGCCCATGGATCATGGGTACGGTTCGCCTCCATGGGGCTGGTCCGGCGCAGCTGCATTCGGTGGCGGCCCCGGTGGTGGTGGCGGAGCGCCATGTGTCACGGCGCCTGGAGCGGCTCCGTAGCCTCTTTCAACTGCGTTGCAGTTCATCCGAACCAATCCATCGTGTAGCCTTAGGAACTCGCGGAAATCCTTGAGGAGATGGCTAGACTTCTTCTTTCCATCATGCTTGTCGATGTAGAAGTGTACCGTACATGGCCCGGACAGTTTGTCCTCAATGGATGTTGCGGGTGCCTCATCGCGATTGCGGCGTTGCCACACTTGCGTGGTTTTCCCGGAGTCGCGGTATCCACTGCTACAGTATCCGTTGTTGCGCTTATCGTCGTGTCTATCAGCGTAGCCAGCCGCGACCATGTTGACATCGTCACGGTCATCGCAGATGCGCATGCGACGCTTGCCTCGGCGATCGCGTCTGCGCTCGAGTTCGGCCTCCTCGTCGGAGTGAACGCGATTTTTCACCGAATCTTCTCCATCGACCGATCGATTCGCGATTTCCATCAGGTGGTCGATGGTTTGGGGCTTTGAGCGGCCTAGCTCCTCCCTGAGCTCTAGGCGGCGAACGCCGCCGTTGAACGCGTCAATCGCGAGATCCTCCGAGATGTTCTCTGTGGAGTTCTTGATGATAGACCACCTTTGGATGTAGGAGCGTAGAGATTCGACCGATCTTTGTTGGCAGCACCTCAGCTCTTCGATTGATGCGGGCCGCTTGTGCGTGCCCTTGAAGTTGCGCAAAAGCTGTAAACCAGCTCATCCCAGTTGCGAATGGATCCGCGCGGGAGGTTGTTGAGCCATGCTCTAGCGGTGCCTTGCAGCTGTAGCTGTAAGCATTGCATGGCCGTGCTTCGACTGCCGCCGTGGAGCCTGACAGAGGAGATGTGGTCCTCCAGCCAGATCTTCGGGTCCTGTAGGCCGTCAAACTTCGGGTTCTCCGATGGGAGTTTAAACCCTTTAGGCATTCGCTTTTGCCTGATGGATCTGCTAAAGCATCTGGCACCGCAGAGCTCCACATCTTCCTCTTTTAAGTCAGTCAACCGGGCACGTTGCGCCCTTGATTTGTCGATCTTGCGCTGCGTGAGGTCGTTGCGCGCATTATAGTCGTGGTCGTTTCGCCGTGAGCGGCGACGTCGAGACAGGTCGTGACTGTCATCGCTGGACGAGGGCGAGGAGTAGCACTTTGCTACCGCTTTGCCCTTTTTTGTCTCTGGTGTTGGCTCCTTGTCGAGGGCGGCTTCGATTAATCCCAAGCCCGCGATCGTAGATCGGTGCATGGCGGCTCGGGGATCTCCAGTTGGCGGCTGATTGTTAAGGAGGTACATGGTGGCCGCTGTCACCACAGCCTGCGGCGTCTTGGGGACCATGTTGCCCCATGTGTCGATTGTCATAGAGCTAAAGTCGAGGACTTTTGCAGCTTCAATGCGTTCTTGCTCGGTGAGATGGGCCATCCGAGATAGCCTCTTCTTGGCGAGGTACTCGTTGCCCTTTGAGGAGGATCCTCCGTGAGAGGAGAGCCCAGCGCGACGAAGGCTCGACTCGTCTGCTGCTTTTTTGCGCGCCTCGAGTTGCGCCATTGTTTGCACTTGGCGCTTGAATTCTTCCTTTAGGAGCCAGTGGTAGCCCATAAGTAGTACTTGCAGTGATCCGAAGGGTAGAGGAGTGCCTCGCAGGGCCTCGCGGCAGCGAGCCCATTCTTGCTCGTTGAGCCTGATCATGACGAGTTTGCCGGTTTGCTCGTTTATTATGGTTGGAGGTTCGACTGTTACTCCGTTGTCGACGGGGACACGATTGCCACCGTTGCCGCCGTTAGGCGTTGGTCCGCTATTGGGTATGTCGTCGTTAGGCGGGTCGGTTTCGTGCCACGTTTGCCCGTGTTGCCACAGTTGGCGGAGGTGTCGCCTGCGTTGATGACGGCACACATGAAGTGGTTGGGGAAGCTGCTGCTCCCGCAACTTTCAGATCCGGAGCCGTAGGCCCCGTCTTCCATGGCCAGATCGCTCAGATCGGAGTCGCGACTGCTGTCGCTGACCGTGTTCTCGACTGTTGTCGGGGTGTTGAGCTCGCTGAGGGTGCCGATCGATGGAGGGAACCATGATGATGGGGCAATCGCCGGCACTATCGGCTGATCAGGCATGCGAAGCGTGCCCATCTGACTGACCTAGAAGCGAAAGCTCCCGATCGCCAGGCTGATCCCATTGCCCACGGACTCGAAGGCCGGGCGAGTAGCTGGCGTGTGGATGGTGAAGTCGAACGCGCTGAAGAGCTGGCGAATTTCCGCTGTTGTGGAGTTGTAGATCGCGGTTGATGGGGCCGAAGAAGCCGCAACATCAGCACTCCCAATTCCCACAGACGGCGCCAATTGATGAGGGTTCAACTCATCAATGCCCATTGTTATGGACTTGGGTTTTGGAGAAGGAGGGAGCGCTGGAGACATCTATCGGCTAGCAAACAAGCACACAGGGGACAAAGATTTACCCAAGTTTAGGCCTCGTAGAGGTCCCTACTCCTGCCTGTCTGCTCGTGGAATTATCGAAGGAATCGAAGATTACAATGGTGCGCAGATGTGATCTGGCGAGGGTTGTAGAAACTAGGGTTGCGTGTGTCCTCCTCGCCGCCCCCTCCTAGCCTTTATATAGATAGGCTAGGTCTCAGGTAGCAGGTCGAGTCGGTTAAAAGTTAGGGTATTCCCCTTTGAACTTTCTATCTTTAGCTTCTTCTTGTTCTTCAAGAAATCGAGAGTCCGTAGGCCACTCGAGTCCTCTCTTGGGCCTTGGCGACACCATGGGCCCCCGCTGTATTCAGGCCGTATATACCAAACTCGAGTACCTGTAGGGTATACCCATGTCACCTAGTGTCACTAGAAGTGTGTTCTTCTCACAAACCACATATGGATCCACCAGTGTCATTGCATGTGTGTTATTTTGACAAACCATAGCTAGAGTAATTGCATGTGTGTTCTTTTTTACAAACCACATAAGGATCCACCAGTGTCATTGGATGTGTGTTCTTTTCATGAACCATAGCTAGAGTCATTGCATGTGTGTTCTTACCACAAACAACATATGGATCCACCAGTGTCATTGCATGTGTGTACTTTTCACAAACCATAGCTAGAGTCATTGCATGTCTGTTGTTTTCCACAAACCACACATGGATCCACCAGTGTCATTGGATGTGTGTTCTTTTCATTAACCACAGCTAGAGTCATTGCATGCCCATTCTTTTCAAAAACCACATATGGATCCACGAGTGTCATTGCATGTGTGTACTTTTCACAAACCACAGCTAGAGTCATTGCATGTGTGTTCTTTTTACAAACAACATATGGACCAACCAGTGTGATTGCATGTGTGTTCTTTTCATGAACCACAACTTGAGTCATTGCATGTGTGTTATTTTCACAAACCACACATGGACCCACCAATGTCATTGCATGTGTGTTCTTTTCACAAACCATACCTAGAGTCATTGCATGTGTGTTCTTATCACAAACCGCATATGGATCCACTAGAGTCATTGCATGTGTGTTCTTTTTGCAAACCACATATGGACCCACTAGAGTCATTGCATGTGTGTTCTTATACTAAAACCAACACTAGAGTCATTGCATGTTTTTTGTTTTCACAAACCACACATGGATCCACCAGATTCATTGCATGTGTGTTCTTTCCACAAACCACATATGGATCCACCCGAGTCATTGCATGTATGTTTTTTCCACAAACCTCATGGATCAACCAATGGTATTCCATGCGTGTTCTTTTCACAAACCACAAATGGATCCACCAGAGTCATTGCATGTCTGTTTTTTCCACAAACCACATGGATCAACCAATGGCATTGCATGTGTGTAATTGTCACAAATCACATATGAATCAACCAATGTCATTGCATGTGTGTTCTTTCCACAAACCACACATGGATCCACCAATGCCACTACATGTGCGTTCTTTCCACAACCCGCATATGGATCCACTAGAGTAATTGCATGTGTGTTCGTATACTAAAACCAGCACTAGAGTCATTGCATGTGTGTTCTTTTCACAAACCACACATGGATCCACCAGAGTCATTGCATGTCTGTTTGTTCCACAAACCACATGGATCAACCAATGGCATTGCATGTGTGTTCTTTCCACAAACCACATATGGATCCACTAAAGTTATTGCATGTGTGGTCTTTCCACAAACCACATATGGATCCACTAGAGTCATTGCATGTGTGTTCTTTTCATGAACCACACCCAATGTCACTTCATGTGTGTTCTTTTTCACAAACCACATATGGATCCACCAGTTTCACTGAATGCGTGTTCTTGTCATGAACCAACCACAACTAGAGTCATTGCATGTGTGTTCTTTTCAGAAACCACATCTGGATCCACAAGTGTCATTGGATGTCTATTGTTTTCATTAACCACAGCTAGAGTCATTGCATGTCTGTTCTTCTCACAAACCACACGTGGATCCACCAGTGTGACTGGATGTGTGTTCTTTTCATGAACCACACCTAGTGTCACTAGATGTGTGTTCTTCTCACAAATCACATATGGATCCACCAGTGTCATTGCATGTGCGTTATTTTCAAAAACCACAGCTAGAGTCATTGCATGTGTGTTCTTTTTCACAAACCACATAATGATCCACCAGTGTCATTGGATGTGTGTTCTTTTCATGAACCATGGCTAGATTCATTGCTTGTGTGTTCTTACCACAAACAACATATGGATCCACCGGTGTCATTGCATGTTGTACTTTTCACAAACCACAGCTAGAGTCATTGCATGTCTGTTCTTTTCCACAAACCACACCTGGATCCACCAGTGTCATTGGATGTGTGTTCTTTCCATTAAACACAACTAGAGTCATTCATGTCTATTCTTTTCACAAACCACATATGGATCCACCAGTGTCATTGCATGTGTGTACTTTTCACAAACCAAAGCTAGAGTCATTGCATGTGTGTTATTTTCACAAACAACATATGGACAAACAAGTGTGATTGCATGTGTGTTCTTTTCATGAACCACAACTAGAGTCATTGCATGTGTGTTCTTTTCACAAACCACACATGGATGCACCAGTGTCATTGCATGTGTGTTCTTTGCACAAACCACACCTAGAGTCATTGCATGTGTGTTTTTTTCCACAAACCACACATGGATCCACCAGTGTCATTGTATGTGTGTTCTTTTCCTGAACCACACCTAGAGTTAGTGCATGTATGTTCTTTCACGAACCACAAATGGATCCACCAGTGTCATTGCATGTGTGTTCTTTTCATTAACCACAGCTAGAGTCATTGCATGTCTATTCTTTTCACAAACCACATATGGATCCACCTGTGTCATTCAATGTGTGTTCTTTTCATGAACCACAACTACAGCCATTGCATGTGTGTTCTTTCCAGAAACCACATATGGATCCACCGGTGTCATTGCATGTGTATTCTTTTCATTAATCACACCTAGAGTCATTGCATGTCTATTCTTTTCCACAAACCACACATGGCTCCACCAGTGTCATTGCATGTGTGTACTATTCGCAAACCATAGCTAGAGTAATTACATGTGTGTTATTTTCCACAAACCACACATGGATCCACCAGTGTCATTAGATATCTGTTCTTTTCAAAAACTACAACTAGAGTCACCAGTGTCATTGCATGTGTGTTCTTTTCACAACCCACATCTAGAGTCATTGCATGTTTGTTCTTTCCACAAACCACATATGGATCCACTAGTATCATTGAAATGTGTATTATTTTCACAAACCACCGCCAGTGTCATTGGATGTGTGTTCTTACCACAAACAACATATGGATCCACCAGTGTCATTGGATGTGTGTTCTTTATATGAACCACAGCTAGAGTCATTGCATGTCTGTTCTTTTCCACAAACCACACATGGATCCACCAGTGTCATTGCATGTGTGTTTTTTTCATGAACCACAACTTGAGTCATTGCATGTTGTTCTTTTCACAAACCACACATGGATCGACCAGTCTGATTGCATGTGTGTTCTTTTCATGAACCACAACTAGGGTCATTGCATGTCTGTTCTTACCACAAACAACATATGGATCCACCAGTGTCATTGCATGTGTGTTCTTTTCATGAGGCACAACAAGAGTCGTTGCATGTGTGTTGTTTTCACAAACCACACATGGATCCACCAGTGTGATTGCATGTGTGTTCTTTTCATGAACAACAACTAGAGTCATTGCATGTCTGTTCTTACCACAAACGACATATGGATCCACCAGTGTCATTGCATGTGTGTTCTTTTCACAAACCACAGCTAGAGTCATTGCATGTGTGTTATTTTCCACAAAACACATATGGATCCACCAGTGTCATTACATGTGTGTGATTTTCATTAACCACAGCTAGAGTCATTGCATGTATGTTCTTTTCACAAACCACATATGGATCCAAAGTGTCATTGCATGTGTGTACTTTTCACAAACCACAGCTAGAGTCATTGCATGTCTGTTCTTTTCCACAAACCACATATGGATCCACAAGTGTCATTGCATGTGTACTATTCACAAACCGCAACTGGAGTCATTGCATGTCTGTTCTTTTCCACAAAGCACACATGGATCCACCAGTGTCATTGGATGTCTGTTCTTTCCATTAACCACAGCTAGTGTCATTGCATGTGTGTTCTTTTCCACAAACCACAGATGGATCCAACAGTGTTATGGCATGTGTGTTCTTTTCATTAACCACAACTAGAGTCATTGCATGTATATTCTTTCCACAAACCACATATGGATCCACTAGTGTTATTGCATGTCTGTTCTTTTCATTAACCAGACCTAGAGTCATTGCATGTCTGTTCCTCTCACAAACCACACATGGATCCACTAGTGTGACTGGATGTGTGTTGTTTTCATGAACCACACCTAGTATCACTAGATGTGTGTTCTTCTCACAAACCACATATGGATCCACCAGTGTGATTGGATGTGTGTTATTTTCACAAACCAAATCTAGAGTCACTGCATGTGTGTTCTTTTCACAAACCACATATGGATCCACCAGAGTCATTGCATGTCTGTTCTTTTCATTAACCACAGCTAGAGTCATTGCATGTGTGTTCTTTTCCACAAACCACACATGGATCCACCAATGGCATTGGATGTCTGTTCTTTCCATTAACCATGGCTAGTGTCATTGCATGTGTGTTCTTTCCACAAACCACATATTGATCCACCAATGTCATTGCTTGTGTGTTCTTTTCATTGACCACAACTAGAGTCATTGCATGTTTGTTCTATTCACAAATCACATTTGGCTCCACCAGTGTCATTGCAGGTGTGTACTTTTCACAAACCACAGCTAGAGTCATTGCATGTGTGTTGTTTTCCACAAACCACACATGGATCCACTAGTGTGATTGAATGTGTGTTCTTTTCATGAACCACACCTAGAGTCAGTGCATGTCTGCTCTTTCACAAACCACACATGGATCCACTAGTGTCATTGGATGTCTGTTCTGTTCACAAACCACACCTAGAGTCATTGCATGTATCTTCTTTTCACAAACCACACATGGATCCACTGGTGTCATTGGATGTGTGTTCTTTTCATGAACCACATATGGATCCACCAGAGTTCATTGCATTTATGTTCTTTTCACAAACCACATATGGATCAACCAGTGTGATTGCATGTGTGTTCTTTTGATGAACCACTACTAGATTCATTGCATGTGTGTTGTTTTCACAAACCAAACATGGATCCACCAGTGTCATTGGATGTGTGTTCTTTTCATTAACAACAACTAGAGTTATTGCATGTCCGTTCTTACCACAAACCACATATGGATCCACCAGTGTCATTGCATGTCTGTTATTTTCACAAACCACGTATGGATCCACCAGATTTCATTGCATGTCTGTTCTTTTCACAAACCACATATGGATCCACCAGTGTCACTGCATGTGTGTTCTTACCACAAACAACATATGGATCCACCAGTGTCATTGGATGTGTGTTCTTTTCATGAACCACACCTAGAGTTATTGCATGTCTGTTCTTTTCCACAAACCACACATGCATCCACCAGTGTGATTGCATGTGTGTTGTTTTCATGAACCATAACTTGAGTCATTGCGTGTTGTTCTTTTCACAAACTACACATAGATCCACCAGTGTGATTGCATGTGTGTTCTTTTCATGAACCACAGCTAGAGTCATTGCATGTCTGTTATTACCACAAACAACATATGGATCCACCAGTGTCATTGCATGTGTGTTCTTTTCATGAGACACAACTAGAGTCATTGCATGTGTGTTCTTTTCAGAAACCACACATAGATCCACCAGTGTCATTGCATGTCTGTTCTTACCACAAAAAACATATGGATCCACCAGTGTCATTGCATGTGTGTTCTTTTCACAAACCACGGCTAGAGTCATTGCATGTGTCTTCTTTTCCACAAACCACATATGGATCCACTAGTGGCATTACATGTGTGTTCTTTTCATTAATCGCAGATAGAGTCATTGCATGTCTTTTCTTTTCACAAACCACATATGGATCCACCAGTGTCATTGCATGTGTATACTTTTCACAAACCACAGCTAGAGTCATTGCATGTCTGATCTTTTCCACAAACCAGACATGGATCCACCAGTGTTATTGGATGTGTGTTCTTTTCACAAACCACACCATGAGTCATTGCATGTCTGTTCTTTTCGCAAACCACATATGGATCCACCAGTGTCATTGCATGTGTGTACTTTTCACAAACCATAGCTAGAGTCATTACATGTGTGTTCTTTTCCACAAACCACACATGGATCCACCAGTGTCATTGGATGTTTGTTCTTTCCATTAACCACAGCCAGTGTCATTGCATGTGTGTTCTAGTCCACAAACCACAGATGGATCCACTAGTGTCATTGCATGTGTTTTCTTTTCATTAACCATAGCTAGAGTCATTCCATGCATGTTCTTTCCACAAACCACATATGGATCCACCAGTGTCGTTGCATGTCTGTTCTTGTCACAAACCACACATGGATCCACCAGTGTGACTAGATGTGTGTTCTTTTCATGAACCACACCTAGTGTCACTGGATGTGTGTTCTTCTCACAAACCACATATGGATCCACCAGTGTCATTGCATGTGTGTTATTTTGACAAGCCACCGCTAGAGTCATTGCATGTGTTATCTTTTTCACAAACCACATAAGGATCCACCAGTGTCATTGGATGTGTGCCCTTTTCATGAACCACAGCTAGAGTCATTGCATGTGTGTTCTTACCACAAACAACATATGGATCTACTAGTGTCATTGGATGTGTGTTCTTTTCACAAACCAGAGCTAGAGTCATTGAATGTGTGTTCTTTTCACAAACAACATATGGACCAACCGGTGTGATTGCATGTGTGTTCTTTTCATGAACCACAACTAGAGTCATTGCATGTGTGTTCTTTTAACAAACCACACATGGATCCACCAGTGTCATTGCATGTGTGTTCTTTTCACAAACCACACCTAGAGTCATTGCATGTGTGTTGTTTTCCACAAACCACACATGGATCCACCAGTGTGATTGCATGTGTGTTCTTTTCATGAAACACACCTAGGCTCAGTGCATGTCTGTTCTTTCACAAACCACACATGGATCCACCAGTGTCATTGAATGTCTATTCTTTTCACAAACCACACCTAGAGTCAATGGATGTGTGTTCTTTTCACAAACCACACATGGATCCACCAGTGTCATTGGATGTGTGTTCTTTTCAGGAACCACATATGGATCCACCATAGTTCATTGCATGTATGTTCTTTTCACAAACCACATATGTATCCACCAGTGTCATTGCATGTGTGTACTTTTCATGAACCTCACATGGATCAACCAATGTCATTGCATGTGTGTTCTTTTCACAAACCACATCTGGAATCATTGCATGTGTGTTGTTTTCACAAACCACATATGGATCCACCAGAG